>CAMZMU010000036.1:75601055-75611055 GCA_947311845.1 Poa pratensis | reverse complement strand
TCCGAGACTTATTAGGCCCTTATGCGGCACGGACGACGGATTGCCCCCTTCAGCTTGTGAAGGGCAGCCAATCGCTCCTTCATCAGTTGATCCAGCAGTCGCCCGCGCCAATGTTTAGATGGTAAGTTTCACCCAGAGTAGAAGGTAGAGTAGAGGAAGCAACAACGGCTTATCAGCCAAGCTCAACGAGCTCATCAAGTTCAGAAAGATGTTTGTGACCCAAGGGTCAACCAATTCCTCCAAAGAGGCAAGATAAAGATATCCTACTGGATATTAAGCATGGCTAAGCATTTCTACTCTACAGGATTACTATAAAATTTCTACTCAGGGTATCAAGTATATAAGGCGACAAGCGGATCATGCTGGTGTGTCAATCGACACGCCAGTAAATTGAAAATAGCATGCATAATTTTAAAACAATAAATAATGCCCCTTTTAAAAACATAGGATAAAAACATGAGAGGGGGGGCATGCCTTCGTTGATGACTCATCTTCTTCTTCAGTAAACTGATTATATTGGCGTTCTTCAGTAAGCTGATCATATCCACATCCAACCACGTCACTCCCTACTCGTCGTAACGATAGCAAATGGCAACCAAATAAATACCAAAACAATAATTACCAAATTCAAAAGAAATACAAATGAGAATGAAGGGAGTAGTAGTTGAAGAATAGGATAGAAGAACTTGATAGCATTGTGAAAGTGAGTTGTGACAACTCAGATATGAATCAAGTGACATGGATATGATGCTAGGATAGATTATCAAGATAAAGAGATAGGATTAGATATGTGGATAGATTATCAGAATAGAATGTTGTGATAAGATATATATATGGACAGGTCTTACTATATGTAACTTACTTCAAACCCGACAATAGGATTATATCATAGTTGGTCATACCCGTGTAACCCAATAAACTCAAATAACACAATATATCTTAGCTAGATAACTAGCAAACATGTAAACAAGACATAGCAATGAACAATATCATACTATTTTGAATCATCAAACAATACCTATCATACTAGTGATATAAACAGTAGCTAGGATTATCTAGCATGGTGACACAAGCATATAACAATACAAAAGCTAAGCTAAACATCATCATAAAACCACATCCAATGCAAGCTAAAGTTAATACTATGAACACATGCATTACACAAGCAAATCATGTATGTTAACATAATCAATAAACAACTACTTCCATAGCTATAATTCAAAGATAATAAACCAAGAACTAAACATGGTGTAACAATATGTAAAACATATTAATCATGTCATAGAAAGATATCAAACTAGGTAAGCTAATTATACATGAACAACTCAAATACCTTTCATAACAAGCATAACATTACATGCGTAAAGTACCATTACAAGCATATAGAAATAAGGCATAGTATATACTAAGCAAGGTCAACATAACACTATATGACTAATCACGAAGGAGATGATACAAGACTATACATTTGAGAGATACTATAACATGGTACCAAATAACAAGCAATCATAACATTACTAGTATGAGACGAAAAGGCATACAAATATACACTACAAGATCACACTCATGCCATTCAACACTCTAATTAAAAGAAAACGCATGCTCACAAGCATATACACAACGATATGATATTATCATGCAATACTAACGTGACTTACAAACCACCACACACAGGATGTCTACTACAACAAGTAACACACACCTAATAAGGTAACATACCTGTATGGGACATACTATATACATCTAGAACCAAACAATCACTCAAAGCATAATATTATGTAGTCAACAAGTGAAACTATGCTTGCATGCACAGAGACAAAGCATTGTATAACATGCAATGCTAACATGAAAAGAATCTAAACATTCATAAACATAACACAAAGAACTGGAAACGAATGTGACATGAAGTTAGATCCTATGTAGCTATACATACATGCAAGACATTAACATACATCCTAGCACAAAGATATGCAAATAGAATAAATAGAACTGAACATCCTATGGAACACATGGCACACACAAGATACAAAGATGGCTAAGCATGAATAATAAACTAGACAAACGATGCACATGCAACAGCAAAATAAGATACGCACATCATGAATACACCAACTAAGTCGATAATGACATCTCATACAAAGTACTAACTCACTTCACAAAAGTACAAAACAAGTAACAGACTACTAAGCAAACTCATAGCTAAACATGCACCAACTAGACAAACTAGTAGTAACAAGTCATGCTTGAATAAAATATTAATCATGGATCAACATTGCACAAGATATTACCATAATCATGCTAGTGAATGTTACAAAATAACACAAGAAATTCTAATCACAATGATAAACCATAACGTGCTATTTAAATACAAATGACCATCTAAACGTGTCAGAAAATACTACATAGAAATTACATAGGAATGCTACACATGTGATTTAACTAGTAAGAATGAATCAAACACAACATCAATCACATAATTTAAATACCATTTGAAATTGACCCATATTTGGATATGGTTAAACCTAGATTGAAATCTACCCAATGGATTTAAAATCCAACATCACCAGATGGTTTCTAAATTCAACTAGATACTTTCGGATGTTGTGGTCAAGGCCTAGAGATCGATAGAATATAAGATGCCAAGACCATGTCGGTGTTTGACGAATTCACATCAATGGCATATTTCCTCTGGTGGTCGGATTGGACATCCGTATTCTCGTGTGGACTTCTGGTGATTAGTTGCACAATGTGACGCGAAAGGATTGCACTGAAATGTGCTGCAAAATGATGGTGGCATAACCATGCCGATGTTGGATGGCATGGTTATGAGTTGACATGGCCAACGACATAGATGGGCTGCAAAAATCTGTCTAGGAGGTAGGTCTCGATAAGATGCGACAACGAGTAAAGGAAATTCAACTGGTTCTCACCGTGCGTGACGAGTTCATCCGATGAAGTCGATGAACAAGGCAGATGTGGTCGGTGAATTCATCCGCTGCAATCATCGAATCTATCGTATCGTTGCCTGGATTAGTCCATCTCCTCCTTGTGATCCTGGTGGTGCAGCAGTTCGGCTTGCGGTTGCCGAAGACGCCGGGAACGTGGGTGGTGTTTGTCGACGGTCTTGGCGGAGCTCCACCAGATCAGACCATGTGGGCGAGCTGGGCTTGTTTTGGTGGCGAGAGATGGAAAGGAAGAGCAAGTACATGTCGACTCGGTGCTTTCTATGGGCAGGGGTTAGGCGGCAGAGCAATGCGTGCGTTTCACGCATGGGTGCGTGCATGAAGACGAGCAGTGCGAGAACGGACTGGAAATTGAATGACGGCGTAAATATTATTTGATGCGGCAGTTCCTGGTGTGACCTGCCGTTTCTGTTTGGCAATGTAAATGCGTGCGGGGAGAGGAAGACGATGGAATGCGACTTCTTTGCTTGGCTGCACGGGCGAGTTTGCTCGGCCGGCTGCAGGGCTGGTGCGGCTGGGAGTCTCGCGTGCGTGTGAGGCGAGAGCTCGTTCCGCTGGGGGACCTGGTCTGTGACCCGTGCGTGCGAGCAGAGCGGACAGTCTCGCTAGCTGGGATTTGGGCTGGTACGGTGCAGCGATGTAGGAAAGAAAGGAAAACAAAAACAGGAGAAAATAAAAAAAGATCGATGGGTGCATGCTGTGGAGGCCAAAACAATGACATGCACGTGCATGTCTATAGCTCAACACCAATGGGATTTTAGAGAGTAGAAAGATATGAGCAAATAGCAAAGGGAGGAAATAAATCAACCGATGATGTACTAGTTAAGTACTGGCGTATATGTGTATGGCTACAGCCCAAATGTACATACGTGTGAATAGCTAGATGATCAAATCCAATTAGGATTTTAAATAGAACGAAATAAGAGATAAAAGAAATAGATTTTCCTTTTTAGGAAAATCTAGAAAATATTATAAAGCTCTGAAAAATACGAAACGAATTCATGAAAACAAAATCAAATTCAAAAGAGGATATTTTAAATATGCGGAAACCAATAAAAATACGAATGGATTTTCAAGGACACTAAAACTAAGATTTAAATTCACGTTGGTATTAATTCATTATAAAGCCTCGTGTTTGTGAAAAATCTAGTTAAGGTTTAAATATTAATAGAAATTTTCTAGTACTCATTTTAGGATAAAAGTTTTTTGAAAACTCCAAAAATCGGTCTGTTACAAGTCTACCCCCCTTAAAGGAATCTCGTCCCCGAGATTCGGGCTCACTATAGATTGGGTTTTGGATGGGTCTTAATCTTGCCATTGATGGGTTGCTCGGTTGAAATTTTTATACGATTGATCTTCCGTTGCTTCAGGTACATGTGCGCTACCCCCTTAAAGGAACTCCGATTGGGGATTTTCATACAACACCATGATTTTTCACATAATCCTCATGAAATATTATTCTCCGTGTTAACTTCCTTCGGTCTCGTTGAGGTCTTTTCTCTATGGGTCATTGGTCACAAATTGTCATAGGCTGCCACGATTGCAACGAAAAAAAATGTTGGCATTGCATCCATCGACTTTTGGGTCTTGAGATCTTTGATGTATAATCACGGCTAAACTCAATCAAGATTGGTATTGACTTCTTTCTCAGACAGGTATTGTCAAAGTCTCCATCATCACCATAGGCGTAGCATACGTTTCTTGTAGTAATGGAAATAGCATCTTCTAAATCTGATTCTGAATTATTGAGGATGTGCGTCAAGGCGCCTTGTTTGGTCTTGATTTCTTCAACATCTTGAGGCAAATATTGGTTATGGTCCTCTTCACCACCACTCAAACAAGTCAGTCTTCTCTTCAATGTGTGTCACCATTTTTCTGTTAGGCTTCGTTTGGTAGAACTTAAGTTTTGTCTTCGTGCGTCTCAATCGTCGGTGAATTTACATCTTGAAAGTACGACTAACTCTTGCGCCAGCGAGTTTTTGTTGCTCATGTTTATGTCTTGGAGCTCGTCTGGTAGTGTGTCAGATTCCACCTAAAAGTTCACATGCACACCTCTTCCTTCCTAATCTTTGTGAACCGTGGAAAGGGTCTCCTATGCAGGTAGCACACATTCTTTTCCCTTCATCGGGTGGGTCTTGAGGGCTCATAGCTAAGAGGGAAAAGAATAAGACGGCTGAAAGAACCTAGCTTGGGAGGGGTGTCCAAGAATAAAAGACGAGAATAACCAAAAGAATTTTAAACAAGAATTCAGAAGCAAAATGGTTTCTTTGAAATTACATAGGATTTTAGCATGACTGCACATAAAAAAGGTGCCAATGGCAAAAATATGCAGACATTGCTCAAGCAAAAACTTTGTAAGTCTAAACGATATAAACTATACACCTATCAGGGATCTATCCAACCTTATCCTATATGGATGTTTGGTCACAACAAATCTTGGTCTCGATCTTCGACACTGAAGAATGTAGAATGTGGTCGACGCTTCTTGACTACTTGAGTTCTTCAGATGACTTCTCTTTTATTGGAACCGTCTCCGTTCTTCCATAACAGGATTTGGGTCAGGAATTGTAGACTAATAGAGCTGTTGGGAAAGAAGCATTAAACATGATGTTGAATAAGATAAGTCAAGGAAAAACAATAGTCAAGAAGGAGACTACAAGAATTTATAAAAGTAGTATATATATTTTATTTTCAAATAGTTTCTAAGGCTTTCCATTTCTATCTAAGGCCATGTGACTAGGTCGACGTCGGCTCTGATACCACTTCTGTGAGGACCGTAATTACACTTCCAGACCTCCTGTGTAATCATGTCAATCCCAAGATCAATGTTGACAACACAGCGAAATGATACCATTGCAGAACGTACAAAAAGTACAGTTACATAGTTTGAATAGCAATAGCGAAATGTATTGTGACATTTGTTACAATCAGAAAGCTCAGCGGAAATATAAATGCGAAGTGACTCCATCTAGCCACAGGCAGTCGATGTAGTCCACGAGGCCTCACTCTTAAGCATCGTCGTAGTAGTCGTAGTCTTCTTCTTCTTCGTAGTGATCTGAATAATCAACAAAAGCAATGCGATGAGTACATAATAATGTACTCAGCGTGCCCCCTCATGCAACACCTATAATAGCTACATGTGGCTTCAAAGAAAGGCTATATGGTTCTTTTGCATAAAAGCTAATTTTGTTTGCAATACCATATGTAGTAGTTTTGATAAAAACGATTTTAGATGAAAACAGGTTTTGTATTCAGTGTAATGTTTCTCATCATTGTGAGTGTCCTCGACACCTCACGTTCTCCATAGAATTCCAGAATAGGGGTAGAGGGAAGTAGCAAAACAGGGTTCCTGTATGTCAAGAAAGATTCATGTGTCGTCCATGACCGTGGACACGGCTATTCGAATAGTTTTACACTCTGCAGAGGTGGTACACTTTCACCACACGTCACAAACTCGCCAAATTGCAACCAGCCGTCGCTAGCATAGCAATAGAGAATTCGTGACAAGGTCTTTTAGCTAGATCCCCAAAGATGTGACATGCCCACCGGGTATGGCGCCGGAACTGAGAGTACGTCCCCAAACCGGTCCCCCCATCTGTGCCGAAGGTTCTCCCGTAGGCAGACACCCCATCTGCGGTACGGCGACATCGACACCAAAGGCTGACTAACTTACTTGACCCAGCCAGAGCCCATTAGCATGTGGTTGTACGGTGGTCACAATCTTCAAATCCGAGACTTATTAGGCCCTTATGCGGCACGGACGACGGATTGCCCCCTTCAGCTTGTGAAGGGCAGCCAATCGCTCCTTCATCAGTTGATCCAGCAGTCGCCCGCGCCAATGTTTAGATGGTAAGTTTCACCCAGAGTAGAAGGTAGAGTAGAGGAAGCAACAACGGCTTATCAGCCAAGCTCAACGAGCTCATCAAGTTCAGAAAGATGTTTGTGACCCAAGGGTCAACCAATTCCTCCAAAGAGGCAAGATAAAGATATCCTACTGGATATTAAGCATGGCTAAGCATTTCTACTCTACAGGATTACTATATAATTTCTACTCAGGGTATCAAGTATATAAGGCGACAAGCGGATCATGCTGGTGTGTCAATCGACACGCCAGTAAATTGAAAATAGCATGCATAATTTTAAAACAATAAATAATGCCCCTTTTAAAAACATAGGATAAAAACATGAGAGGGGGGGCATGCCTTCGTTGATGACTCATCTTCTTCTTCAGTAAACTGATTATATTGGCGTTCTTCAGTAAGCTGATCATATCCACATCCAACCACGTCACTCCCTACTCGTCGTAACGATAGCAAATGGCAACCAAATAAATACCAAAACAATAATTACCAAATTCAAAAGAAATACAAATGAGAATGAAGGGAGTAGTAGTTGAAGAATAGGATAGAAGAACTTGATAGCATTGTGAAAGTGAGTTGTGACAACTCAGATATGAATCAAGTGACATGGATATGATGCTAGGATAGATTATCAAGATAAAGAGATAGGATTAGATATGTGGATAGATTATCAGAATAGAATGTTGTGATAAGATATATATATGGACAGGTCTTACTATATGTAACTTACTTCAAACCCGACAATAGGATTATATCATAGTTGGTCATACCCGTGTAACCCAATAAACTCAAATAACACAATATATCTTAGCTAGATAACTAGCAAACATGTAAACAAGACATAGCAATGAACAATATCATACTATTTTGAATCATCAAACAATACCTATCATACTAGTGATATAAACAGTAGCTAGGATTATCTAGCATGGTGACACAAGCATATAACAATACAAAAGCTAAGCTAAACATCATCATAAAACCACATCCAATGCAAGCTAAAGTTAATACTATGAACACATGCATTACACAAGCAAATCATGTATGTTAACATAATCAATAAACAACTACTTCCATAGCTATAATTCAAAGATAATAAACCAAGAACTAAACATGGTGTAACAATATGTAAAACATATTAATCATGTCATAGAAAGATATCAAACTAGGTAAGCTAATTATACATGAACAACTCAAATACCTTTCATAACAAGCATAACATTACATGCGTAAAGTACCATTACAAGCATATAGAAATAAGGCATAGTATATACTAAGCAAGGTCAACATAACACTATATGACTAATCACGAAGGAGATGATACAAGACTATACATTTGAGAGATACTATAACATGGTACCAAATAACAAGCAATCATAACATTACTAGTATGAGACGAAAAGGCATACAAATATACACTACAAGATCACACTCATGCCATTCAACACTCTAATTAAAAGAAAACGCATGCTCACAAGCATATACACAACGATATGATATTATCATGCAATACTAACGTGACTTACAAACCACCACACACAGGATGTCTACTACAACAAGTAACACACACCTAATAAGGTAACATACCTGTATGGGACATACTATATACATCTAGAACCAAACAATCACTCAAAGCATAATATTATGTAGTCAACAAGTGAAACTATGCTTGCATGCACAGAGACAAAGCATTGTATAACATGCAATGCTAACATGAAAAGAATCTAAACATTCATAAACATAACACAAAGAACTGGAAACGAATGTGACATGAAGTTAGATCCTATGTAGCTATACATACATGCAAGACATTAACATACATCCTAGCACAAAGATATGCAAATAGAATAAATAGAACTGAACATCCTATGGAACACATGGCACACACAAGATACAAAGATGGCTAAGCATGAATAATAAACTAGACAAACGATGCACATGCAACAGCAAAATAAGATACGCACATCATGAATACACCAACTAAGTCGATAATGACATCTCATACAAAGTACTAACTCACTTCACAAAAGTACAAAACAAGTAACAGACTACTAAGCAAACTCATAGCTAAACATGCACCAACTAGACAAACTAGTAGTAACAAGTCATGCTTGAATAAAATATTAATCATGGATCAACATTGCACAAGATATTACCATAATCATGCTAGTGAATGTTACAAAATAACACAAGAAATTCTAATCACAATGATAAACCATAACGTGCTATTTAAATACAAATGACCATCTAAACGTGTCAGAAAATACTACATAGAAATTACATAGGAATGCTACACATGTGATTTAACTAGTAAGAATGAATCAAACACAACATCAATCACATAATTTAAATACCATTTGAAATTGACCCATA
Organism: Poa pratensis; assembly: GCA_947311845.1. Taxonomy (NCBI): domain Eukaryota; kingdom Viridiplantae; phylum Streptophyta; class Magnoliopsida; order Poales; family Poaceae; genus Poa; species Poa pratensis. The sequence continues at coordinate 75,601,859 of CAMZMU010000036.1, read as the reverse complement.
TTTGGATATGGTTAAACCTAGATTGAAATCTACCCAATGGATTTAAAATCCAACATCACCAGATGGTTTCTAAATTCAACTAGATACTTTCGGATGTTGTGGTCAAGGCCTAGAGATCGATAGAATATAAGATGCCAAGACCATGTCGGTGTTTGACGAATTCACATCAATGGCATATTTCCTCTGGTGGTCGGATTGGACATCCGTATTCTCGTGTGGACTTCTGGTGATTAGTTGCACAATGTGACGCGAAAGGATTGCACTGAAATGTGCTGCAAAATGATGGTGGCATAACCATGCCGATGTTGGATGGCATGGTTATGAGTTGACATGGCCAACGACATAGATGGGCTGCAAAAATCTGTCTAGGAGGTAGGTCTCGATAAGATGCGACAACGAGTAAAGGAAATTCAACTGGTTCTCACCGTGCGTGACGAGTTCATCCGATGAAGTCGATGAACAAGGCAGATGTGGTCGGTGAATTCATCCGCTGCAATCATCGAATCTATCGTATCGTTGCCTGGATTAGTCCATCTCCTCCTTGTGATCCTGGTGGTGCAGCAGTTCGGCTTGCGGTTGCCGAAGACGCCGGGAACGTGGGTGGTGTTTGTCGACGGTCTTGGCGGAGCTCCACCAGATCAGACCATGTGGGCGAGCTGGGCTTGTTTTGGTGGCGAGAGATGGAAAGGAAGAGCAAGTACATGTCGACTCGGTGCTTTCTATGGGCAGGGGTTAGGCGGCAGAGCAATGCGTGCGTTTCACGCATGGGTGCGTGCATGAAGACGAGCAGTGCGAGAACGGACT
>CAMZMU010000036.1:75583555-75593555 GCA_947311845.1 Poa pratensis | reverse complement strand
CAGGTCCGCCAGAAAAACTCAAAAGAGAAAGAAGTCTCCTTAATCTCTTCATGCTCGTTCCAAGTTCGAAGTACCTTTTGGCCAAAGAAAAACCCGCTTCCTGACACGATTGCCTCTTTATATAGATAGATTCGATGGGGTTATTACTTATCTTATAAGTCTATTTTGTACAAGAGCCCCTCCTATCTGATAGAAAAGGGTCCCATGATCCCGAGCCGATCTTACCTTGGCTCGCAAACCCCAAGTTTGTCTATGAAGAGCTAATCTAATTGTATTTTTTTCTAGAATGGATTTCTTATGTGGAATACTAATGGATAGGGCCTCGTTGCTAAGTGCTACAAGATCTAGTGCACTGGAACTCGTGGTTATGGACCCGAATCCTTTAGTATGGAACATTGTCTTTTCCAAGTAAAAACCCCTAGTATATAAAAGAATGAAAAGGTGCTTTCGTTCTTGTGGAATAAGAAGCCCTTGTACCTTAATGAAAGGAAAATCCTAATTTTTCGTTAGGTATTTGACCAAATAGGATCGTCCAGTTCCTATAGAACCTATCACTAAAATACCCGATAGGGCTAAGCGGAACGAAAAGGGTTTTCCATGAGTAAGTGATTGTCTGATAATGAGCAAGGAATATAGGTCTTTCTGCTAAAGGGGATCTATTTATTAAACTCATAATTCATTAGATCCTTGTTATCAATGCCAACTAGGTATCATAAGTAAATGGATCCCGGTTGTTTTGTTCAATCCTTTGATAACCAAGGTCATTCTTTGCTAAAGAGAAATGATCACTATGAGTCAGACTCAATAGAATTGGATCCATTCCAAATAGCGAGAATTAGGATTCTTGATCCCTCTCAATCTCTCTTTCAATTCGAGGATCCAGAGAGGTGTTTTCATAGTCATCTCCGAATATTTTCGATTTCATTTTTCTATGATATGTCTTTCTATATGAAAATTGGTTATTTACGATGTACGATGATCCCTGTTAAGCATCCATGGCTGAATGGTTAAAGCGCCCAACTCATAATTGGTAAATTTGCGGGTTCAATTCCTGCTGGATGCACGCGAACGGGAACGTTCCATAAGTCTATTGGAACTGGTTCTCTATCCATGGAATCTCATCCATCATCCATACATAACGAATTGGTATGGTATATTCATACCATAACATAAGAACAATAAGAACTCGAATTCTTATCGATACTGGAACTCAGAGCATAGGAGGGAAAGTCGATTTATGGATGGAATCAAATACGCAGTATTTACAGAAAAAAGTCTTCGTTTATTGGGAAAGAATCAATATACTTTTAATGTCGAATCGGGATTCACTAAGACAGAAATAAAGCATTGGGTCGAACTCTTCTTTGGTGTTAAGGTAGTAGCTGTGAATAGCCATCGACTACCTGGAAAGGCTAGAAGAATAGGACCTATTCTGGGACATACAATGCATTACAGACGTATGATCATTACCCTTCAACCGGGTTATTCTATTCCACTTCTAGATAGAGAAAAAAACTAAAGGAGAATACTTAATAATACGGCGAAACATTTATACAAAACACCTATCCCGAGCACACGCAAGGGAACCGTAGACAGGCAAGTGAAATCCAATCCACGAAATAATTTGATCCATGGACGGCACCGTTGTGGTAAAGGTCGTAATTCCAGAGGAATCATTACCGCAAGGCATAGAGGGGGAGGTCATAAGCGCCTATACCGTAAAATAGATTTTAGACGGAATCAAAAAGACATATCTGGTAGAATCGTAACCATAGAATACGACCCTAATCGAAATGCATACATTTGTCTCATACACTATGGGGATGGTGAGAAGAGGTATATTTTACATCCCAGAGGGGCTATAATTGGAGATACTATTGTTTCTGGTACAAAAGTTCCTATATCAATGGGAAATGCCCTACCTTTGAGTGCGGTTTGAACTATTGATTTACGTAATTGGAAGTAACCAATTAGGTTTACGACGAAACCTAGAAATCGATCACTGATCCAATTTGACTACCTCTACGGGATAGACCTCAACAGAAAACTGTTGAGTAACGGCAGCAAGTGATTGAGTTCAGTAGTTCCTCATAGAAAATTATTGACTCTAGAGATATGGTAATATGGAGAAGACTAAATTGTTTGAAGCACGCACAGAACCGGAAGCGCCCCTTGTTTCAAAGAGAGGAGGACGGGTTATTCACATTTAATTTGATGGTCAGAGGCAAATTGAAAGCTAAGCAGTGGTAATTAAGACCCCCGGGGAAAATAGGGATGTCTCCTAAGTTACCCATAATATGTGGAAGTATCGACGTAATTTCATAGAGTCATTCGATCTGAATGCTACATGAAGAACATAAGCCAGATGACGGAACGCGGAGACCTAGGATGTAGAAGATCATAACATGAGCGATTCAGCAGATTTGGATTCCTTTCCTATATATCCACTCATGTGGTACTCCATCATATGATTCATATAAGATCCATCTGTCTAGAGATCGTCATATACATCTAGAAAGCCGTATGCTTTGGAAGAAGCTTGTACAGTTTGGGAAGGGGTTTTTTGAGAGAAAAGAAGAATCTACTTCAACCGATATGCCCTTAGGCACGGCCATGCATAACATAGAAATCACACGTGGAAGGGGTGGGCAATTAGCTAGAGCAGCAGGTGCTGTAGCGAAACTGATTGCAAAAGAGGGTAAATCGGCCACTTTAAGATTACCATCTGGGGAGGTCCGTTTAGTATCCCAAAACTGCTTAGCAACAGTCGGACAAGTGGGTAATGTTGGGGTGAACCAAAAAAGTTTGGGTAGAGCCGGATCTAAGTGTTGGCTAGGTAAACGCCCCGTAGTAAGAGGGGTAGTTATGAACCCTGTGGACCACCCCCATGGGGGCGGTGAAGGGAAAGCCCCCATTGGTAGAAAAAAACCCACAACCCCTTGGGGTTATCCTGCGCTTGGAAGAAGAACTAGGAAAAGGAAAAAATATAGCGATAGTTTTATTCTTCGTCGCCGTAAGTAAATACGTAACTAGGAATATGGAAAATTGCATTTTTGGAATTTGCAATAATGCGATGGGCGAACGACGGGAATTGAACCCGCGCATGGTGGATTCACAATCCACTGCCTTGATCCACTTGGCTACATCCGCCCCTTATCCAGCTAAAGGATTTTTATCTTTTTTTCATTCATCATTATTCTATTTATTTTGATTTGACCTCCATACTTCGATCGAGATATTGGACATAGAATGCCACTCTTTAAAAAGGAAAAAAGGGAGTAATCAGCTGTGACACGAAAAAAAACGAATCCTTTTGTAGCTCATCATTTATTGGCCAAAATAGAAAAGGTAAATATGAAGGAGGAGAAAGAAACAATAGTAACGTGGTCCCGAGCATCTAGCATTCTACCCACAATGGTTGGCCATACAATCGCGATTCATAATGGAAAGGAACATATACCTATTTACATAACAAATCCTATGGTAGGTCGCAAATTGGGGGAATTCGTGCCTACTCGGCATTTCACGAGTTATGAAAATGCAAGAAAGGATACTAAATCTCGTCGTTAACTGAATTCAGAATAGAAAGATTCAGAATAAACAAAGGATTCAAAATAAAATAAAGGTAGGCGGGGAATAACCTTTTTTATGACAAGTTTCAAACTAGTAAAGTATATCCCTAGGATAAAGAAGAAGAAAAATGGGCTAAGGAAACTCGCAAGGAAAGTTCCAACCGATCGTTTACTTAAGTTTGAGCGAGTTTTCAAAGCACAAAAACGTATAAATATGTCTGTTTTCAAAGCACAAAGAGTTCTTGATGAGATTCGCTGGCGTTACTACGAGGAAACTGTTATGATACTGAACCTCATGCCTTATCGAGCGTCTTATCCCATCTTAAAGTTGGTTTATTCGGCAGCAGCGAATGCTACTCATTATAGGGATTTCGACAAAGCAAATTTATTCATTACTAAAGCCGAAGTCAGTAGGAGTACTATTATGAAAAAATTCAGACCTCGTGCTCGAGGACGTAGTTTTCCCATAAAAAAAAGCATGTGTCATATAACAATTGTACTAAATATAGTAAAGAAATAAAGAAATCTAAATAACCTTTAGATCCATCTAAGATTTCGATTCCCAGTAAAAAAAAATATAGATATAGAAAAATATGGGACAAAAAATAAATCCACTCGGTTTCAGACTTGGTACAACCCAAAAACACCATTCCTTTTGGTTCGCACAACCAAAAAATTATTCTGAAGGTCTACAGGAAGATAAAAAAATAAGGGATTGTATCAAGAACTATATACAAAAGAATAGGAAAAAGAGCTCGAATAGAAAACTAGAATCAGACTCAAGTTCTGAAGTAATTACACATAATAGAAAAACGGACTCAGGTTCAAGTTCTGAAGTAATTACACGTATAGAAATTCAAAAAGAAATCGATACGATCCACGTCATAATCCATATAGGATTCCCTAATTTATTAAAGAAAAAAGGAGCAATCGAAGAATTAGAGAAAGATCTACAAAAGGAAATTCACTCTGTAAACCAGAGACTTAATATTTCTATCGAAAAAGTTAAAGAGCCTTATAGACAGCCTAACATTCTTGCAGAATATATAGCTTTCCAATTAAAAAATAGAGTTTCATTCCGAAAGGCAATGAAAAAAGCCATTGAATTAACTAAAAAAGCAGATATAAAGGGAGTCAAAGTAAAAATTGCGGGTCGTCTCGGAGGAAAAGAAATTGCACGTGCCGAATGCATCAAAAAGGGTAGACTTCCCCTCCAAACAATTCGCGCTAAAATTGATTATTGCTGCTATCCAATTCGAACTATCTATGGAGTATTAGGTGTAAAAATTTGGATATTCGTAGACGAAGAATAACTAATCTTATCTTTGCATTCTGTCTAGTGATAGAATAAAAAATAACAAGAGACTTTTTTTCCTGAAATACCTGAAAAAAAAAGAATAAATTCTACCTCTTTCTATAAGATTTAATGAAAATTGAAAAATCATTTAATATAATTGCTATGCTTAGTGTGTGACTCGTTATTTTTTTTTTAAGAAAAAACTTAGTAATTATAGAAAAGAAAATTAACTACTAACCAACTTATTGCTTCGTATTGTCGATATCCTAACTAAGAAACAGTCACTATATGAATAAATACCTCTATTATAAATGAATAGATGTATCATATAGTTGTAGCAACTGCTTTTTCTATAAAAAAGAAATGAGATTCTAGGTTGTGAAGCAAAACTAAAGGGATGTAGATAAAGGGAGGGATGATAGAAAGAAGGAAGAGGAATTAAGTAAGATATAGGATTCCAATATGTATGGTCTATGAATTGCATCATAAAAAACAATGTGATAAAGCATCAATATAATAAAACTAATAGAGAATTAGAAATCGTAACTTGAAAAAAGAACTCTAAATTTAAAGCAATAATAAAGAATAAAGAGCCGACCGGATTAATAAAACTGAGAAAATTAACTCGGAAAGATATTTTTTTTGAAGCTCCATTGTGGAATTAAGACCTAACCATTCAAGGAGAAGCAGTGGGAACGACGGAACCTATGATTTAATAGGATTTTATTTAAAAAAATCCTAATACTTCATTGGGTGGGATGGCGGAGCAAACCAAAAAAATTGTCTTATTTGGTAAGGTTATAAATTAACAAATAAGACAGGAAAGAGTAAATATTCGCCCGCGAAATCCTTATTGAATTAGAATACTTTACCATTATTCAATAAGAGTAAAAAAAACCTAACTTTTTATATTATCTATTAATGTGTATCTATCCCTAATATTTTTGAATATTATGGAATTAGAGAAATTTGCACGCTCTCTCATTTCATTCGCGAGGAGCTGGATGAGACGAAACTCTCATGTCCAGTTTTGCAGTAGAGATGGAACTAAGAAAGAACCATCGACTATAACCCGAAAAGAACCAGATTTCGCAAACAACATCGAGGAAGAATGAAAGGAAAATCCTGCCGAGGCAATCGTATTTGTTTTGGTAGATATGCTCTTCAAGCACTGGAACCTGCTTGGATCACGGCGAGACAGATAGAAGCAGGACGAAGAGCAATAACACGATATGCACGTCGTGGTGGAAAAATATGGGTACGTATATTTCCCGACAAACCGGTTACACTAAGACCCACGGAAACACGTATGGGCTCAGGAAAGGGGTCCCCCGAATATTGGGTAGCCGTTGTTAAACCAGGTCGTATACTTTATGAAATGGGGGGAGTATCCGAAACTGTAGCTAGAGCAGCTATCTCCATAGCTGCCAGTAAAATGCCAATACGAAGTCAATTTATTCGATTAGAAATAGAAATATAGAACCCTTTAAAACTAAAACGGGTATTGAAGATAAAAAAAAGTCCTGTTTTTCTTTCTGAAAAGACATTCTTTCATCCTTTTGCATTGAAATAACAAATTGAAATCAAAATAATATGATTCAACCTCAGACCCTTTTAAATGTAGCAGATAATAGTGGAGCTCGAAAATTGATGTGTATTCGAGTCATAGGAGCTGCTGGTAATCAGCGATATGCTCGTATTGGTGATGTTATTGTTGCTGTAATCAAAGACGCATTGCCGCAAATGCCCCTGGAAAGATCCGAAGTAATCCGAGCTGTAATTGTACGTACATGTAAAGAGTTCAAATGTGAAGACGGTATAATAATCCGCTATGATGACAATGCAGCGGTTATAATTGATCAAAAAGGAAATCCAAAAGGAACTCGAGTTTTTGGCGCGATTGCCGAGGAATTGAGAGAATTGAATTTTACCAAAATAGTTTCATTAGCTCCTGAAGTATTATAAATACTATTAGGTGAAATTTAGATCAAAGAATAAATTTAGTGGATTGTGTTTTACGTATATGTTTTAAAATCTAAAATGAAAAAAAAAAGAAAACATGTTGATTATAGAAAAATTTGGAGGAACCTAGAATTAGAGTCTTATGGGCAAGGACACTATTGCTGATTTACTAACCTCTATAAGAAACGCGGACATGAATAAAAAAGGAACTGTTCGAGTAATATCTACAAATATTACCGAAAACATTGTTAAAATACTTCTACGAGAGGGTTTTATTGAAAGTGTTCGGAAACATCAGGAACGTAACAGATATTTCTTGGTTTCAACTTTGCGACATCAAAAGAGAAAGACTAGAAAAGGAATATATAGAACAAGAACCTTTTTAAAGCGTATAAGCCGACCCGGCTTACGAATTTATACCAACTATCAAGGAATTCCTAAAGTTTTGGGTGGAATGGGAATTGCTATTCTTTCTACTTCTCGAGGGATAATGACGGATCGAGAGGCTCGACTAAACAGAATTGGAGGAGAAGTCTTATGTTATATATGGTAATCGCCATGCCTATAGTGCCCGAATTCTATCTCGACCTTCCTATGAATTCTATCTCGACCTTCCTATTTTGAAAATAAAAATGGAAAAATAGGAGAAAAAAAAAATGACAGAAAAAAAAAATAGGAGAGAAAAAAAAAACCCGAGAGAAGCAAAAGTCACTTTCGAAGGTTTAGTTACGGAAGCCCTACCCAACGGAATGTTCCGCGTTCGGCTAGAGAATGATACCATCATCCTGGGCTATATTTCAGGAAAGATCCGTTCTAGTTCTATACGAATACTGATGGGGGATAGGGTAAAAATTGAAGTAAGTCGTTATGATTCAAGCAAGGGACGTATAATTTATAGACTTCCCCATAAAGATTCGAAGCGTATCGAAGACTCGAAGGGTAGCGAAGATTTGAAGGATAGCGAATATTTGAAGGATACCACAGATTCAAAGGATTAGGTTTTTCTTTTTTCTAAGGTAAAAAATGGAAGTTCCAAAATTAAAGCGAAGAGACTTATTTTTTCAAAAAGATTAGATTTATAGTTTAAGAAAGGATACGGAAATATGAAAATAAGAGCTTCCGTTCGTAAAATTTGTACAAAATGTCGACTGATTCGTAGGCGTGGACGAATTAGAGTCATTTGCTCTAATCCGAAGCATAAACAAAGACAGGGGTAATCTTTCTAAAAAGAACTTTACTTTACTTTCTAAAAATGAAAAAAGTACCCGCGGAAATGTTCAAATTACAAATAAAATAATTTTAAATAATTAAAGTAAAGGGTATGAAGGGCGGACCTGGTGCAGCGGTAGAGCCTCACCGCCTGTGACCGAGAGGTACCAGGTTCGAGTCGCGGTCTCCTCACATTGCACTAGGTGAGGGTAAGGCTTGCCATGACACCTTACCCAGACCCCGCACATGTGCGGGAGCTCTCAGCACTGGGTACGTCCTTTTTTAATTAAAGTAAAGGTATATTTACCCTGAAAAGGATCTTTGTATATTTTTTTCTTTTTGTTATTTCTAACTCATATTTATGAGATATAAATATGGCAAAAGCTATACCAAAAATTGGTTCAACGTAAAGAAAGCGCGTATTGGTTTACGTAGGAATTGCACGTTTTAGTTTACGGAAGAGTGCACGTAGAATAACAAAAGGACAACAGAGTTATTCATGTTCAAGCTAGTTTCAACAATACCATTATAACTGTTACAGACCCGCAAGGTCGAGTGGTTTTCTGGTCCTCTGCAGGTACTTGTGGATTCAAAAGCTCAGAAAAGCATCACCCTATGCGGCGTCAAGAGCAGAGTAGATGCTATTCGTACAGTGGGTTTGCAACGAGCAGAAGTTATGGTAAAGGGCGCTGGGAGTGGAAGAGACGCCGCATTAACGAGCCATTGCTAAAGCGGTGTGCGATTAAGTTGTATACGGGATGTAACACCTATGCCGCATAATGGATGTCGACCGCCTAAAAAAAGACGTCTGTAAAAGAATTAATCTGCTTTCAAGAGAAATAAACGATTCAATGATCAAATAATAATACTAGTCTATTAATGGTTCGAGAGGAGGTAGCAGGATCCACTCAAACACTACAGTGGAAATGTGTTGAATCAAGAGTAGATAGTAAGCGTCTTTATTATGGTCGTTTCATTCTGTCACCGCTTAGGAAAGGCAAGCGGACACCGTCGGTATTGCCTTGCGAAGAGCTTTACTTGGAGAAATAGTGAGGAACATGTATCACACGCGCAAAATTTGGGAGCGTGCCGCACGAATATCTACAATAGGAGGTATTGAAGAACCGTACAAGAAATTTTACTAAATTTGAAAGAAATTGTATTGAGAAGTAATCTCTATTGGAGTTAGAGACGCATCAATTTGCGTCAAAGGTCCTCGATACATAACTGCTCAAGAATATCTTACCACCTTCATAGAAATTGATACGTTCAAACCTATAGCTAACTTGACAGAGCCATTGATTTTTTGTATTGAGTTACAGATAAGAGTGATCGTGGATATCGACGGAACTCAGAAAAAACTATCAAGATGGAAGTTATCCCTATAGATGCTGTATCCATGCCTGTTCGAAATGTGAATTATAGTATTTTTTCTTGTGGGAATGGAAATGAAAAACTACGAGATAATTTTTCTAGAAATATGGACTAAATGGAAGTTTAAACCCTAAGGAAGCGCTTTATGAGGCCTCTCGTAATTTGATTGATTTATTTCTTCCTTTTCTACACGCGGAGGAAGAGGGCACTAGTTTCGAAGAAAATAAAAACAGGTTTACTCCACCCTTTTTACTTTTCAAAAAAGATTAAACTAATCTAAATCTAAAGAAAAACAAAAAAAGGAATTCCATTGAATTGTATTTTATTGATCAATTAGAATTGCCTTCTAGAAGTTTAATTGTCTCAAATGGGCCAATACATACACTATTGGACCTTTGAGTAAGACTGAAGAAGATCTTATGAGAATTGACAGTTTTCGTATGGAAGATAGAAAACAGATCTGGGACACCTAGAGAATTATCTGCCAATTGATTTACTTAAGAATAAGCTCTCGTTTTAATCCATTGCAATTTTTTATTCTTCTTCTTTTTCGAGTTAGAATAAAAAGAAAAAAGAAAACAATTTT
>CAMZMU010000036.1:74326519-74753735 GCA_947311845.1 Poa pratensis | reverse complement strand
ATATGTTGGACTCTAGAAGATTACATGATGACCAAGGTTCCATCCAAGGGTTTATATGAAGAATGGTCATGTGAAGAGTTGAGCTTATTGCAAGCATGGCTTGGAAAAGAAGATTGAGTGAACTTCATGTTTATCTCCAAGCCATCATCTATATCAAGATAAGATGAAGTGCAAGTGGATTCATGAAGACGGAGTTAGCAAGGCTCTCCCATAATGGTGTATGGGGGAGTATTTGGAGAAGTCTTCATCAAGCATGTGCTAGCAAGCACAATCAAGAAAGGTGTTCCAACTTGAGAGAGTCAAGATCGTCATCATCGAGCTCAAGTGGAATGCGCAAGGCAAAGGTATGATCTTGATAGGTTTTCTATTTTACCGGTCTCACGGTGTTAGTGGGAGACCGGGTTATAGGATAGACGGCGTACTATCAAGAGGGGCTCTCAAGTGAGTAACTTGATCGCATCTTTGTGGAGAGCTCAAACCTTTGCATTTTTGGCATATCATCTTTCTTGGTTTTTATTTGGCTTTTATCCATGTGAGAATTTAGAGCTTGTGTTCATCTCCATACCAAGCTCTAGTTCATCAAAAATGAATTTCATTTGTATATCTTATTGCGTTTTTGATGTTCGAGGTTTTACCGGTTTGTCTTTTCTAAGAGAGGTCAAACTCTCTACTTTGGTTTCCTCCTCACATGATGGACTATGATGTGTATATGCATGATCTTGTAGAGCTTGTGAGTATTCTAACAAGCCCAAGATTATAGAAAACGGAGTCCGGATGAGAAACATATTGCGGTTTTGGTTTGGAGGTTTTATCGGTTGTTCTTTTATCGAGAGGTCCAACCTTTCCCCATTTGGTTTTATCCTCCATTGTTGGACTATGATGTTTCTCTGCATGATCTTGTAAAGCTCTTCGTTACGATTCCAACGAGCCCAAGATCATCGAAATCGGAGTCCGGATGAAAAAGATATTGCACTTTTATCGGTCTTGTCTGTCTGGCCAGCCCCCAGGCCGGCCAGACCGGCTCCCAGACCGGCCGGGTCGGGTGGTTGGCCGGTTTCTAGGCCGGCCAAACCGGCTCCCAGGCCGGGCTCGCAGTTTCTGGGCATAACGGTTGGTTTCGGGTGACCTATTTAAAGGGGCTTCTTCCCCAACGGTTACAACACGTTTTGAGCAAGTTTTTCCCCTCTCTCTCCTATTGTTGACCTTTTGAAAGCTTGCCTTCCTCTCAATCCCTCCCATGATTCTTGCATATCTTTGAGGGAAATTGAGAGGAGATCTAGATCTACATATTCATCCAATCCATTCCTCCTCTAAGTGAGGGGAACCTAGTAGATCTTGATCTTGAAGTTCCATTTGTTGTGTTCTTCGTTGTTCTTCCTCTCTTCTCCCCCATAAGCATTAGTTGCTTGTGGTGGGATTCGAGAGTGAAGGATTTGAGCCTTGTGCTCTTGCCATTGCTTCGTTGCATCGGTTTGTGCTCTCCACGAGGATTCGTGGAAGTTGAAAGCTTGTGAACTTGTTACTCTTGGGTCTTTGGACCCTAGACGCCCGTGTGGTGGTTGAGACCCTTGTGTGGTCACTTGTAGCTGTTCGGGAGCCCCCAATCCCGTTGTGGGTTGTGCCCCGGATCGTTGTTGAAAGGCTCCGGATTTCCGCCTCGAAGGATTCCGATAGTGGAAGGTGAACCAAACCTTTGTGGTGCGGTTCATCGGAGAAGAAGGTGAAACCTTTGTGGTTGTTGAACCATTGTGTTGGTTCACACCTCTCCAACGAGACGTACTCCCTTAACAAGGAGGAACTCGGGAATACATCCTCGTCTCCGCGTGCCTCGGTTATTTCTATACCCGAGCTTTTACTTATGCACTTTACATTGTGATAGCCTTCGTGCTTGAAGTATTCTATTGCTATCACCTTGTTGCTTGTCTTGCTTAGCATAAGTTGTTGGTGCACATAGGTGAGCCTAGTTTATTTAGGTTGTTGGCTTGTTAATTTAAACACTAGTTTTATTCCGCAATTATCAAGCCTAAACCGGAAAAGTTTTAATCGCCTATTCACCCCCCCTCTAGGCGACATCCTTGTCCTTTCAATTGGTATCAGAGCCTGGGCTCTCTTTTTGGGCTTTACCGCCTAGAGAGTAAAGATGTCGTTTAGAGAATTAGTGCACGATCCCACTCTTATATCGATGGCACAAATTATGATGTTTGGAAAATTCGCATGCTTAACCTTCTTAGGGACATAAACCCAAATTTTAAGAGAATTGTAGATATGGGTTTTTCTCCTCCAAAGGATTCCCAAAAGTATCTTTAGAGGATGAGGAAAACTCTTATCTCGATACTCGTGTATCTAATTGTCTATGTGTTTTGAGCGATGTAGTTCTTGCATCAATCATGCCTTTTCGGAACGCTCATGAGCTATGGACCAAGCTTCAAGATAAATATGAAGTGTCCAACATTATTGAGGATGATTGTTCTCCTCCACTCCGGCCGTGATGAGTTCACATCTTCTTCCACTTCACCAACATGTGTTTTGACACAAGGTAATGATATGGTGAGTGGTGATAGAAATTGCTTTGTTGATGGTGAAATATTCTATTGACTATACTTCATCACTCTATCTCATTGCAATGATTCTATCTTTGGACTTAAACACTTCTAGCACTACAAATGTTTTACATGCTAGTGTTGCTAGTCCTTGCATATCATGTAATAGTTGTTTAACTAAATCTCATGATGATATGCTTCATTCTGTCTTGTTGCCATGAAAACAATACTTCCATATCCTCTATTTCTTGTGTGGCTAACAATGTAGAGGAATCACAACATTTGTTGTGAACAAGACGTGGATCTCAATGGTGCTTCAAGTATCTCTTCACCATCTTTGCCCACTACTCATTTTGCCTTATGGCTAAGGATTCAAAGGTTCTCCACCTTTGGAACCCTCTACATCTTGTGATGATGTGGATGGGGATTCTCATGGAGCGCTTATGGATGTTGAATCCATAACAAAGAAGGGTGAGATGGTATTTTGCTCTCCCCAAAGGTAGCAAAGCTATCCCTCCTCTAAGTGAAATCATTGTTTATGCTATTAAGAGTAGGGAAATCATTGAGGACTTGGAAACTCAATTTCTCGAGAAATGTCAAATTGAGAGAGAGGATGCCGATGAAAAGGCATCCTTAATGAATGCCCTTGAGGAAGAGCAAGAGCTTCGAGTGTCTCTTGAAGAGAAACTTGAATCTCTTGATGAATCAAATGATCTTATTATTGCTAAAATCATTAAGGAAAGAGATCATGCTATTGCTAAATATAAAGTGCTTAAAAAGGAAAAAGTTGAATTTGGTGTTGGCAATGCTAGACTAATTGAGGATATAGAGAACTTGACAAAGCCCACAAGGCTTTAGAAAGTGAACACTCTCTCCTTATCAAGTCTCATGATCAACTCCAAACTCAACTATCTAAAAATGATGAGCTTGCCAAGTTGTCTTCTTCCATTTCTAATATTGATGATGCTTGTGCTACTAACTCCACTTCTCGTGAAGCATCTATTTTGAAGGAGAATGTTGAGCTAAGGGCTCAACTTGAGTTGCTAACTAGCAAGTATGGGAAATTGGAAGAAAGTCATGAAAAGCTCTCTAGCTCTAATGATGATCTTCTAGCATCCCATGCTAAGGCTAAAGTTAGCTCATGAGGCTATGCTACAAAGGTAACATCTTGTGAGCCTCATGTGGACAATGGCACAACTTCTCTAATGCTATATTGCCATGTGCTAGTCCTAGTAATTCATCCACTCACAATGTTGCTACATCTTGTGATGAATTACTTTCTATGCCTTGTTGCTCTAACAATGAAGCTTCTACTTCCTCTAGTGTTTTGTGTTGATACTAACCATGTAGAGGAATTAAATGAGCTCAAGGCCCAAGTCACTTCTTTGAAGAAAGACTTGGAAAAGCGTCATGTTGGGGATTCTACACTTGACAATATGTTGAGTGTTCAAAGACGCCCCAATGACAAGAGTGGACTTGGATTCAACTCCAATATCAAGAACAAGTCCAAGTTCAACAAGAAGAAAAAGGGCCAAGAACAAGTTAAAGATTCGGCCAAGATTGTTTGCTTCAAGTGCAAAGTTGAAGGGCACCATGTTAGATCTTGCCCTTTGAAGAAGAAGGCTCTTAGTGAGAAGCAACAAGGGAAGAAGCCTCAAGTTCAAACTCAAGTTCCTCAAGTTGAAGAACGGCCTCTTCCCAAGAAGAATCAAGCTACCCCTCCTCAAGTCAAGACTCCAACTAAGAAGAGAGGAGGAAGTAGATGTTGCTACCTATGCCGTGAGAAGGGTCACGTTGCTTCTTCATGCACAAATGGTACCTTATCCAACCCCATTATATTAATGATTATTCTCTTCGGAAGGATAAGGTTGGCAATGTGTTTGCCAAATATGTTGGTACTCAAAGTGGTGTCAAGAAAAGAACCATTTGGGTTGCCAAGCCTATTGTGACTAACCTCTTAGGACCCAACTTGGTTGGGGACCAACAAGCTAAAACTTGATCAATAGGTGTTGTTGGAGGGCATTGGAGACTTGGCTACATCATGAAGAATTAAGGGATCTTCATCAATTATATTATCTCAAGTCAAGTCATTTGGATTATATTGTTCTATCTCATATCCAATGTTCCTCCTTGCGGTAACTTTTATTTAAATCATATATACATTGAAAGTTGCTTGCACCCTTGCATGTGTTAGGTTTTGTACCTTGCTAGTGTTTGTATGTGTTGTGCTCTCTACTTACTTATCTTGAGTAATCAAGTATGTGTATGTTGGTTTGCACACCATTTACTTGTTTGAGCCTTATTGCTTTTATTTTATCTTATCTTGTTGGCTCTCTTTTTGAGAGATTAATGGACTATCCTATTTTGGGGGTGATATGCTTCGTGCACTTCACAATCCTAAAATTGTGTATACATGAGGAATACCACTTAGTGTTGATATTAATATTATCTATTCTCTATGTGGTATGTCATGCTCATGAGAAATTCAAATTCTATAATGTCCATTAATTTCTCGAGTTGGTTTTGTTTGCCTCTTGTTTAAAAAAATGGATTATCACATTATGGGGGAGTAATAAGCTTGTGCATATTACAAACCTAGAAAATGTGAACATGTGAGGTATTGCACCTAGAATTGATATTCTTCATTATCTTATTCCTATGTGGCATGTTGCTCAAACAAGTTCCATTTTTGGTAAAATGATTTTGTTTAATCAATCTTTTGGATCTTGTTTGTGATGGACATTCTTGGTACGGTTTTCCCCAAATATGTTCGCATATCCTTTTGGGAAATCGATTGCTTCAAGCTACTCTTTGTAGTGGCTTTGCATGATCGCGTGAATACTTGAAGCTATCAAGAATATCTATCTTTTAAGCTTTGGCCTTTAAATCTTATCTTTGCCATATGCTTATTTGTTGTGAAATTGGTCTTCAATATCATTTCTATATACCACCGAGAAATATCTCTATATACTCCTTGTCCTTGACAAGTGATACTCATATGTGTGGTGAAATTTGTGGACCATCTTCACTTTGTCCTTGCTTTGAATTGCCTTATTTTATTGCCAAGGATTTATTTTGATCTAACTCTCTTTGTCTTCCTTGTATCTTTTGGATCCTTGTTGCTCTACTCAAAATTTGTTTTATGCTTCTTGTGTTAGGAAAAGCAATGATCCAATTCTTGTGCATTGACATTCAAAATCATACTTCTTGATAATGCACTATCCTTTGGGAAGCTATCCTACTTTGAGTAGAACACCGTTCTTTAAATTGGTATTGCAATCTATTGCTTTCCTTGAACATGACTAGTGTTTGAATAATATGTATGGAGAGTGATGATCCCATTTGTGTGCATTTGTATTCAAATGCAAGATCATAAATAATGCACAAATCTTGGGGGAGCAATCCTATATGCTTTTGAACTTAGTTGTCTTCAATTGGTTTTGATCCCGATGACGTGTCTCTTTGGAAGACAAACATTTTTCGTCTTGGTACTTTGTGCCATCATGAAAAGTGTAGAGGGTTTGGTTTATTCCTTGATGGTATTTTCATCAATTGGTATCTTATTTCATTTGGTATCTTTTAAAGTGGTATCTTCAATCATGTGTTGATTTGGTCTTTGATATAATTTGGCAATTTTTTTCTTGTCACACTTGTGTGTGCTTTTTGGTTTAATTGGTGTTTTGTCCAAATTGTATCTCTTTGGTTCTTGAAAGTCTTGTGCATGCATATTTATATATGTATATCTTATGGCATGCTTACTTTCGTTGATCCAATATATAGGATAAACTCCATCAAATCCTAAATGGCTAAGATGTGCATGAAATTCAATTTCATATCAATATGCACATATTTATGTGGAGTTTGTCCTATGTATTGTAGTTGCTCTAACTACTTTGGCCCAATAAGTTTGGGTACCATTTTGTACTTGAATTTGTTTTAGGTACATTGGAGTGCATTGGAAGCTTGTCTCATTTACAAGGAAGGTGTTATCACCATGTGCTTATTGGAGCCAAGCTCGGATGATCGTGAACTCTTATCTTCTACATCACCAATGCTATCTCGGTAACAAGTATCTACCTCATGCATACTTCTAGCTTTCAACCTTGTGTAGGTTGTATCTTGGCATGAATTTCTCTTGTTGCAATTCATTTGGTTCTTGCAAAACAACTTTATTGCAAATGTGAGCAAGCCGGGATGATTACATATCAAGGGGAATATACATAATCATTTTATGATTCACCAATCCCAAATATGTTAATCTAGCACTTTCTACTCTATGTCTCGCATATGCAATATTGATGTTTCTTCAAAATCATTTGCCTTTTGCGATACTTGTTATCTTTCTCGGAGCATCCCTTTTATCTTCTTATCCCTTGTGGATATTTTTGATGCTATGATGAGTATGTGTTGGAAGTTCATCTATATCCTTTAAGATAAAATTGAGCTTTGTGCTATGCTTTTAAGCAATGATCTTATTGGTGTATTATGACTTCCTCTTGGATATCATGTTCTTCACCGTTGTATCTATTTTGTGTGTGCATGTTTCTTTTGGACTTATATCTTCATGATTAATGTCTAGAAACTTATACACATGAGAGTAGTTCTTTAATTGGTATTCCAATCTAGTGACCACCCTTTTATTACTTTTTTTCTTTGGTGGTTTCTAAAAGGCACAAGCTTTGTTTTTATTTGGTATGCTTTTGCATCTTAATAAGCTTGTGGACCTATTTGCTACTCTTTGTTGTGTTCAAAATTATCTAGGAGGGAGTGAGGATTCCATGTTGTGCACACCATATTGAAATGCAAATCCTACTTTGTGCACGTACCTTGGGGAGTTCCCTCTTGATTTTTAGAACACTTGGTTGATCTTATCATAATATCTTCTTATGTTCTATTGGTTTTTCGGATCCTTTGATTGGTTACTTCTTTTGTCGAAGTATCTTTCAATTTGTTTCTCTTTTGCAATCTTTGGATCCTCAATATAGTTTGATCTCCTTCATCTATTCGTCATTGGATATGTGCATTTGATTCACTCATATTATGAGAAATGCACACATTATGGGGGAGCTCTTCCTATATTGGCCTTCTAAATTTTTCCTCCCATTTCGGCAATCGATGCCAATGGGGGAGAAGTTTAGAGGGTTTAAGGGAATTTGGTGTTATGCTTTAGTTTCGTTCTTAAGCATTTGCCTTTCATGCTCTTGCATCCTTGCTCTTTGTGTTGCATGGTTGCTTAATTCATTATATAAACCCTCGTAAAAGGATTGTCATCAATTACCAAAATGGGGGAGATTGAAAGTGCATGTGTTGCCCCATGCGTGGTTTTGGTAATTAATGACAATCCTTATGGACTAATGTTGCATTGAGATATACTTGTAGATCTTGTCCATAGGAAAAGATTGGAGTTCATGTGTTGGACTCTAGAAGATTACATGATGACCAAGGTTCCATCCAAGGGTTTATATGAAGAATGGTCATGTGAAGAGTTGAGCTTATTGCAAGCATGGCTTGGAAAAGAAGATTGAGTGAACTTCATGTTTATCTCCAAGCCATCATCTATATCAAGATAAGAAGATGAAGTGCAAGTGGATTCATGAAGACGGAGTAGCAAGGCTCTCCCATAATGGTGTATGGGGGAGTATTTGGAGAAGTCTTCATCAAGCATGTGCTAGCAAGCACAATCAAGAAAGGTGTTCCAACTTGAGAGAGTCAAGATCGTCATCATCGAGCTCAAGTGGAATGCGCAAGGCAAAGGTATGATCTTGATAGGTTTTCTATTTTACCGGTCTCACGGTGTTAGTGGGAGACCGGGTTATAGGATAGACGGCGTACTATCAAGAGGGGCTCTCAAGTGAGTAACTTGATCGCATCTTTGTGGAGAGCTCAAACCTTTGCATTTTTGGCATATCATCTTTCTTGGTTTTATTTGGCTTTTATCCATGTGAGAATTTAGAGCTTGTGTTCATCTCCATACCAAGCTCTAGTTCATCAAAAATGAATTTCATTTGTATATCTTATTGCGTTTTTGATGTTCGAGGTTTTACCGGTTTGTCTTTTCTAAGAGAGGTCAAACTCTCTACTTTGGTTTCCTCCTCACATGATGGACTATGATGTGTATATGCATGATCTTGTAGAGCTTGTGAGTATTCTAACAAGCCCAAGATTATAGAAAACGGAGTCCGGATGAGAAACATATTGCGGTTTTGGTTTGGAGGTTTTATCGGTTGTTCTTTTATCGAGAGGTCCAACCTTTCCCCATTTGGTTTTATCCTCCATTGTTGGACTATGATGTTTCTCTGCATGATCTTGTAAAGCTCTTCGTTACGATTCCAACGAGCCCAAGATCATCGAAATCGGAGTCCGGATGAAAAAGATATTGCACTTTTATCGGTCTTGTCTGTCTGGCCAGCCCCAGGCCGGCCAGACCGGCTCCCAGACCGGCCGGGTCGGGTGGTTGGCCGGTTTCTAGGCCGGCCAAACCGGCTCCCAGGCCGGGCTCGCAGTTTCTGGGCATAACGGTTGGTTTCGGGTGACCTATTTAAAGGGGCTTCTTCCCCAACGGTTAACACGTTTTGAGCAAGTTTTTCCCCTCTCTCTCCTCCATTGTTGACCTTTTGAAAGCTTGCCTTCCTCTCAATCCCTCCCATGATTCTTGCATATCTTTGAGGGAAATTGAGAGGAGATCTAGATCTACATATTCATCCAATCCATTCCTCCTCTAAGTGAGGGGAACCTAGTAGATCTTGATCTTGAAGTTCCATTTGTTGTGTTCTTCGTTGTTCTTCCTCTCTTCTCCCCCATAAGCATTAGTTGCTTGTGGTGGGATTCGAGAGTGAAGGATTTGAGCCTTGTGCTCTTGCCATTGCTTCGTTGCATCGGTTTGTGCTCTCCACGAGGATTCGTGGAAGTTGAAAGCTTGTGAACTTGTTACTCTTGGGTCTTTGGACCCTAGACGCCCGTGTGGTGGTTGAGACCCTTGTGTGGTCACTTGTAGCTGTTCGGGAGCCCCCAATCCCGTTGTGGGTTGTGCCCCGGATCGTTGTTGAAAGGCTCCGGATTTCCGCCTCGAAGGATTCCGATAGTGGAAGGTGAACCAAACCTTTGTGGTGCGGTTCATCGGAGAAGAAGGTGAAACCTTTGTGGTTGTTGAACCATTGTGTTGGTTCACACCTCTCCAACGAGACGTACTCCCTTAACAAGGAGGAACTCGGGAATACATCCTCGTCCCGCGTGCCTCGGTTATTTCTATACCCGAGCCTTTTACTTATGCACTTTACATTGTGATAGCCTTCGTGCTTGAAGTATTCTATATTGCTATCACCTGTTGCTTGTCTTGCTTAGCATAAGTTGTTGGTGCACATAGGTGAGCCTAGTTTATTTAGGTTGTTCGCTTGTTAATTTAAACACCTAGTTTTATTCCGCAATTATCAAGCCTAAACCGGAAAAGTTTTAATCGCCTATTCACCCCCCCTCTAGGCGACATACTTGTCCTTTCATCGAGTTTCGTCCTCTCTCTCGTGGTGTGTAGACGCTGACATATGAAAGTAGAGGCGGTGCTCCCTAGCATCACAGATTTAGATAAAGACGAAAGGCGATACCGAGTTGTCTATTTGGGTCAAGTGATAGAAAAGAGCATATGAGATACGCCCTCGTGCTACAAGACTGGGAGAGAAGTCACCGACCCATCACAATGCGTCTGCAATGTTGGGATCTCATATCCTTATGACTTTATTATTTATAGTTCGATGTAGCTTTATATTATCTTGACTATGCGTAAGCCATAATGACACGATGTTATTTTGAAATTGAATAGAGCATAGAACATTTTTTTTATTTTTCTGGCATATCGTCGAATATTGGTTTCAACCTCCGCTTGGGTTGCCCACTTATCGAGGTTTGGCATTGGTCCTATCCTGGGCTCGTGGTTCAACATCCCCCGGTCATTGTTACGTTGTTTCTGTCGCTCGATTACACTAATTTAGGATTGATTGGAACTCCTCAAGGCTCCAAGGCTGCTCGAAAGAACCGACAATGCCTCTTCAATGACACTACCACTTACATTGTGTCGTACGTTTCGAAATAACTCAAGAGGAGAGATTTTCAAGAATATCCATTATGTCGCTCTACTGCTCCACACTAGTGCCACGTCGGATTTTTTTTCTATGTCATGTCATACAATTAATGAGGAAAGAGGATGAAACTGTCTACTATCTTCGATACAGTCTCAATACACAATCATATGCATTGATCATTACATCTTGTGCTATGGTAAGCAATTTTAATATAAGTGGGCTTACTGTAGTAAATATCAAACATACCTAATATAGAATGTATTGTGATAGTGTTTCTACTTTCTAAACATCTAACATAAACTAAGATGCATCTTAAGAGACCATACATTATTCAATTTTAGGCGAAAGATGCCTTGTCTGGCTACAATAAAGCCCCCCCCCCCCCCCCCCCCCCCCCCCCCCCCCCCCCCCCCCCCAAGTAAGCTGGGACATATAAAGATATATTGCATCAATGACATCAAACTAGAGTTTAAGTACGGACCAACGAAATATAACCTGAAGAGATCCAAGATAACATCACAACTGAAACATGGAACAAAAAGACAGGCCACAACAGTAAGGCAAAATTGACACCTGCTAGGTCTGGGTTGGAGGAGTTGTAGTGTCTGCAAGAAGCTCCAAAATTTGTTCACGATTACCACCAACTCTTGTACGTCCTTGGGTTTGATCATTGACCTCCGTTGCAGAACAAGGCTAATAGTTTTCAATAAATATTGAGCAGTTTGTGGAGGGAGTTTCGCTTCAATTGTATGTTTACTCTATTTCTAATGTTCCACGGAGCTCGACATTGAGTAGCAAAATAAATCCAAAGAGTTGTCTAGTTTTGTCCAAAAGCCCTAGAAAATGACAAAGATATCGACAAATGACGCAAAGGTCCATTGGTACCTAGCATCTCACGCACCCCACGCTAGGTGAATTGTGATTAAGGAGGGAGTGATGTTTTGGCTCCTGGGTTCACATGCTCCTGCTCGAATAAATAAATAAAATAGTAAACATTTCAAAGGATATTGAAACAAAATTGTAGACAAACGTATACAAGTGTTCTAATACGTGCCAAGTTTCGTGATGAAATAACATGTTTGGTGCTCTTTGCGAAAAAACAAAATCAATGCTCCGATTTTTTTTTTTTAAATCCCCTTTTGGCTACAGAGCACCACAAATGTCATTTCACCACGAAACCTAAAATGTATGTATCACCAAAAAAATCAGAATTTTTAAATGTTTTACTTTATTTTTTTATTCTGGTAGAAGCACATGAGGTCGGGAGTCATTGTGAATTTCTGGGCCATCTTGATGTTTACTCATTATCATTTAATTGACCAGTAGAGCTTGTTCCTGCGTGTGAAAAAAAAGTACAAAGAACATATTTGGTTAATTCATATGATTATAAAAACCTATGAACACAAACACACATAGGATTGAGATGACACAACATAAGGAATCTGTAATACGATCTGATTAGTTGCACCACAGGAACGACACATGAATTTTCACGAAGAAATAATGGGTATATGTCATATGGCAAACCCTCCAAAAATAAGAAATTCTTTTAGCTAGTAGTTTTTGGACGTTTTTTGGCTAAATTCTAAACCCAGCGGGGATTTTTTTAACCTTGTGCACCCTCATCAATTTTATCTTAGATCCACCACTGATTGTGTTTTATGGGCGGGTTAGCTCACTCGATGAATATGCAAAGTGGTTGCTTCTGCATTGGGGATTTGATGCCGCCAATGCTAGCTCTAACGTCCACTATAGTACCCTTTGCAATTGGCATATCGGCCATTTTTTTAAGTATGTTCTTGACAATTACATGTCAAGCGCGTCTTTCTAACCATCTTTTACATGATTTATCTTTCAGCACCATCATTGTGAACTAGTACAGTTTACGAGCACCGCTGTCTCGATTTGGGTTACCCCGTGAATGTACGAAATTGAGCACGAATAAGAATTGATTAATTGACCAACATTTGAGGTATGTCTAGTGGAAACTCGAGACTAAATCGCAAGCTATAAATCAAACTTTGCACCTCTTTTTGTTGGACTGGAAGTGTTGATTTTGTAACCCGTGAATAAAATGAAAGATGCATACTGAAGTTATACCGAAATATTGGTTTACGAAAGAATAAAATACACCTGAGGGAAATTTTACATGGTAGGTGGATCCACTTTAGTCTATAAAACCACCTGATAACACATGTGCTCCTGTGTCCACTTACGTCCAAGCCTATCTTTTTTATGAAGTATGCTAGGAGAGGACCAATCCCAGTATGCTCATGATGAATCCATGAAGTAGATCAATCTCCCAAGGTTACACGCACGCTTCCGGCAATCATGGTGCTATTAATTCATGCTTAGAAACCAAATCTCGTACGATCGCAAATCCCGATGCTTCTCAGTCCTAGGATGTTGGTTTCAGTGGCATTGAAAAAGAAATTTCAGTTCTAACATAGTGCATCACAAATGTATACAACATATGTGATATCCTCACATGAATCCGACAACAACTGAGCTTACTCCTTGCTTAACTCAAGTAAGAGAAGTGGCTACTTTGCAAACTATATCAGCATATTCACCTCTACTCACACTTAAATACGACTGAGCTCTATTTCCAACTAGACTTAGGTACAAGAGAGGCTACATTGGAAACTATGAGAATTTTCCATATCTCCGCTCACACTTAAATACAGCTGCGCTCAACTCCTTCCCACCCTCAAGTACGCGAGTGGATGCTTTGCATACATGGGCATGCTCCATATATCTGCTCACACTTAAATAGGAAGACTATTTGCATTAATGATTGAAACTATATGGTGCAACAACTCTGGATGGACGCTTTCATGCATTTCACCACTACCATGATAATAGCTCATGGTCCTACTGGTCCAATCGTGTTTCATTCCCCAAGTGATGTCAACGGAACCATAGTGTCGTTTGCTTCGTATCAACAAAGGGTTTAAAACTGGATGCCTTTTAGATATGTTTCGTCAATTTTTTTGTATGTTGTTTTATTATCATGTAGCAATGCACCGGTTACCAGAATATTTTGCAACAAATTATCATTATTACATCACCATCATGGTGTGCCACACAATAATCTGATATGCACATCGTCACTACGGCGATAATTCATACTAACAATCATGGTAATTAGACCATCTATAGTACAACCAAATGGTATATTAATACATCAACATCATGGTAACTACATCACTACTTACGCCCGAACATACCAACAATTAGGTATCATCTTACACTCACGATGATGCCTAATGTTGAGCTATGTCTAGTCAAACTCGAGACTAGACATGCTCAAAATAAAACTTTCAACATCAGGAGAGCATATATAACAAGCTGCCATACATGCTGGAAATTACAACCATTGACTGGTAAGGACATCTCATAGCCAACATAAGCACCGACATAACAAAATTATGGTAAATATGTGTTACCGTAGTTGTGTATTGAGACAAGGGAAAATGCCCATGAGGTCAGACCTAAGAGAAATTTTAAATGAAATTGCATGTAAATATTCCATAGGTAAAAAAAATTCAATCCTACAAATCAAACAAGCTACTCCCTTCATTTTTAAATATAAGATGTTTTAGCTATTTCAAATATGGTCTAGATATGGACTGAAATGGGTGAACATACACACTAAAATGTGTCTAGATACACATGAATCTGAAAAAAGCTGAAACATCTTATATTTAGAACTAAGGGAGTATATAGGATTTTTTTCTTAGAAATATAATCCTCCAAATTTTGCCCTAAAAGGTGAAACAACAAGGCAAACCTTTACGTTTCCAAAGCCCCGTCACATACAGGGTCAACAATGTGATATACAGTGCCAAATTCAGTCCAGACCAAGATATTCAGCCATCATTTACATCGATTGTATTAGGTGGGGAAATACATTGTCTAAATTGATTTGTTGTGTTAATAAAAAACAAAACTGCATCTGAAGAAACACCTAAGTACATAGTCAAGGTAGAAACGATCTGCCACAGTAACTTTATGAGATTCAAAAGGCAGTTAACACCTCACAATTTACAACAACACGCCAGCGCCTAGCTGAAAGCAGCGGTGTAACATCCCAAGTAGTACAGGCTGCTCACATCTCAACCGGGACCCTCTTGTACAGCTCCTCTTTCTCCAGGCGCGGCTTGGCGACAGCCTGCAGCGGCGTGCCCATGAACGTGACGAGCCCGGGGGACTCCATCATGTTAACATCCTCCGGCCTGGTGCCTTCTGGCAGAGACCACTCGAAATGGTGCAGGAGGTGCCCGATCATGGAGGCAACAAGGTTGATCCCGAGCTGCGCGCCGGGGCACACCCTCCGGCCTGCGCCGAAGGGAAGCACCCTGAAGTCACTGCCCTTGATGTCGATGCTCTCCTCCAGGAAGCGCTCAGGCCTGAACTCCAACGGGTTGTTCCAGACCTTGGGGTCGCGGGCGACCGCCCACACGTTCACCATGACGTTGGCGCCCTTGGGGATGTTGTAGCCGCCCACCTTGACACCCGTGCTGGCCTTGTGGGGCAGCATGAGCGGCGTCGGTGGGTGTAGACGGAGGGACTCCTTGACAACGGCTAGCAGGTAAGGCAGGTTTTGGAAGTCGGTCTCGCACATGACGCGGTCACCACCAATGATACTGTCCAACTCCTCTTGCAGCTTCTTCTGCACCCTGGGGTTCCTGATCAGCTCTGCCATGGCCCACTCGACTGATATGACTGTTGTGTCCATTCCAGCGGTGATCATGTCCTGAACATGAGGAACAGTTGGGATGGTAAGAACTAAGGACTCAGAAAAGGACCAATGATATTACCAGGGCTGCAAGTTTAGTAAATAGCATATATTGTGTACTTCTATGGTATTGATTTACCAGTATGAACAAGTTTGACACAAAAAGTTCGGCACGTGCAAGATAGACTTTGAACGGGCATCCAATGGTAAAAAATTCTGGGTGGGTAGCCTAAGAACCTTCGAGACACATTTTTGGTAGTTGAATTTTGTAACGACGAAGCATTACTTAATTTTCAACTCGAAAGTAAACAAGATATTTTCCAGTCCCAGCATCTTACACCAACATCCACCTACACTTATCTACTGAATCTGGCTAAACTTAATATTATTTCTCTTGATGCATAAATCAAGCAATGCAATAGAAGCTCCGTAGCATTTGTGCAAAGAATGAAAGAACTAGTAAGGCATTGATACCTCATACCATATTAAAAATTAGCAGGGCATCTCATCGGAAACTAAAAGGAAAGGGGAATATAAGAAGATAAATGAATTAGTCATAAAGAGGCATCCAACGTACCCACAGAAGTCCAAAAACTGTGTCGTCGCTAAGGTCATACTGTTCTCTGAGAGTGAACAGTGCATCCACAAAGTGCTGCTTGGCACCACTCTCCTTGAGGGCCTTCGCATGCTCTTCTATGATCTTCTTGGTCAGGCGATCCCTTCTCTCGTTGTGGGTCTTGTAAAGCTCCTCATTAAGTGGACACAGCCATCTCAAGTACCAAATGAATTCGGCAACGGAGAGAGATGCACCAATTTTGATGCCGTTGTTGACAATAATCTTGAACTCCTGCCCTTCTTCATCGATATCACCATTTGCATTCATGAACCGCTTCCCAAAAGCTAGCCTTGTTATATTGTTGAAGGACACCATAGAAAGGTAATTCCTAACTAGCAATGGTTTTCCTTCATTACCTGAAAAGCCATACGAATAGTTAACTGAAAAACCTGATAGTCAGTACTGTTGGGTAAGAGTTGAAGCTGATTTAGGGTTTGATTGATTAAGTAACATGAAGTGTTTCACTATCATATGTCATGCCGCATACACCATCTTTCCATTTGTGAGTCTAACTCGTGAATTACAACAACATGCAATAATAGAAAAATAAATGTTTGGCCAAATTAAGTAAAAAACATAACATAACATAAAAGCAAGAGCATAAACCAATTAATGTTTTCTGTGACATAGGAGGCACATTGCTGGTGTTCTCTGAAGGTGTTCACTGACAAAGACTGTCCCAGGAAAATAAAGCAAAATTTCCAAAAAAAAATCTTGATATTCTGGAAATCTAATAGTTTATATTCCTATAGTAAACCAAAATTTATCAGAGAGACAGTTGTGCTAGACGACTACATTCACATGAATTTGCTACATTAATACTGCAACACACATTGAGTATGTAGTAAAATGTGATGCTAGATGTGATTTGAAGAAAGAAAATAGTCAATAATAAGTTGAAATAACAGGGTTAAGGTGGAGGGAAGCATGAAATGGCATTTAATTAGTCTAGCATATTCCTGATGAGACACAAACTTGCATTTGGAGCATAAACGATACAATAACTTAAAGCAAAATTTAATTTGTACGCGTGATATTGACCACTGACCAGAGACCATCAATGAGTATAAATAGGCAGGATATGTTGCCACCTTATGTCACTGTGCTAGTACCTTGATTAAAGATTTCACATACTTGGACTCCCACTTTTGGACTTGTGATATCAATTAACTCAATAAAATAATGTTTTGCATTAACCGATCTTAATCAGGTACCAATAGCCCAAATGCTGTAGTAAGACTGCCCAAGGACTAAAGTCTATTATGCTTGCAGTCAAAGTCACATCTGAAACTATCATCAATCTGATCTATATAACAAGGCTCAATCCGCGTGACAATTTAAGCTAAGATTTCTGGATAGATAAAACGAAGGTATTGTTGCCAAACAGTAGAAGGTAAGTTGCCCCTAAACACACAACATATAAATTTCTCAAAATCAGACACCTAGAGTCCTCGACTTACATCAATACCAAAATGGACCTATATCCGTTGCATTAGTGAAATTAAAAGATAAGATAAAAATAGCCCTCCATATATGATTTGTGTGGTCATGATAGTCAAGTCAAGATTTCCGAGTTCGTCAAACAGGTATTATGCCACAAGACAAAGGCTTGAGCTTTAAATAGCATAGTGTCATTTGAAATGACTCATTAACAGAAGGAGAATGCTTACCACAACGCTGGCTCACTAGGAAAGAATGTCATACTTTTTTTCAAGCACCAGACATCCGACCCTAGTACACAATAGGACAAATGTTCTACCAAGAAGGGATTTGAGTAGTGTCATAGTCCATAAGTGGCATCGAAGTACTTTTTTTCTTTTTTGGTAAAGGGGAACGAAGCCCTGGCCTCTGCATCGAAGTACCTAAACTAGCAGTAATGCAGAAAGCAACAAACTATCTTAACCTGAAGCTTAAAAGGCATGTAGAATCAAGATTACCATCCCCATATGTACTAAGTCTCATGTGAAGCGCAGTCTACTTGTATAACTTGTAGCCACCCTGATCTTGTTAAGACCGAGTCTGCGGAATAATAAAATGAACTCAAGGCCATCACATTGGACTAGAGCTGACCAATGATGATTTATTGGTGCTATGCTACCTAAATTTTCAGTTTACTTAATCTATATCTTAACGATCCAGCACTCTACCAACGTGCTTGCCATGTGGCCACTCAACAGGAATGCACCCCATCTGAAGCATTTCAACAGATCAACTTCGGTTACTATTCCTCGACTACATCGATACCAAAATGGAGCTACATCCGTTGCATTGGTGAAATTAAAAGATAAAATAAAATAGCCCTCCATATATGATTTGTGCGGTCATTATGTGTCCATGATAGTCAAGTCAAGATTTCCGAGTTCGTCAAACATGTATTATGCCACAAGGGAATGCGTGAGCTTTAAATAGCATAGGGTCATTTGAATGACACATTACCACAAGGAGAATGCTTATCATAACACTGGCTTACTGGGAGGCCAGAATATCATACTTTTTTTAATTTTTTTTCAAGCACCAGGTCGTCTGACGCTAGTACATACAACAGGACAAACTGTTCTACGAAGAAGGGATTTGAGTAGTGTTATAGTCCATAAGTGGCATCGAAGTACCTTTTTTTCTTTTTTCATAAAGGGGAACGAAGCCCCGGCCTCTGCATCGAAGTACCTAAACTAGCAGTAATGCGGAGAGCAACAAGCTGTCTTAACCTGAAGCTTAGAAGGCATGTAGAATCAAGATAACCATCCTCATATGTACTAAGTCTCATGTGAAGCGCAGTCTACTTGTATAACTTGCAGCCACCCTGATCTTGTTAAGACCGAGTCTGCGGAATAATAAAATGAACTCAAGGCCATCACATTGGACTAGAGCTGACCAATGATGATTTATTGGTGCTATGCTACCTAAATTTTCAGTTTAATTAATCTATATCTCAACGATCCAGCACTCTACCAACGTGCTTGCCATGCGGCCACTCACTGTCTCACTCACAGGAATGCACCCCATCGGAGGCATTTCAACAGAAAACAGATCAACTTCGTTTACTAGTATTCCACCAAATTTGAGGCATTCTGGAACCACTAGGAATTGTGGGCACCGTTTTCTCCGAGTCAACACGACAGACGAATCCGTCACCAAACTCACCAAACACGATGGCACCACTCGCCTAACGATACTTCGGACCAAAGATACCTCCCCTTTTGTTGCAGCGACTACCCTCACTTTATCTAAAATTCCATAATGTACTGTACTGAAGGGGAAAAATATCTCGCTTTGCTTACCGGCGGTGGTGGCGGCGCGGTGTACGGACTCGACCATGGCGGTGACCTCGTCCTCCCGGACGGGGCGCAGCGCCTCGAGGCGCTTCTGGGTGAAGAGCTCGAGGTTGCAGAGCTTGCGCACCTTGATGTAGTGCGGGCCGTAGTCTGCCCAGATGAGGTCCTGGCCGTTGCGGCTGAAGCGCTGCGTGGAGCGGTTGCGGGGCCGGTCGGCGAGCTGCTGGTCGTGCTCCTTGAGCACCGCCTTGGCGAGCTCGGAGGTGGAGACGACGACGGTGAGGGAGGAGCCGAACCAGACCGAGATGATGGGCCCGTACCGGCCCGCCCACTCCTGGAAGCAGCGGCACCGCACGGGCTTGATCTGGCGCAGGTTGCCCACCACGGGCCACGGGCGCGGGCCCGGCGGGAGGCGGCCGAGGCGGAGGCGGTCGAGGAGCGCCAGCGAGATCGGGATCGCCACCAGCGCCAGGAGGAACGGGAGCAGCGACGCGACGTCCATGGTGGCTCTGTGGCTGTGGCTGTGACTCTGCTCGGAGTTGGTGGAGACGGTGGTCGTGGTGTTCGGTGACTTTATACGGTGGAAGGAGAGATGCAGATGGGGCGGTTGGCGGTAGGTGAGTGGGGTCATAGACGCAGTTGCTTCGTGGTCTGAATTCTAAATTGGCCTGGTGTAGCAGCTTGGCAGGCAGGAGACGGAAAGTGGCCGTGGCTCCCGAGCTATAGTCAGCTCGATTTATGAAAAATCTTATTTGATTTTTTGAAATTTGGTATACAAATACATATACACATTATGTGCATACGTCAGAGTTTCGTCAAAAAGAACTTTGTGCTTTGGGCTACACAAAAAAGAGAAATTGGAGGGGGGGGGGGGGGGGGGGGGGGGGGGGGGCCGTACTTTTTCCCTCTATTGTGTCCATAATTTTGTTATTTTTCTTTAACTAGGAGTATGATTTTGTTTGCACCTAGAAAACATTCATATGTATCCAACGGATAAAATTTAAATTTTTTCAAACACAAATATTGCACCCGAACTCACTATAGATCGGGAGCCACAAATGTGCTCTCGGCGCATTGGCAGAGCGAGAGTTCCGAAAATGGGTGTACACGCCTACACGGTTCCAAACATAGTCAAAAAATCCAATTTATCATGTATATATTGCTAAGTATATACATATTATATAGATGTAAAGCTTTTATTTCAGTTTGTTCTAGCTTCATAACAAGGAGAAAGATATGTTTCAACCTTAAAAAGTATTACCTCCGTTTCAAAATATAAAATGTTTTGGTATGCCAACTTTGCCCACCAAAATGTTTTCTATTTTGAAACAGGGGTAATACCACAAGAAGAAAGATCATTTCCTATGGCGTTACCAAATGATATGGGGAAACATTATGCAAAGAGTTGGGATGTCCATGTCACGCACAAAAAGACCCGATGTTTGCTTTGTCGTTGCAGAGGGCCTTCCGGCCTGGGCTCACCAACCACTGTGAGATACCAGGTGCTGCTGCTGATTTCATTTTAGAGTGCCTGCTGAAACCGTTGGGCGCCTGCAGTACCTGGTTGACTGAAATGTCAGACATTGCCAAACTGCACTATCCTCTAGTCTAGTGCTATGATTCAGATTGTATCCACACTGTGATGTGCAAACTTGAGTGCACATATTCACATTCTACGCAAAGAGGTCGGGAGTAGGTCAGAACTGATTTCCTCCAGGCTCCAGAACCTGGCCAAACAAAACCTGAACCACTATTTTTCTCTTCAATTTTACCACTTAAATGATTGGTGTTTGGTGAGAGAGAGCGAAGGATGGATGGTTCATGCGTGTGTTCCCGTGGGCCACATTTCTGTGGGACGGCAATGCCGCTTGACTGGTATCGTGTGATTTGTTGTGTGCTCTGACGAACGAACCGGGCGCTGGGTCCAAGTTTTTCCGCTTCAGCTGGACGAGGTGCATTTCATCGACCAGACTCTTGTGCGTGCGGGAGCAGCAAGCAGCTCCCACGGCAAGCCGCATGGCGCTGTAAATAAAATCCATGGTCGCGAACTATTTGAAGGCGTTGAAGAACAAATGGGGAATACCAGGTTGGACTAGACCACCTTCAGGTATGGTTAAAGTGAATAATGATGCTGCGGTAAATCTGGAGACAAGGTGAGCATCTTTGGGCTGTGTGATCTGAGATGCGGGTGGTCAGTTCTTGGGAGCATGTCGAATGGAGATCGATGGCGTGATAGACGTCACGACCGCTGAAGCCAAAGCCCTTCGTGATGGTCTTCGGCAGGCCGAGCGCGTTGTTTGCACCAACGTTTATGTAGAATCAGACTGCACGAAGGCGATACAGACTCTAGCTGACCCAAGCCAGCATAAGATCGTCGGATCGGCGTATTTGGACGAGTGTCGGATGACCATGGCAGGGTTCAGCTCGACAGCCCACTGTCCGAGAGAATCAAACATGGCGGCGCATATTATACCACAACCTAGAGATTTAGATACCAATAATGTTTGGTTAGATAATCCGCCTATGTTTCTTGTTCTACAATTAGTGGAAGATGTAAGTTTGATTGACTAAGTAATAAAGGTTACTAATTTGTTTTAAAAAAGAATCTTGTGCGTGCACTAATTTTCCGATGAGTGATCTCACCTCTGTTCCATTCATGGATAGGCCAGACAAATACATACCCAAGAGAACTGAGAAGTGAGTACACGTTTCTCCCTCAAGAAAGTTTAGAGACTCAGTTTTGCCGGCACTATTCCAAGGGATTCTACCGCGCAATTCAAACATGGAGATCCGGCGACGATGACTTGCACGGGGCAGTCTGATCATGAAGATCTTTTTCGATTCAGGTCTTACGCATCTACTTTTCGGAGTTCGTTTTTAAAATCGGAGTTGTATGTCGCTATGTGAAGAGCCATGTGTTGACAGTCCGACATGGTCTTCTCGACACCGCTTCGGCAAGGGTCTCCTTGGTGGTCTTCTGGTGAAGTCGGAGTCGCTGTAGAGATGACGATGACGCAAGCGGGCAAGCTCGACGACGACTCTCACTTCGGTGGTGTGTGTGTGTGCAGATTGTGTACTTAGCCAGGGTGGTTGTGTGTTCCCTCATGACGGTTGTGTTCCATGACGGTCGTTGAGAGTGTTTGTTGCGGTTTACGGCTAGTTTCCCGCTAATAAACCGGACAACTTATATTCTTTTTTATTAATGAAAACGGCAAGTTATTTTTTTTGCCTCATTTAAAAAAAATGAAGATCATTTTTCTTTTCAGAATTTTCAGACAATGATAATTTTTTGGGTAATTCATACAAGGATATTTTTTGAGGGAATTTCAGACAAGGATTTTTTAGGGCATTCAGACAAGGATATATATTTGTTTTTTTGAGACTACAGACAAGGATATATGATTCGGGGACAAAGGAGTACTACTATTTGGCCCAGTTGGTTTGCTTACATTCAGCCCAAATAACTCAACCATAGACACGGGACTCAGAAATTGGTGAGCTCATATACTACGCCCATTGTGTCCGATGGGACCTTCGGCGCAGCCCATTAACACACCTTTTTCTTCAAAAAAATCTCAAAATTCATTATGGAAAATAAATATACTATATATGAATTTTCTTTTACAAGCTTGAGAGGAAATATTGCTCGAATTCGCAAATGTTCATGTGGTTTAAAAATGTCAGTGTAGTTTACAAAATGTTCACGAGGTTTCATAAAGGTTCGTGCAGTTTAAAAAATGATTCACATATTAAAAAAAAAGTTCATATGATATTTTTCATTAGGTAGAAAATAATTGTGCACTTGGTTTAAAAATGTGTTTATGTATTACAAAAAAAGTGATGTTTTAAAACAAAAAGATATAAAAAGGAAACAAAAAACCAAACATGAAAAAAGGAAAATCCTCTAAAATAAAAATAAAATAACAAGAAAACAAGAAAAATAGGAAAATAAAGAAAAAATTCAGAAAGACAAGGGAAATAAAAATAACAACACAACTTACTAGGTCGTCCCGCCAATGTGAAGTATGTGCTAATCGACGACGATGTTGCAAGGCGTTGTATAGAAATTACTGATAAATTGTGGTGGTTTAAACGAAGTCTTGCTATGGGCATGTCTCAGCTGTCCAGTACAATCGGTTGTCCTCCGCAGGCTACCCTCCTCCTATTGGCCAAGCCTAGTACTCGCACTGGGCACCTTTGTTATTTTCCTATCTTTTTATTCTATTTCAGTTTTTCCTGCTTTTTATATTCTTCCCTTTGATGACACTTTGTTTTATTAAAAATTAATTTCGTATTTAAAATATCACTTACATTTACTATGAATTTTGTCATATTTTCTTTGTTCTTTAATTTATTTATATTTATGTGTTTCAATGACATAGAATTCATGGTTATTATTATTATCATTTTTTTGAAAAATAATGTTAAATTTTACATTATTTTTGTAAGATGTTTTCTATTAACAAAAATTTTACAATTTAACATGAAGCGATTTATTATCTTTTTTAGTGGGGAGGGATCTTAAGTTGACGAGTATATTTCATAGACGGTGCTCTATATGTATATTTACCGCATGGATTATTTGCATCCAACAAAGCAATATTTAGAAGTCGCGCAAATATTTTATTTTACATGGATATTGTTATTTATCATCCATGGGCATACTTTATGGATGGTGAACATTACTACAACAAATGTTAGAGGTTGCAGGAACATTTTGTTGGACATAAATGATAAAATATAATATAAATGGAAACATTTTGGAGCGAAGAGCTAGCCTCGCATTTATCCTCGTGCTCGTATTCTTCCATTTTGTAGAGAGGCCAGTAATGATACTGAACACTGTCTTACAATAAAGCAAGAAGGTCTTTGTGTCCAACATGACTGAACCAGCCCGGCCAAAACTAATAGCTAGCCGTACACGCACCGACCGGTTAAAGAGTCTAGATTAGTTTGCTTACAGGTGCTATCCTTTGCTAAACACTATACTTAGAGAGTAACTAATGGACCCTCATATGCTTAGAACACATGTAAAAATAAATCGACCATTTTGGTGAAGCTATTATTATACTCAATTGGTTGTGTTGTCATTGGTTTGATTCTCATAACAGATACGGGGCATGATTTCTTTGTCCTATTGCACACACACACACTGTGTCATCTCTAAAACACCAAACAGATTCCTGTATTTGAGAAAACTATATCTACATGTTGTTTTTATCTATTTTCATGTTTTAAATTTCCCCTTTTTCATACAGTATTTCATTTTAAAATTTACATTTTCAACATGCTGTATGGATTTCCACATTCCTGATCATCAGCGTCTCATCTAAAATTGTCTTACAATGGCATAAGAAACACAATATATGATTTTTGGAAGCCATGATTTTTAAAAATATTGGCGATGTCTAATTTTAACTCTACTAGTTGAATGCCCGTGCGTTGCTACGGACTATTAAAAGTTTTTTGTCGCCAAATCAAAAACCGGGAAATCATATATGTACTTGCTCTCTACATGTTCCGTTGTCACTATGATGTTGCTCCAACCTCTTGTCTCCCAAAACACATCATAGCACTTTTTTCGGCTCCAAAGATACATGTTGAATTGTTATTGCAGGATTTAAATCCCGCGGAATCTTTTCCTATAAACACTACTTAGAATCTAGGATCAACGCTACCTATAAATAGCTTCAACACATTCTCAATTTTGTACGATTCTAACATTGTACCAAATGAGAACGGCCGCCTCTGCTGCCCGACCACCAACTCGCATTCATGAGAAAGCTAGTAGGATTTCGTGAACTGCCATTTTAGTAAAGAAGATTTGTTTAATTAACAGAATTACATAAGGTATAACCATTTGGAATAAACACATAATTTTGATACTATAAAATGAATTGTACGCAAACAGGTGGATGCGATAAACACACACCCAGTTGTGAATATTGTCTAGGCAATACCCGTGCAACAATGATGCCATGATGTCATGTGGAAACCATGTTCATATATGCATACATAAAACCCATTTATCGGAAGGAAATATCTACATGAAAAGCATGGCAAAATATTCATTAGATGCTACAATAAGACTGGCTATTATAGAAAATCATGTAAACTTCTTCATGAATAAATATCTTGAATTCAATCCAAGGGCCTAGAGAAGCTGGTTACATATGCTCGAAATTATTAAATTTAGGAGTGTCTAATTTTATGACTTGTTTGACATTGCTAGTTCGTCAGTTCCATGATAGCACTGACTATATCACCATCACCACCCTTGTGTGACTTTACAGCCTTCGCCCTCGGCACGCCGACATGGGTTATCAAAAGATTAACGCTGGTCTCATCAACAACCTCGTCGTCACCGTGAGCTGTTGTCGAAGCCCCAGGGATTAAAATGACGCCGCTACGGCGCCTTGATTTGCTAAGCGGCCTCTGACTACAGCTGGGAGATCAGATCCTTGATCTTAGCCTCATCGAAATTGACATAGCTGTCAGATGCAGGGCTCTTGAAGATATCTGGTTTGGAGTATCATACATTATATGAAAAATGGAACAGAAGCTCTGACTCTGCTTAGAGATCTTCCACTTGCATCACCTCCAGATCATTAGAGCATAGGAGTATAAATTTGAGAACAGAGACCGATTTAAACCAAGTTCTAAATTTCCAGCTAAACAAAAAGATGTCATGCAACTAAATAGCTTCATTGCAACAAAACTCAATTAGCAATTGGTCATGCTACAGAGCAAAGGCTGTCAAGAAGTGTACATTAAGAGCTCTCAAAAAAAAGTCTTGGCCAAGTTAGAAATACAACATCCTGAATTTCACCAAGAAAATATTTCAGTCAAGCAGTAAGTATTATTGTGTATTTAGTAAAAATAGATAAATGTTCTTATTTGGGGACCCCTTAAGTAACAAAGAATCTCTCAGCAATTGCTGGAACCATATATACGCAAGATTCAGGATTTGCAAAGTTCAACCTGATCGATGACCATCTCATTTTTTCTTCTTCCAAATTAGAGACTCCTAGATATTGAATGCCCTGATCGTTGACCATCTCAATTTTCTCCTTCCAAATTAGAGCCTCCTGGATGTTGAATGCCCTCATCGATGACCAGCTCAATTTTTCTCCTTCCAAATTAGAGCCTCCTAGATACTGAATGCCGCCAATAAGTTACATAAAGGAAACATTAATTTAACATACATAACATGACTTGTAGGAACATTTGGGAAACTCAGTAGACATGAAGGGCACTTTTTTTCTTGCCAATAAAAGAAGTCAGTCCAAATGAATAAATCATACAATAGTGGCAAATAAAGCAGTAATAGTCTAGTGATATTTCATGATCAATTGCAATGACAGTAGATTGATGATAGCTTACGGTCGAGTCTATGATGAGAGGAATAAGGAGTGGCTTCTACCTTTTGTTTTAGACACTCAAGACGTAAAGCATATGCAGTGAGCAAAGGAAATAACTGGAGCACAACATGTATCATCATTGTTTTACACAAAAGTAGCATGTAGCTAGAGTAAAACAAAACTCTGCACTTACTTTTGTGTTCTTTTTTGTTTTGTGTCATGCAAGCTAATAGTATGATGCAAAACTCAAGAGTTTATGACAAGTTTTTTTTTTTGATATTGCTCTATTGTTAAAAGACAGCTAAATAAGGCAATGCTTTACACAAGCAATTTGCTGATGCAGTTAAGGCCATAGCTGAAGAAAAGAAGTAACTGAATATAAATATTAGCACATAGCTCACTAAAATACACTTAGTCTCCGTCGTGCGTCTGCTGCAAGCTTCTGAGCTATCATGGAAATATCGGACTGGGTATGTATAACATGTGCCGCAATACCTTGATATGTGCTAACCTGATTCAACATCCATAGAGGTAACTAAATTTGTTCAGAGTGCATCGAGACGACCAGACTCCTGAACAAATTGAGTATGTCAGAAAGGAATTTTTTTGTTCCTTCTTTTCTTGACAGAACCAAATGCTTCTTCTGCCTCTCAAGATGATAGAAGTATGGTTAACATTGTTGCACCTCATTTAATCTTCAGAATTTCCAAAATCGTGGATTACATATGGGCCTGAATCACTCATCTAACCGAGGAAGGATGCTCGCAGGAGTCGACGCCTGCTGCATGGCAGGAAGGACGTCATCCCTACCAGGTTGTAAGCAAACAAATACAGTAAGAGATTCCACACACACCTCTAGTCAGCGAGCGAGACGGTGGAATGGAGCATAGCATCGACGCGACGCTGGAAGGCGAGTGTCCAGCGCGGCGTTGGCGCCCATGGGCTCGAAGGCCGGTTCGAGGTCGAGGTAAAGCGCCGCAAGGAGCGGCAGCACGACGAGGTGCTGCACCACATGCCCTCCAAGACCAGCCGAAAGAATGACTCCACCATGCACAGCAAGGTCAGATCCTACCCGTTCCTCTCCTCCTGCGCCGCTCAATGGCCTCGTCTCCGGCCGCCATTTTGCTAGGTAGAGGAGAGGTAGCATCGTCGGGATCACGAGAGGAAACGAAGACGGATTGGATCGGCAGGGAGAAATGAGAAGGGCGATCCAATTCCTGCTGGAGATTGAGTGCGGACACCTGCTCCCTCCTCCTCCCCGTCCGACGCGTCGAGCGGATACGCCAGGGTCCACACGAGGTCAGAGAAGATGCGGACACCGGCGGCGGCGGCCTCGACGGCGACCTTGCGGAGCGAGCCGCCGGAGGGGAGGAGTTGAGGCGGCCGAGGTCGATCCCGACGGCGCTGCCTCCAGGGTCTCCCGGTGGGCACGCTTCAAGGGTGCAGTGGCCGCGTCGCGCGCGGCGCGAGGGGCGGCGGAATAGGAGGAGCGCGTGGCTGGCGGATGATCCCGTGGCGGCGGCGAGAGAGGTGATCCTGGGAGTGTGATTTGGGATTGGTAGCTTGAGTTGATTGCGCATGTCGGAGGAGAGAGCAGGGAGGCCTGGGGAGCGAAATAAAACGTTTCACGGGATTTGTTGGGCTTGGCCCATGTGGAGGCGATCGCGAGAGGCAGAAAACCGGCAGACGACGTACGAACTTCCATTTAATAGTAAAGACTAGTTAAATGCCCGTGCGTTGCTATGGACTATTAAAAGTTTTTTGTCGCCAAATCAAAAACCGGGAAATCATATATATACTTGCTCTCTACATGTTCCGTTGTCACTATGATGTTGCTCCAACCTCTTGTCTCCCAAATACACATCATAGCACTTTTTTCGCTCCAAAGATACATGTTTAATTGTTATTGCAGGATTTAAATCCCGCGGAATCTTTTCCTATAAACACTACTTAGAATCTAGGATCAACGCTACCTATAAATAGCTTCAACACACTCTCAATTTTGTACGATTCTAACATTGTACCAAATGAGAACGGCCGCCTCTGCTGCCCCGACCACCAACTCGCATTCATGAGAAAGCTAGTAGGATTTCGTGAACTGCCATTTTAGTAAAGAAGATTTGTTTAATTAACAGAATTACATAAGGTATAACCATTTGGAATAAACACATAATTTTGATACTATAAAATGAATTGTACGCAAACAGGTGGATGCGATAAACACACACCTAGTTGTGAAAATTGTCTAGGCAATACCCGTGCAACAATGATGCCATGATGTCATGTGGAAACCATGTTCATATATGCATACATAAAACCCATTTATCGGAAGGAAATATCTACATGAAAAGCATGGCAAAATATTCATTAGATGCTACAATAAGACTGGCTATTATAGAAAATCATGTAAACTTCTTCATGAATAAATATCTTGAATTCAATCCAAGGCCTAGAGAAGCTGGTTACATATGCTCGAAATTATTAAATTTAGGAGTGTCTAATTTTATGACTTGTTTGACATTGCTAGTTCGTCAGTTCCATGATAGCACTGACTATATCACCATCACCACCCTTGTGTGACTTTACAGCCTTCGCCCTCGGCACGCCGACATGGGTTATCAAAAGCTTAACGCTGGTCTCATCAACAACCTCGTCATCACCGTGAGCTGTTGTCGAAGCCCCAGGGATTAAAAATGACGCCGCTACAGCGCCTTGATTTGCTAAGCGGCCTCTGACTACAGCTCGGAGATCAGATCCTTGATCTTAGCCTCATCGAAATTGACATAGCTGTCAGATGCAGGGCTCTTGAAGATTTCTGGTTTGGAGTATCATACATTATATGAAAAATGGAACAGAAGCTCTGACTCTGCTTAGAGATCTTCCACTTGCATCACCTCCAGATCATTAGAGCATATGAGTATAAAATTTGAGAACAGAGACCGATTTAAACCAAGTTCTAAATTTCCAGCTAAACAAAACGATTTCATGCAACTAAATAGCTTCATTGCAACAAAACTCAATTAGCAATTGGTCATGCTACAGAGCAAAGGCTGTCAAGACGTGTACATTAAGAGCTCTCAAAAAAAAGTCTTGGCCAAGTTAGAAATACAACATCCTGAATTTCACCAAGAAAATATCCCAGTCAAGCAGTAAAGTATTATTATGTATTTAGTAAAAATAGATAAATGTTCTTATTGGGGGACCCCTTAAGTAACAAAGAATCTCTCAGCAATTGCTGGAACCATATATACGCAAGATTCAGGATTTGCAAAGTTCAACCTGATCGATGACCATCTCATTTTTTTCTTCTTCCAAATTAGAGACTCCTAGATATTGAATGCCCTGATCGTTGACCATCTCAATTTTCTCCTTCCAAATTAGAGCCTCCTGGATGTTGAATGCCCTCATCGATGACCAGCTCAATTTTTCTCCTTCCAAATTAGAGCCTCCTAGATACTGAATGCCGCCAATAAGTTACATAAAGGAAACATTAATTTAACATACATAACATGACTTGTAGGAACATTTGGGAAACTCAGTAGACATGAAGGGCACTTTTTTCTTGCCAATAAAAGAAGTCAGTCCAAATGAATAAATCATACAATAGTGGCAAATAAAGCAGTAATAGTCTAGTGATATTTCATGATCAATTGCAATGACAGTAGATTGATGATAGCTTAAGGTCGAGTCTATGATGAGAGGAATAAGGAGTGGCTTCTACCTTTTGTTTTAGACACTCAAGACGTAAAGCATATGCAGTGAGCAAAGGAAATAACTGGAGCACAACATGTATCATCATTGTTTTACACAAAAGTAGCATGTAGCTAGAGTAAAACAAAACTCCGCACTTACTTTTGTGTTCTTTTTTGTTTTGTGTCATGCAAACTAATAGTATGATGCAAAACTCAAGAGTTCATGACAAGTTTTTTTTTTGATATTGCTCTATTGTTAAAAGACAGCTAAATAAGGCAATGCTTTACACAAGCAATTTGCTGATGCAGTTAAGGCCATAGCTGAAGAAAAGAAGTAACTGAATATAAAATATTAGCACATAGCAAACGGAGCTTGGCTCTGATGGTTGGGTTCCCTGTGGTGGAACCAGCCCACCCAGGTTCAAGTCCTAGACTTGGCATGGGCGTTTGCATTTATCTGGATTTATTCCAGATTATCCGGCGCTATTCTTTCAGTGGTAGGTGACGTGCCCGTCAACAGCGAGGCGCCTGTGGTGACTTCGTCAACCTCAAGATCTGCCGGCTCAGTCCTTCAGAGGTGCTCATAGGGGTAGGGTGTGCGTGCGTGCGTTCATAGGGGTGAGTGTATGTGCGTATTTGTGAGCGTCTGTGTTGTACTGTGTTTTCAAAAAAAAATAAAATATTAGCACATAGCTCACTAAAATACACTTAGTCTCCGTTCGTGCGTCTGCTGCAAGCTTCTGAGCTATCATGGAAATATCGGACTGGGTATGTATAACATGTGCAGCAATACCTTGATATGTGCTAACCTGATTCAACATCCATAGAGGTAACTAAATTTGTTCAGAGTGCATCGAGACGACCAGACTCCGGAACAAATTGAGTATGTCAGAAAGGAATTTTTTTGTTCCTTCTTTTCTTGACAGAACCAAATGCTTCTTCTGCCTCTCAAGATGATAGAAGTATGGTTAACATTGTTGCACCTCATTTAATCTTCAGAATTTCCAAAATCGTGGATTACATATGGGCCTGAATCACTCATCTAACCGAGGAAGGATGCTTGCAGGAGGCGACGCCTGCTGCATGGCAGGGAGGACGTCATCCCTACCAGGTTGTAAGCAAACAAATACAGTAAGAGATTCCACACACCTCTAGTCAGCGAGCGAGACGGTGGAATGGAGCATAGCATCGACGCGACGCTGGAAGGCGATTGTCCAGCGCGGCGTTGGCGCCCATGGGCTCGAAGGCCGGTTCGAGGTCGAGGTAAAGCGCCGCAAGGAGCGGCAGCACGACGAGGTGCTGCACCACATGCCCTCCAAGACCAGCCGAAAGAATGACTCCACCATGCACAGCAAGGTCAGATCCTACCAGTCCCTCTCCTCCTGCGCCGCTCAATGGCCTCGTCTCCGGCCGCCATTTTGCTAGGTAGAGGAGAGGTAGCATCGTCGGGATCACGAGAGGAAACGAAGACGGATTGGATCGGCAGGGAGAAATGAGAAGGGCGATCCAATTCCTGCTGGAGATTGAGTGCGGACACCTGCTCCCTCCTCCTCCCCGTCCGACGCGTCGAGCGGATACGCCAGGGTCCACTCGATGTCAGAGAAGATGCGGACACCGGCGGCGGCGGCCTCGACGGCGACCTTGCGGAGCGAGCCGCCGGAGGGGAGGAGTTGAGGCGGCCGAGGTCGATCCCGACGGCGCTGCCTCCAGGGTCTCCCGGTGGGCACGCTTCAAGGGTGCAGTGGCCGCGTCGCGCGCGGCGCGAGGGGCGGCGGAATAGGAGGAGCGCGTGGCTGGCGGATGATCCCGTGGCGGCGGCGAGAGAGGTGATCCTGGGAGTGTGATTTGGGATTGGTAGCTTGAGTTGATTGCGCACGTCGGGGGAGAGAGCAG
Organism: Poa pratensis; assembly: GCA_947311845.1. Taxonomy (NCBI): domain Eukaryota; kingdom Viridiplantae; phylum Streptophyta; class Magnoliopsida; order Poales; family Poaceae; genus Poa; species Poa pratensis. Next base: position 74,721,548 of record CAMZMU010000036.1, on the reverse strand, counting down.
GGAGGCCTGGGGAGCGAAATAAAACGTTTCACGGGATTTGTTGGGCTTGGCCCATGTGGAGGCGATCGCGAGAGGCAGAAAACCGGCAGACGACGTACCAACGTACGAACTCCCATTTAATAGTAATAAAAGACTACTATTAAAAAGGCGAACATTTTCTTCGCTAAGTGCACCCGACATGTGTACACAAAACAATTAAGACCAATTACCACCTTACGATGAGGCCCACTCATTCAGATCTAACCGTCAATATAAAAACTAGCCTTATCAAAATGTACGCGTAGCCATTTGTACGAGCGGACGAAAACTCTGCCGAACAACCCCGTCCGCGTCAGCACCGTTCAACTACAGGAAAAAAAAAGGGCACAATCAACGGGACTCAACATAATCTCAAAAAAAAAAAAGGGACTCTACACGTCAGCTCTGAGGTCAAACTTTTTTTTTTGCAGCAGGTCAAACCTTCCTCGCCTAGATGAGGAAAAATCTGTTTCAACATCTATGAAAATCACCCCATATCGCTGCATAACCGCCGCCTCCGCAATCCGTCACGCACGGGCCAGATCTCGCTTCTGTTATGTGGTGTGTGAGAGACGCTGAACCTCTTCCGTCGTTGGGGACGCGCTGCCGCCGCCCATCCGGACGTGAACGGCGTCGCCGCCTCCGTCATTCCTCCACGCGTCTGCAGACGCTCGCCGCCGGTCTTCCTCCGCCTGGTCGGGGCGACGCAGACGCTGCCGCCCTTTCTCCGCGCCACCTTAGACGCGAAGGCCTCACTGGTATTGACGACCTGAAAAGCACTGTGCCTCGCGGCTATGTCGCTTGCCAGTTCTTCCATGCTACATGTGAGGAACATCAATTTTTTTTGCCTTTTTTTATACTGCAAGTTTGATTTGTTCGGTCAGATCAAAAACCAATCTCTCCATTGCCACCCGATCCGATTACATGTTCAACTATTTGTGGTGTCCATGCAATGCGAGCAGAGTGGGAGAGACCTGGGCGGTCTTCCACATTGTCGGTAGGTGGCACTGCATCTATCAGGGCATCCTTGCTCTTGCTTCGTCCTAGGTGCGTTAGAAGGATGGGTGCTTGCATGGTAGGTGTTCAATTAGTTTTTCGAGATTGATCAGATAACTTAAGTTAATTCGTAAGGGTAATCATCAATCAGCGAGATGATTAGTAACTTGTGATCGATATTAATTAGTTGAGATTCTAAGCATGCACTAGTAGAAAAACCACCTTTCGTCCAGAGCCGAACCAGCCATTAATCCCGGTTCATAGAAAAACCGGGACCAATGCCTGGCATTGGTCCCGGTTCGAGCTGCCAGGGGTCCGTGGAGTATTGGTCCCGATTCAGTTGGGGACATTGGTCCCGGTTCGTGGCACGAACCGGGACCAATGCTCCGTGCAGGACACGTGGCGTGCCGCGGAGCTTTGGTCCCGGTTCGTGGCACGAACCGGGACCAATACCCCTCCCCTGCCTATAAATAACCCACCCCCCCTCTCTCTCCTCTTTTTTTTTCTGGTTGGATTGGTGGGAAGTGGGTGCTAGTTTTTTTTTCCTTTGCCACGCACAAGATGTGTTCGATGAAATGCCCGAGCCCACTTAAGTTCACACAAGATGATATCCTCGGCCGAGGTTAGCAACTTTATCCTTTTCATCTGTAATTGATACAGAAATATTGCACGTGTCGATGTACGGTGGTCATTTCACTATTCAAGATGTTATTGTAATGGTATTTGATAAACTTAATTATATGATGCAGATGGATGCACGGATGCGATGGATGTACGGCGAACGACGCAGTTCCGAGTTTATTGCAGGCCTGCATAAATTTCTCGAAGTGGCTGAGGCAAACAAAGTGATAATTTTATGCCTTGTCCATGTGAGAAGTGTCGGAACGTCAGGGAGTACTCTGACCCGAGAACCATTCAAGACCACGTGATTCGGAGGTTTCATGCCCAGCTATAATTGTTGGACCAAGCACGGAGAAAGAGGGGTTAGGATGGAAGACAATGAAGAAGAGGAGGATGATGACAACTATCCTATGTTCCCTGAGGAATGCGGTGATACTGTAATGGAAGACGTTGAAGAAGAAGAGGTGAACATCGGGCATCAGATGAGCCCGCTGATGGTCTTGGTGGGGTCATTTCTGATGCAAAGCGAGAATGCGATACAGAAAAGGAGAAGCTAAAGTTGGAGGCCATGCTAGAGGATCACAAAAAGTTGCTGTACCCAAATTGCGAAGATGGCAGCACAAAGCTCGGTACCACACTGGAACTGCTGAAATGGAAGGCAGAGACTGGTTGTTCTGACAAGGGATTTGAGAAGTTACTGAAAATAATGAAGCCGAAGCTTCCAAAGGATAACGAATTGCCCGAGACTACATACGAAGCAAAGAAGGCTATCTGCCCTCTAGGATTAGATGTGCAGAAGATACATGCATGCATTAATGACTGCATCCTGTACCGCGGTGAGGAGTACGAGAATATGGATAAATGCCCGGTATGCAATGCACTGCGGTACAAGATCAGACAAGATGACCCTGGTGATGTTGAGTGCGATGACGAGCCCCCCGGAAGAGGGTTCCTGCTAAGGTGATGTGGTATGCTCCTATAATACCACGGTTGAAACGTCTGTTCAGAAACAAAGAGCATGCCAGGTTGTTGCGATGGCACAAAGAAGAGCGTAAGAAAGACGGGAAGTTGAGACACCCCGCCGATGGGTCCCAGTGGAGAAAAATCGACAGAGAGTTCCCGACATTTTCAGATGACGCAAGGAACTTAAGATTTGGTCTAAGTACAGATGGCTTTAATCCTTTTGGGGAGCAGAGCTCCAGTCATAGCACTTGGCCCGTGACTCTATGTATCTACAACCTTCCTCCTTGGTTGTGCATGAAGCGGAAGTTCATTATGATGCCAGTGCTCATCCAAGGCCCGAAGCAACCCGGCAACGACATTGATGTGTACCTAAGGCCATTAGTTGATGAACTTTTGCAGTTGTGGTCCGAACCAGGTGTACGTGTGTGGGATGAGCACAAACAACAGGAATTTGACCTACGAGCGTTGTTGTTCGTAACCATCAATGATTGGCCTGCTCTTAGTAACATTTCAGGACAGTCAAACAAGGGATACAATGCATGCACGCACTGTTTAGATAAGACTGAAAGTATACATTTGGGAAACAAGAACGTGTACCTGGGGCATCGTCGATTTCTTCCGAACAGTCATGCCGTAAGAAAGAAAGGCAAGCATTTCAACGGTGAGGCAGATCGCCGGAAGAAGCCTAACCTCCCTGATGGTGATGTTATATATGACATGGTCAAGGATTTAGAAGTAATCTTTGGAAAGGGTCCTGGCAGTCTATCTGTTCCGAATGACGCTGACAACCACGTACCCATATGGAAGAAGAAATCTATATTTGGGAGCTACCCTATTGGAAAGTCCTAGAGGTCCGGTCTTCAATCGACGTGATGCACGTGACGAAGAATCTTTGCGTGAACCTGCTAGGCTTCCTGGGCGTGTATGGGAAGACAAAAGATACACCAGAAGCACGGGAGGACCAGCAACGTATGAAAGACCCATACAACAAGCAGACGGATAAAGGGCGTCAATACTTAAGCAGCTACGCTCTTACCAAAGCAGAGAAGGAAATCTTTTTTGAATGCCTGAGCAGTATCAAGGTCCCGGCTGGCTTCTCGTCAAATATAAAGGGAATAATAAATATGGCAGAGAAAAAATTCCAGAACCTGAAGTCTCATGATTGCCACGTGATTATGACGCAGTTGCTTCCGGTTGCATTGAGGGGGCTTCTACCGGAAAATGTTCGAGTACCCATTGTGAAGCTATGTGCATTCCTCAATGCAATATCTCAGAAGGTCATCGATCCAGTAACTCTACCAAGTTTACAGAAGGCTGTGGTCCAATGTCTTGTCAGCTTCGAGTTGGTGTTCCCCCCATCATTCTTCAATATTATGACGCATCTCCTGGTTCACCTAGTCGACGAGATTGCCATTCTCGGTCCTGTATTTCTACACAATATGTTCCCCTTCGAGAGGTTCATGGGAGTCTTGAAGAAATATGTTCATAACCGTGCTAGGCCAGAAGGAAGCATCTCAAGGGCTATGGAACAGAGGAGGTCATTGAGTTCTGTGTTGACTTTATTCCTGACCTTAAGCCGATTGGTGTTCCTGAATCGCGGCATGAGGGGAGACTGAGTGGAAAAGGCACGCTAGGAAAGAAAGCACTGATATGTAGGGACGGGCATTCTTTAACTCAAGCACACTACACAGTTCTACAAAGTTCCACCTTCGTGGCTCCGTATATCGAGGAACACAAGAATTATGTACGCTCCAAGAACCCGGGGAGGATGACTCCTGGATTAAAGAAAAACACATGGAGACTTTCGGCAGTTGGTTGCGATTACAGCTCATGAATGACACCACTGTCGGAGATCAGCTCTACTTGTTGGCCGCGTCACCATCTTCGACTGTATTGAATTTCCAAGGGTACGAGATAAATGGGAATACATTTTACACGATCGCCCAAGATAAAAAGAGCACCAACCAAACAGTGGTGTCCGCTTTGATGCAACAACGAGATGGGCAAAAGGACACATACTATGGTTACATAGAGGAGATATGGGAACTTGACTATGGACCTACTTTTAAGGTCCCTTTGTTTCGGTGCAGTTGGGTCAACATGAAGGAGAAGGGATAAAGGTAGACCAGCTGTACGGAATGACAACAGTGGATCTCAAGAATCTTGGTTGTTACAGGAACGAACCATTCGTCCTAGCCAATGATGTGGCTCAGGTTTTCTATGTGAAGGACATGTCCTCCAGACCGAAAAAAGAAAAAAAAGCAAACGAATACATCAGACGATGAGCCAAAGCGTCACATAGTTCTTTCAGGGAAAAGAAACATCGTGGGAGTCGAGGACAAGACAGACATGTCAGCAGATTATGATAAGTTTGATGAAATTCCGCCCTTCACAGTGAAAACTGACCCAAGCATCCCGTTAAATAATGAAGATGCTCCATGGTTACGGCCGAAGCGATCATAGGCCAGGGACATACGCGAAGAAGGGTTCATGGCATTTATGTAAATCAATGTAATGTATTAAACCTTTATGTGATGTGTAGTAATGTATTAAACCTTTATGTGGTGAAAACCATAATACACGAAATGGGAGTTTCCACCTAGAAGAAATGGGTTATATCACATGTGAGTTTTCTTTTTTGTTTTCTGTTAATTAATTGCATGACGACCGGTGAAACACGCGTGGTAGGTGGTTGTCGGCTCCCACACCTCCCGTGGGAACCTCTCAAACCTCAGCTTCGACCGTCCAAACACGGTTCCCCCTGCATACAGCCCGACGGTGGCTCGTGAGTTTGAGCGCCACTTCGATCCAAGCAGCGGTAAGACGTCTCTGATGATCTACAACCGTCCGGCAAGACATCTCTGATGATCTGCAACCGTTTGGAACGGTCGCAGGTCATCAGAAACGTCTTGCCACTGGTTGCCCAAAGATGCCTCTCCGAGTGACGCTGGAATGTTTTGTGTTTGAGCGCCACTTCGATCCAAGCAGCGGCAAGACGTCTCTGATGACCTGCGACCGTGAGAGACGTCTTGCCGCTGGTTGCCCAAAGATGCCTCTCCGAGTGACGCTGGAATGTTTCGTGTGAGTGAGTAACCTGTCTGAGAAGGGGGCTATATATAGGGTACGTGTGCTTCTTTAGTCCCGGTTGGTAACACCAACCGGGTCATGTGGCTCACGAAGTGGTCGTGATGATACTGCTGATCCAACAGCTCACAATCCCTCAAAAGAAACATACCCCTGATCCAATGTCTCACAAGCGCTTGAAAGAAACACACGATCCGTGTGCTTCTTTAGTCCCGGTTGGTAACACCAACCGGGACTAAAGGCGGGTTTTGCGGTCACGACACGTGTCCTCCCCCAGCGCTGCCCTGGGCACGTGTCCTCCCCCAGCGCTGCCCTGGAGGTCTTTATATATTGTCGCCGACAGGGTAAACCCTAATCCACCATTCCTAGCCACGAACGCATCGTCTCCACGAGATGGATCCGCCACGTCCGCCGTAGCGCCTTCTGGACGAGGTCGAGCGTGCTCGGCAGAGCGCGCTTGGGCGCAACCGCGGGAGCCTATCCCGCCGTATGCCCACGAGCCCGGCGTGGAGAGGAATGCCCAGCTACAGGCCTCCTGCTCCACCAGTGCCGCCGCACCTCCACCTGGCGCCGCTGCACCTCCACCAGGCGCCGCCGCTCCTCCCGCGGAGGAGGAGGAGGACGACGACTTCGACTGGAGCGACGACGGGGAAGAGGGTTGTGGGTTGCAGATACAGGAGGCCATGGAAGCCTCCTTCTAGTCTGTCCGCGACTACCCTGTCCAGCGAGCCAAGACTTCCTACCAGCTCAAGGCGAAGGAGGCTTCCGAGCTGGATTGGGTGCTTAAAGACTCATCCTCCATGGATCTTGCCCTCCGCCGCAAACGAGCGCGCGAGAACCGGGCGGCCGCCCACGGGGCTGGCTCCTCCCGCCGTTCCCCCTAATCCTACGGCCTTCGAGCCAACAAGACCGTTTATGTAGAATAATGTTGGTGATGTTGGATCAGGGGTGTGTTTCTTTCAAGCGCTTGTGAGACGTTGGATCATGTGTAATAATGTATTAAACCTTTTATGTAATGCATTCTATGGAATGTATTAAACATTGATGTGGCTCACAAATTTAGTGGTCGTGATACTACTGATCCAACAGCTCACAATCTCTCAAAAGAAACACACCCCTGATCCAACGTTTCACAAGCAATTGAAAGAAACACATGATCCGTGTGCTTCTTCCTTATTGGTGGGATTCCCTTTAGTCCCGGGTGGTGGCTCACAAAGTGATATCCAACAGCTCACAAGCCTTCAAAAGAAACACACCCCTGATCCAACGGCTCACAAGCGCTCGAAAGAAACACACGATCCGTGTGCTTCTTCCTTATTGGTGGGATTCTCACTATATATGTAGTCATGCATGGCCTCCATTGGCATAGCACATCTAAACTCATATCTGCAACCTCATCACTCTCCCATGGCTTCCACCGTACCCACTCTAACCTACTCGGAGGCGGAGGCGCTTTGCGCCTCGAACTACCCCTGCCCGCCCGGCTACGACGTCCCCGCCGGCTGGAGGCTGAGCACCGAAGGCGTGCCGGTCCCTCCTGTCCCTCAAGGTTTGGCGCGCCGGGCGGCCATCACGAACCACTACTACCTCGAGCTCACTCCGGCGCAGCGGATGGATCCCCGCTGGCATCCCGACTACCGCCCGACTTGGGACGCCTTCAACATCAATCGGCGTGAGAGGGCGCTCGCCAGGTACGAGGAGGACGGCCCGCCTCCTTCGAACTTCAACGAGGCCGGCCGTCCGCTGTGGTGGAGCGGCCGGACTCTCCAGAGCATCATGAACTACATCACGGCTGGCGATAACCCCCGCCTGCGCTACCCTCGCTTTCAGTCCAGGCGAGCGCCGCCCGACGACAGCGACGACGACGGCGGCGACTACGACGACTACGAGGACGAGTATTATAGGCCTAGGCAGAGTATGACTAACCTGAGCCACATCGTTGGTTAGGACAAATGGTTCGTCTATGTACGACGACGATCGTGTAAAATGTTTGTCTATCTACGACGACGATCGTGTAAAATGTATTATTTATCTCTGCATTTCCAACTAATGATCTTTAGCATCTGAATAAGTATTCTGGTTTTGAGTTAGTTATGGAAAAGATAAAAGTTAATGCATTTTTTAATTCAAAATGGCAAAATGGTTAATAGTTTGAAAGTTTAGTGAGATTCAAATTGAAAATGACAATAATAAAGTATGCAAAAGATATGAGTTAATACATTTTGAATTGAAAATGGCACAGTTGATACATGATGCAAACAGATGTATGGATGATATATTCAGATTCCTTATTTTTTTGATAATAATAAACATATTATTGTATTATTTGGATTTATAATAATAGACATATAAATAGATGGGGTTCATTTTTCTTAGCATTTTGATACATTAATCATAATTTTCTGATAAACAGATTAAAAGTTATTGATTTTATAAGTTTAAATCATTTCCTGAAATTATATAAAAAAACAAAAAAAAATCGAAAATTCATGGATTTGCATTCACATATGTACAAATGAGCATCGAGGTACTAACACTTCATGGATTTCCCAAATTCATTCCATGTCACAACATGTTTACATTTGCATTCACATATCCGATTCACATTTTTGTGGTAGATGTATCTTGACATATGGAACAAGTTACCCAACTAAAGTTTTGTGCATTGTTCTTAATTTGCAGAAACTATGGAACGAGACGAAAATCAGGAAAACATCCTCGAGGATATAATCCGCGGGCCGGAAGATGTTGGCGATGTCACCTCGGAGTTTTTGAACAACTCCGGTGAGGGAGATGAGTCTCTCAACCGAAGAGACGGCTCCGGTGAGGTAGAACCCGACGGCTGGGGTGGGGAGAAGTCGGCGAGGGAGAAGCCGACGAGGGAGAAGCCGAAGGCTCCGGTGGAACATTAAATGTTGCAAACTCCGGCGAGGTGCATATACATATATTAATGAAGCCGAAGATTGTATTAATTAAGCTCTGTGTCTATATACATATATTAACGCTCTTTCTTCTTTTAGCCCTCCGGATCGAGCAAATCTTCTGTAAGGACAAAACGAGGCCCAGCCAAAAAGTTGGGCGACCAAGAAAGGTACAGATCGAAAAAGTCGCTGAAGACGGCACACCGACTGCTCCCCCTGGTGTTAAAAATAAAATGGTAAAGCAATGCGGAGTTCTTGTTAGGGACTTCATCCCGATCACCGTTCGAGAATGGCATCGGCCAAAGGAGGAGTAAGATATGTCAGCGATGAGGGCAAAGAAAGACTTTGGAGAAAGCTCATGCTTAATTTCACCCTGGCGCCAGAGGTGGATTCAGATGAGGAGGATCCAATGAGGCAGAAAAGATTGCCCGGAAAAACATGGAGCAAAAAGTCAAGGACTGGGCTTAAGAAGATGGCCGAGCTATTCAAGAACTGGAAGAAAAGATTGAACAAAGTTTGTCAAGAAAAATAAGACTCCAGACTTCGATAAAGGGTATGAGAAGATAAAGGACTACTGGGAAGAATTTGTGGCGTACAAGAAATCAGAGGAAGCTCTGGAAAAGTCTGCAAAAAAAAGGCAAATGCTGCTAAAAAGATGTACCACCATACTATGGGGCTGGTGGCTACGCTTTTAGCATGCCTAAGTGGGAGAAACTTGAGGCGGACCTGCTGGCTAATGGGATCACTCCAGAGCCACTCAAGTGGATCGAACGGGCAAGAAATTGGTTTTACGGGCATGGGGGCACGTTGGACGCAGAAGGGAAGTGCATATATAACAGAAGACACAAAGATAATCCCCTACTACCCATCCAAGATTAGAAATGCAGTAAAGGATGTTGCAGAGGGACGGTTCATTCCCGATAGAGAGGATGACGAGCTCACACGCGCCCTTGGGAATAAGGAACACGACGGACGGTTACGAGGCGTACCTGGCTCCAAGCCCAAGACAATTGCGATTCCCGAGCACAGGAAGAAATTTCCTGATAGAAGCCATCAGAGGAGAAAGGAAAGGGAGGCAATGGAAGCACGCGCTGCTGCAGACCGGCTGTAATATAGAAGAAGAATTAAAGCGGCAGAAGGAACAAATTGCCGTGCTTAGCCAGCAAGGTACTAGCGGCCAATCTCAACGGCACATGGTAGAAGCTGCATGCGATGGTACCGGTGGCCCATCGAATCGGAAAAGCAGCGTGGCTTCCACGGAGCTCCAGGATGGTAATGATGATGCAGTGGCTCCACTTCGTCGCTACCCAGTGGATGATATCACGGAGAGCACACCTTGTGAGATGCATGTGAAAGTTTTTAACTTAACCGTGAAGGTGGCGGTCGGCTATGTCGTACCAATTGGACCTAATCCAACTTACCATTTCTCTCCGGTTCCAAATGGCTACGCTGTTGTCGCGGTGGATGAAGTGATGAAAGATTATGAGGAGCTGAAGCTGCAACACCCTGCAGGTGAAGATGGGGAGGTGCTTGAACTTGGAGAAGCCAAGAAAGCGACCATTCTATGGCCAAAGGAATTCATCGTGCTTCCGAACTGGCAGCCAAGGCCATCGACTCCTCACCAGTCTCCAGCGCAACAGTCCTCTTCACCGCCTCAGCATTCTCCAGCGCAACAGTCCTCTTCACCGCCTCACCAGTCTCCAGCGCAGCCGTCTCCGCCGCCGCGTCAGCCGTTTCCGCCCACCGCTCGTACTATGAGGGGTAAGCGATCACCGAAACGTAAAAGGTCGCCCCTCCCAACAGTACCTCATAAGAATCTTCCCATTAGACCTTATGACAGGACTGTAGCGGAAAACGCCGCGGAGGTGGCTGCCTACAATAAGGCTTTTTTTGCACCAAAAAAGCCCGAGCAGAAGCCGGTATACGATGAAAAATCCAAAAAGTGGAGAAAGTCCTTCCTTGAGCAGCCATCCCAATATCGATGAATCTGCATCTGACTATGGTCGTGAACTTACTAAGCTAGCACGTGCCCAGTCTGAGCAGAACAAGGAAAGAAGTGCAAAAAGCGGGAAACAAATTGCCCAGCTCGGACAGCAGAAAAATCAATCGGTCCCCCCGCTCATAGTGTGTTCCGATCGACAAGGACTTCAGAGCCTATGGATAAGGACCTGCAATTATTGGACCCCAGAGCCATAGCTGCTGCTAAAGAACTTGGTATCACTGTATCGCAGGCCATGGAAAGCTACCGCCTTGGGTATGACCTTGGTCAACTTTTAGGCTATGAAGATCGCCAATGTTAGAGATGGCACGGAAATATGTCCAAGGGGAGTCTATGGTCAGTAATGAGGAGCTCACGCGTCTATCAACACATATGCGAAATCTGCATACTGGTACATGGTGCACACATCAAAGAAGGACGCGAAAGAGTGGTTGCGGTGGACGTTCGAGTGGAGCATTTCTTCAAACGTTACGTATACAGGTTCAAATGACTGAACTGTTTCAGTTATTCAAAAGCGCCCTCGACAAATCTATCCTCTTGCTATTGTCTGTAAGTGATTTATTTTCGTAATTAAGTCTCTAGCTCAGCTCGTTCATTGCCTGTATTATATTATCCTGACTATATATATATCCTTTTGTACGCTATTATGTAGAATGAAGATGATGGAATGCAAAAGATCTAACATTTGAGGTTGGGTTCGTTGACCCATATATCGTTAATGAACATACGTTAGCAATCACCCCAAGACGTGGAGCATGACCTGACCACCTTTTTAATCATGCAAATTTCTGTACGGAAATACTATTTCCTTACAACTTCAAGTGAGTGTTTCTGTCTTGTACATATTTTTATTTGGCTTTCTCGATGTTAAGTGTAATTGATGAGCTATGCATGTCTGCTTTATGTAAACGTCCGCAGGTTCCACTGGATTCTGCTAAGCATTCAATGACAAGTCCATAGTTGAAGTCCACGACTCATTAAGTTGGGACCAAGCGACGTGGACCGAAATGAAAGAAATGCTCAACAAGTAATTTCAATCATTATCGCATTATATCGCCTCTTTCGTTCGTTTCCTGATATCAAGTAATTAATAACTCCTTTGTTCATTTTTTTGCCAAAGCAGGTGTTGGACACTATTCAAACAGAATGTAGAAGGTCCATTCAAAGATGAGCTAACTTAATATCGGTGAAAAGTCCGCAGCAGCCACCGGGGAGTAATTTATGTGGATTCTACGTTTGCGAGTTCATTCGCGAGTTGACCTCTGAGCGGAGAACAACTTCTTTGAGCAAAATGCGGGAGAAGCTCGACCCAGAACGCGCATAGAGCAATTCAAGAGGAATTGGCGGGATTTCTGCTTAGGGAGGTCATCGATGAAAGGGGAGAACATTATGCTGCGGACGATGAACTACATATGTGATCTATCTCCATGTAATTAAATAGTTGTATTCTCGCAAGAGATCGAATATTAATTATATATGCATCAACGTGTACTGTGTATATAGTAGAGCGTATAATATGCGTACGGAAACGATGGAGAGCACGTCGGCGATGCGAAGAAGGGGAGACGACGGAGGCACCGGCGAGAGGGAGAGGGGGCACCGGCGAGAGGGGGCACCGGCGAGAGGGAGACCCTAAACCCTAAATACAAAAAAAAAACACTCATTGGTCCCGGTTCGTAACACGAACCGGGACCAATGAGTCTCCCCCCACGCCCAGCCAGAACTGGCCACGTGGAGCCCCATTGGTCCCGGTTCGTGTCTGAACCGGGACCAGCATTCGTCCCGATTGGCTGGTCCCGGTTCGGGAACTGGGACGGATGGCCCAACCGAACCGGGACCATAGTCAGTTTTCTACCAGTGATGCTTCTGAACGCATATATCTGCATGTAGATTGTACGTACCTGAAATTGGTAGGAGAGAATAGACTGATCTATTGATCACAGGACACGTAGAATCCTTCCCTGCAATGCATACATCGAGTAAGAAACGAGAACATATGATGCATTGCTGCTCGACAATATTGTTGATAAACATGCAATAGATACTGAACCTGATTATCTGAAAATTGTCACAGCTGCATTTTCATATCAGCACTTGTTGTTGCATAGACAACCAATTTTTTAATAGTAATAAAAGACTACTATTAAAAAAGCGAACATTTTCTTCGCTAAGCGCACCCGACATGTGTACACAAAACAATTAAGACCAATTACCACCTTACGATGAGGCCCACTCATTCAGATCTAACCGTCAACATAAAAACTAGCCTTATCAAAATGTACGCGTAGCCATTTGTACGAGCGGACGAAAACTCTGCCGAACAAACCCCGTCCCGCGTCAGCACCGTTCAACTACAGGAAAAAAAAGGGCACAATCAACGGGACTCAACATAATCTCAAAAAAAAAAGGGACTCTACACGTCCGCTCTGAGGTCAAACTTTTTTTTTGCAGCAGGTCAAACCTTCCTCGCGTAGATGACGAAAAATCTGTTTCAACATCTATGAAAATCACCCCATATCGCTGCATAACCGCCGCCTCCGCAATCCGTCACGCAGGGCCAGATCTCGCTTCTGTTATGTGGTGTGTGAGAGACGCTGAACCTCTTACGTCGTTGGGGACGCGCTGCCACTGCCCATCCGGGACGTGAACGGCGTCGTCGCCTCCGTCATTCCTCCACGCGTCTGCAGACGCTCGCCGCCGGTCTTCCTCCGCCTGGTCGGGGCGACGCAGACGCTGCCGCCCTTTCTCCGCGCCACCTTAGACGCGAATGCCTCACTGGTATTGACGACCTGAAAAGCACTGTGCCTCGCGGCTATGTCGCTTGCCAGTTCTTCCATGCTACATGTGAGGAACATCAATTTTTTTTTGCCTTTTTTTATACTGCAATTTGATTTGTTCGGTCAGATCAAAAACCAATCTCTCCATTGCCACCCGATCCGATTACATGTTCAACTATTTGTGGTGTCCATGCAATGCGAGCAGAGTGGGAGAGACCTGGGCGGTCTCCACATTGTCGGTAGGTGGCACTGCATCTATCAGGCATCCTTGCTCTTGCTTCGTCCTAGGTGCGTTAGAAGGATGGGTGCTTGCATGGTAGGTGTTCAATTAGTTTTTCGAGATTGATCAGATAACTTAAGTTAATTCGTAAGGGTAATCATCAATCAGCGAGATGATTAGTAACTTGTGATCGATATTAATTAGTTGAGATTCTAAGCATGCACTAGTAGAAAAACCACCTTTCGTCCAGAGCCGAACCAGCCATTAATCCCGGTTCATAGAAAAACCGGGACCAATGCCTGGCATTGGTCCCGGTTCGAGCTGCCAGGGGTCCGTGAGCATTGGTCCCGGTTCGGTTGGGGACATTGGTCCCGGTTCGTGCACGAACCGGGACCAATGCTCCGGTGCAGGACACGTGGCGTGCCGCGGAGCTTTGGTCCCGGTTCGTGCACGAACCGGGACCAATACCCCTCCCTGCCTATAAATAACCCACCCCCTCTCTTCTCTCCTCTTTTTTTCTGGTTGGATTGGTGGGAAGTGGGTGCTAGTTTTTTTTTCCTTTGCCACGCACAAGATGTGTTCGATGAAATGCCCGAGCCACACTTAAGTTCACACAAGATGATATCCTCGGCCGAGGTTAGCAACTTTATCCTTTTCATCTGTAATTGATACAGAAATATTGCACGTGTCGATGTACGGTGGTCATTTCACTATTCAAGATGTTATTGTAATGGTATTTGATAAACTTAATTATATGATGCAGATGGATGCACGGATGCGATGGATGTACGGCGAACGACGCAGTTCCGAGTTTATTGCAGGCCTGCATAAATTTCTCGAAGTGGCTGAGGCAAACAAAGTGAATAATTTTATGCCTTGTCCATGTGAGAAGTGTCGGAACGTCAGGGAGTACTCTGACCCGAGAACCATTCAAGACCACGTGATTCGGAGAGGTTTCATGCCCAGCTATAATTGTTGGACCAAGCACGGAGAAAGAGGGGTTAGGATGGAAGACAATGAAGAAGAGGAGGATGATGACAACTATCCTATGTTCCCTGAGGAATGCGGTGATACTGTAATGGAAGACGTTGAAGAAGAAGAGGTGAACATCGGGCATCAGATGAGCCCGCTGATGGTCTTGGTGGGGTCATTTCTGATGCAAAGCGAGAATGCGATACAGAAAAGGAGAAGCTAAAGTTGGAGGCCATGCTGAGGATCACAAAAAGTTGCTGTACCCAAATTGCGAAGATGGCAGCACAAAGCTCGGTACCACACTGGAACTGCTGAAATGGAAGGCAGAGACTGGTTGTTCTGACAAGGGATTTGAGAAGTTACTGAAAATAATGAAGCCGAAGCTTCCAAAGGATAACGAATTGCCCGAGACTACATACGAAGCAAAGAAGGCTATCTGCCCTCTAGGATTAGATGTGCAGAAGATACATGCATGCATTAATGACTGCATCCTGTACCGCGGTGAGGAGTACGAGAATATGGATAAATGCCCGGTATGCAATGCACTGCGGTACAAGATCAGACAAGATGACCCTGGTGATGTTGAGCGATGACGAGCCCCCCCGGAAGAGGGTTCCTGCTAAGGTGATGTGGTATGCTCCTATAATACCACGGTTGAAACGTCTGTTCAGAAACAAAGAGCATGCCAGGTTGTTGCGATGGCACAAAGAAGAGCGTAAGAAAGACGGGAAGTTGAGACACCCCGCCGATGGGTCCCAGTGGAGAAAAATCGACAGAGAGTTCCCGACATTTTCAGATGACGCAAGGAACTTAAGATTTGGTCTAAGTACAGATGGCTTTAATCCTTTTGGGGAGCAGAGCTCCAGTCATAGCACTTGGCCCGTGACTCTATGTATCTACAACCTTCCTCCTTGGTTGTGCATGAAGCGAAGTTCATTATGATGCCAGTGCTCATCCAAGGCCCGAAGCAACCCGGCAACGACATTGATGTGTACCTAAGGCCATTAGTTGATGAACTTTTGCAGTTGTGGTCCGAACCAGGTGTACGTGTGTGGGATGAGCACAAACAACAGGAATTTGACCTACGAGCGTTGTTGTTCGTAACCATCAATGATTGGCCTGCTCTTAGTAACATTTCAGGACAGTCAAACAAGGGATACAATGCATGCACGCACTGTTTAGATAAGACTGAAAGTATACATTTGGGAAACAAGAACGTGTACCTGGGGCATCGTCGATTTCTTCCGAACAGTCATGCCGTAAGAAAGAAAGGCAAGCATTTCAACGGTGAGGCAGATCGCCGGAAGAAGCCTAACCTCCCTGATGGTGATGTTATATATGACATGGTCAAGGATTTAGAAGTAATCTTTGGAAAGGGTCCTGGCAGTCTATCTGTTCCGAATGACGCTGACAACCACGTACCCATATGGAAGAAGAAATCTCTATTTTGGGAGCTACCCTATTGGAAAGTCCTAGAGGTCCGGTCTTCAATCGACGTGATGCACGTGACGAAGAATCTTTGCGTGAACCTGCTAGGCTTCCTGGGCGTGTATGGGAAGACAAAAGATACACCAGAAGCACGGGAGACCAGCAACGTATGAAAGACCCATACAACAAGCAGACGGATAAAGGGCGTCAATACTTAAGCAGCTACGCTCTTACCAAAGCAGAGAAGGAAATCTTTTTTGAATGCCTGAGCAGTATCAAGGTCCCGGCTGGCTTCTCGTCAAATATAAAGGGAATAATAAATATGGCAGAGAAAAAATTCCAGAACCTGAAGTCTCATGATTGCCACGTGATTATGACGCAGTTGCTTCCGGTTGCATTGAGGGGGCTTCTACCGGAAAATGTTCGAGTACCCATTGTGAAGCTATGTGCATTCCTCAATGCAATATCTCAGAAGGTCATCGATCCAGTAACTCTACCAAGTTTACAGAAGGCTGTGGTCCAATGTCTTGTCAGCTTCGAGTTGGTGTTCCCCCCATCATTCTTCAATATTATGACGCATCTCCTGGTTCACCTAGTCGACGAGATTGCCATTCTCGGTCCTGTATTTCTACACAATATGTTCCCCTTCGAGAGGTTCATGGGAGTCTTGAAGAAATATGTTCATAACCGTGCTAGGCCAGAAGGAAGCATCTCAAGGGCTATGGAACAGAGGAGGTCATTGAGTTCTGTGTTGACTTTATTCCTGACCTTAAGCCGATTGGTGTTCCTGAATCGCGGCATGAGGGGAGACTGAGTGGAAAAGGCACGCTAGGAAAGAAAGCACTGATATGTAGGGACGGGCATTCTTTAACTCAAGCACACTACACAGTTCTACAAAGTTCCACCTTCGTGGCTCCGTATATCGAGGAACACAAGAATTATGTACGCTCCAAGAACCCGGGGAGGATGACTCCTGGATTAAAGAAAAACACATGGAGACTTCGGCAGTTGGTTGCGATTACAGCTCATGAATGACCACTGTCGGAGATCAGCTCTACTTGTTGGCCGCGTCACCATCTTCGACTGTATTGAATTTCCAAGGGTACGAGATAAATGGGAATACATTTTACACGATCGCCCAAGATAAAAAGAGCACCAACCAAACAGTGGTGTCCGCTTTGATGCAACAGACGAGATGGGCAAAAGGACACATACTATGGTTACATAGAGGAGATATGGGAACTTGACTATGGACCTACTTTTAAGGTCCCTTTGTTTCGGTGCAGTTGGGTCAACATGAATGGAGAAGGGATAAAGGTAGACCAGCTGTACGGAATGACAACAGTGGATCTCAAGAATCTTGGTTGTTACAGAACGAACCATTCGTCCTAGCCAATGATGTGGCTCAGGTTTTCTATGTGAAGGACATGTCCTCCAGACCGAAAAAAAGAAAAAATAAGCAAACGAATACATCAGACGATGAGCCAAAGCGTCACATAGTTCTTTCAGGGAAAAGAAACATCGTGGGAGTCGAGGACAAGACAGACATGTCAGCAGATTATGATAAGTTTGATGAAATTCCGCCCTTCACAGTGAAAACTGACCCAAGCATCCCGTTAAATAATGAAGATGCTCCATGGTTACGGCCGAAGCGATCATAGGCCAGGGACATACGCGAAGAAGGGTTCATGGCATTTATGTAAATCAATGTAATGTATTAAACCTTTATGTGATGTGTAGTAATGTATTAAACCTTTATGTGGTGAAAACCATAATACACGAAATGGGAGTTTCCATCTAGAAGAAATGGGTTATATCACATGTGAGTTTTCTTTTTTGTTTTCTGTTAATTAATTGCATGACGACCGGTGAAACACGCGTGGTAGGTGGTTGTCGGCTCCCACACCTCCCGTGGGAACCTCTCAAACCTCAGCTTCGACCGTCCAAACACGTTCCCCCTGCATACAGCCCGACGGTGGCTCGTGAGTTTGAGCGCCACTTCGATCCAAGCAGCGGTAAGACGTCTCTGATGATCTACAACCGTCCGGCAAGACATCTCTGATGATCTGCAACCGTTTGGAACGGTCGCAGGTCATCAGAGACGTCTTGCCACTGGTTGCCCAAAGATGCCTCTCCGAGTGACGCTGGAATGTTTTGTGTTTGAGCGCCACTTCGATCCAAGCAGCGGCAAGACGTCTCTGATGATCTACAACCGTCCGGCAAGACATCTCTGATGATCTGCAACCGTTTGGAACGGTCGCAGGTCATCAGAGACGTCTTGCCGCTGGTTGCCCAAAGATGCCTCTCCGAGTGACGCTGGAATGTTTTGTGTGAGTGAGTAACCTGTCTGAGGAGGGGGCTATATATAGGGTACGTGTGCTTCTTTAGTCCCGGTTGGTAACACCAACCGGGTCATGTGGCTCACGAAGTGGTCGTGATGATACTGCTGATCCAACAGCTCACAATCCCTCAAAAGAAACACACCCCTGATCCAACGTCTCACAAGCGCTTGAAAGAAACACACGATCCGTGTGCTTCTTTAGTCCCGGTTGGTAACACCAACGGGACTAAAGGCGGGTTTTGCGGTCACGACACGTGTCCTCCCCCAGCGCTGCCCTGGGCACGTGTCCTCCCCCAGCGCTGCCCTGGAGGTCTTTATATATTGTCGCCGACAGGGTAAACCCTAATCCACCATTCCTAGCCACGAACGCATCGTCTCCACGAGATGGATCCGCCACGTCCGCCGCAGCGCCTTCTGGACGAGGTCGAGCGTGCTCGGCAGAGCGCGCTTGGGCGCAACCGCGGGAGCCTATGTTGGTGATGTTGGATCAGGGGTGTGTTTCTTTCAAGCGCTTGTGAGACGTTGGATCATGTGTAATAATGTATTAAACCTTTTATGTAATGCATTCTATGGAATGTATTAAACCTTGATGTGGCTCACGAATTTAGTGGTCGTGATACTACTGATCCAACATCTCACAATCTCTCAAAAGAAACACACCCCTGATCCAACGTCTCACAAGCGCTTGAAAGAAACACACGATCCGTGTGCTTCTTCCTTATTGGTGGGATTCCCTTTAGTCCCGGGTGGTGGCTCACAAAGTGATATCCAACAGCTCACAAGCCTTCAAAAGAAACACACCCCTGATCCAACGGCTCACAAGCGTCGAAAGAAACACACGATCCGTGTGCTTCTTCCTTATTGGTGGGATTCTCACTATATATATGTAGTCATGCATGGCCTCCATTGGCATAGCACATCTAAACTCATATCTGCAACCTCATCACTCTCCCATGGCTTCCACCGTACCCACTCTAACCTACTCGGAGGCGGAGGCGCTTTGTGCCTCGAACTACCCCTGCCCGCCCGGCTACGACGTCCCCGCCGGCTGGAGGCTGAGCACCGGAGGCGTGCCGGTCCCTCCTGTCCCTCAAGGTTTGGCGCGCCGGGCGGCCATCACGAACCACTACTACCTCGAGCTCACTCCGGCGCAGCGGATGGATCCCCGCTGGCATCCCGACTACCGCCCGACTTGGGACGCCTTCTTCATCAATCGCGTGAGAGGGCGCTCGCCAGGTACGAGGAGGACGGCCCGCCTCCTTCGAACTTCAACGAGGCCGGCCGTCGGCTGTGGTGGAGCGGCCGGACTCTCCAGAGCGTCATGAACTACATCACGGCCGGCGATAACCCCCGCCTGCGCTACCCTCGCTTCCAGTCCAGGCGAGCGCCGCCCGACGACAGCGACGACGACGGCGGCGACTACGACGACTACGAGGACGAGTATTATAGGCCTAGGCAGGAGTATGACTAACCTGAGCCACATCGTTGGTTAGGACAAATGGTTCGTCTATGTACGACGACGATCGTGTAAAATGTTTGTCTATCTACGACGACGATCGTGTAAAATGTATTATTTATCTCTGCATTTCCAACTAATGATCTTTAGCATCTGAATAAGTATTCTGGTTTTGAGTTAGTTATGGAAAAGATAAAAGTTAATGCATTTTTTAATTCAAAATGGCAAAATGGTTAATAGTTTGAAAGTTTAGTGAGATTCAAATTGAAAATGACAATAATAAAGTATGCAAAAGATATGAGTTAATGCATTTTTGAATTGAAAATGGCACAGTTGATACATGATGCAAACAGATGTATGGATGATATATTCAGATTCCTTATTTTTTCTGATAATAATAAACATATTATTGTATTATTTGGATTTATAATAATAGACATATAAATAGATGGGGTTCATTTTTCTTAGCATTTTGATACATTAATCATAATTTTCTGATAAACAGATTAAAAGTTATTGATTTTACAAGTTTAAATCATTTCCTGGAAATTATATAAAAGAAAACAAAAAAATTCGAAAAGCCCATTTAAAAGGCCTTTGGTCCCGGTTGTTCTTACCAACCGGGACGAAAAGCGGCCCAAAATTGCGCGAACTTCAAGCGGCCCAAAATTTGACCTTTGGTCCCGGTTGTTCTTACCAACCGGGACCAAAGACCCTTTCGTCCCGGTTGGTAAGAACAACCGGGACCAAAGGCCTTTTCTTTATAACGCCAGTTCCTTTCCTCTTCTTCCACCTCTGGCGCACAGTTCCCCGACGAGACTCTGGCGAAGCCCTGCTCCGGCGATTTTCGATCTCCGCGCGGCCCCGCCCTCTACCTCTGCCGCCACCGTGCTCCGGCGCGGCCCCGCCCTCCACCTCCTCCGCCGCGCGGATTGACCGGCCGCGGAGCCGCCGCCGCTCCCCTCTTGCTCGCCTCGCCCCTGCTCACCGCACACGCCACGCGCCCGGCCCGACGCCGGCCTCCTCCCCGCACGTACGCCGCCCCGACGCCGGCCTGACGCCGCCCTCCTCTCCCCGCACACCTCCCGTGCCTCCACGCCGCCGCCTCGCAGCGCCACCGCCGTCCCCACGCCGGCGCTTCTCGGTGAGTTAGTGTTAGTTTTTTTTATAGGAAATAGCATTTTAGGTTAGTGTTAGGATTTTTTTGTATAGGAAATTACAAATATGTTTGAATCCAAATTTAGATTGTAGTTCATTTAGATTGTATAGGATTTTAGTATAGTAAATAGGATTTTTTTAGTGTTAGGAAATTTGTATAGGATTTTTTTCGTATAGGAAATTTTAGTGTTAGGAATTTGTATAGGACTTTAGTATAGTAAATAGGATTTTTTTAGTGTTAGGAAATTTGTATAGGAAAATGTATAGGATTTTAGTATAGTAAATAGGATTTTTTTTTGTATAGGAAATTTTAGTGTTAGGAATTTGTATAGGATTTTTAGTGTTAGGAATTTTGTATAGGAAAATGTATAGGATTTTAGTATAGTAAATAGGATTTTTTTTGTATAGGAAATTTTAGTGTTAGGAATTTGTATAGGACTTTAGTATAGTAAATAGGATTTTTTTAGTGTTAGGAAATTTGTATAGGAAAATGTATAGGATTTTAGTATAGTAAATAGGATTTTTTTTTGTATAGGAAATTTTAGTGTTAGGAATTTGTATAGGATTTTTAGTGTTAGGAATTTTGTATAGGAAAATGTATAGGATTTTAGTATAGTAAATAGGATTTTTTTTGTATAGGAAATTTTAGTGTTAGGAATTTGTATAGGAATTTGTATAGAATTTGTATAAGAAATGTATAGGAAATTTTAGTGTTAGGAATTTGTATAGGAATTTGTATAAGAAATGTATAGGAAATTTTCCCAAATTCATGGATTTGCATTCACATATGTACAAATGAGCATCGAGGTACTAACACTTCATGGATTTCCCAAATTCATTCCATGTCACAACATGTTTTACATTTGCATTCACATATCCGATTCACATTTTTGTGGGTAGATGTATCTTGACATATGGAACAAGTTACCCAACTAAAGTTTTGTGCATTGTTCTTAATTTGCAGAAACTATGGAACGAGACGAAAATCAGGAAAACATCCTCGAGGATATAATCCGCGGGCCGGAAGATGTTGGCGATGTCACCTCGCAGTTTCTGAACAACTCCGGTGAGGGAGATGAGTCTCTCAACCGAAGAGACGGCTCCGGTGAGGTAGAACCCGACGGCTGGGGTGGGGAGAAGCCGGCGAGGGAGAAGCCGACGAGGGAGAAGCCGAAGGCTCCGGTGGAACATTAAATGTTGCAAACTCCGGCGAGGTGCATATACATATATTAATGAAGCCGAAGATTGTATTAATTAAGCCTCTGTTGTCTATATACATATATTAACGCTCTTTCTTCTTTTAGCCCTCCGGATCGAGCAAAAATTCTGTAAGGACAAAACGAGGCCCAACCAAAACGTTGGGCGACCAAGAAAGGTACAGGATCGAAAAAGTCGCTGAAGACGGCACACCGACTGCTCCCCCTGGTGTTAAAAATAAAATGGTAAAGCAATGCGGAGTTCTTGTTAGGGACTACATCCCGATCACCGTTCGAGAATGGCATCAGCCAAAGGAGGGAGGAGTAAGATATGTCGGCGAGGAGGGCAAAGAAAGACTTTGGAGAAAGCTCATGCTTAATTTCACCCTGGCGCCAGAGGTGGATCCAGATGAGGAGGATCCAAATGAGGCAGAAAAGATTGCCCGGAAAAACATGGAGCAAAAAGTCAGGGACTGGGCTTTTAAGAAGATGGCCGAGCTATTCAAGAACTGGAAGAAAAGATTGAACATCGAGTTTGTCCAGAAAAATAAGACTCCGGACTTCGATAAAGGGTATGAGAAGATAAGGGACTACTGGGAAGAATTTGTGGCGTACAAGAAATCGGAGGAAGCTCAGGAAAAGTCTGCAAAAAATAAGGCAAATGCTGCTAAAAAGATCTACCACCATACTATGGGGGCTGGTGGCTACGCTTTTAGCATGCCTAAGTGGGAGAAACTTGAGGCGGACCTGCTGGCTAAAGGGATCACTCCAGAGCCACTCAAGTGGATCGAACGGGCAAGAAATTGGTTTTACGGGCATGGGGGCACGTTGGACGCAGAAGGGAAGTGCATATATAACAGAAGACACAAAGATAATCCCCTACTACCCATCGAAGGCATTAGAAATGCAGTAAAGGATGTTGCAGAGGGACGGTTCATTCCCGATAGAGAGGATGACGAGCTCACACGCGCCCTTGGGAATAAGGAACACGACGGACGGTTACGAGGCGTACCTGGCTCCAAGCCCAAGACAATTGCGATTCCCGAGCACAGGAAGAAATTTCCTGATAGAAGCCATCAGAGGAGAAAGGAAAGGGAGGCAATGGAAGCACGCGCTGCTGCAGACCGGCTAAGTAAAATAGAAGAAGAATTAAAGCGGCAGAAGGATCAAATTGCCGCACTTAGCCAGCAAGGTACTAGCGGCCAATCTCAGCGGCACATGGTAGAAGCTGCATGCGATGGTACCGGCGGCCCATCGAATCGGAAAAGCAGCGTGGCTTCCACGGAGCTCCAGGATGGTACTGATGATGCAGTGACGGTGGCTCCACTTCGTCGCTACCCAGTGGATGATATCACGGAGAGCACACCTTGTGAGATGCATGTGAAAGTTTTTAACTTAACCGTGAAGGTGGCGGTCGGCTATGTCGTACCAATTGGACCTAATCCAACTTACCATTTCTCTCCGGTTCCAAATGGCTACGCTGTTGTCGCGGTGGATGAAGTGATGAAAGATTATGAGGAGCTGAAGCTGCAACACCCTGCAGGTGAAGATGGGGAGGTGCTTGAACTTGGAGAAGCCAAGAAAGCGACCATTCTATGGCCAAAGGAATTCATCGTGCTTCCGAACTGGCAGCCAAGGCCATCGACTCCTCACCAGTCTCCAGCGCAACAGTCCTCTTCACCGCCTCAGCATTCTCCAGCGCAACAGTCCTCTTCACCGCCTCACCAGTCTCCAGCGCAGCCGTCTCCGCCGCCGCGTCAGCCGTTTCCGCCCACCGCTCGTACTATGAGGGGTAAGCGATCACCGAAACGTAAAAGGTCGCCCCTCCCAACAGTACCTCATAAGAATCTTCCCATTAGACCTTATGACAGGACTGTAGCGGAAAACGCCGCGGAGGTGGCTGCCTACAATAAGGCTTTTTTTGCACCAAAAAAGCCCGAGCAGAAGCCGGTATACGATGAAAAATCCAAAAAGTGGAGAAAGTCCTTCCTTGCGCAGCCATCCCAAATATCGATGAATCTGCAATCTGACTATGGTCGTGAACTTAGTAAGCTAGCACGTGCCCAGTCTGAGCAGACAAGGAAAGAAGAGCAAAAAGCGGGAAACAAATTGCCCAGCTCGGACAGCAGAAAAATCAATCGGTCCCCCCGCTCATAGTGTGTTCCGATATCGACAAGGACTTCAGAGCCGATATGGATAAGGACCTGCAATTATTGGACCCCAGAGCCATATGCTGCTAGAGAACAGGGTATCACTGTATCGCAGGCCATGGAAAATGCTACGCCATGGGTATGACTCTTGGTCAACTTTTAGGCTATGAAGATCAGCCAATGTTAGAGATAGCACGGAAATATGTCACAGGGGAGTCTATGGTCAGTAATGAGGAGCTCACGCGTCTATCAACACATATGCGAAATCTGCACGACTGGTACATGGTGCACACATCAAAGAAGGACGCGAAGAGTGGATTGCGGTGGACGTTCGAGTGGAGCATTTCTTCAAACCTTACGTATACAGGTTCAAATGACTGAACTGTTTCAGTTATTCAATCAGCGCGCCCTCGACAAATCTATCCTCTTGCTATTGTCTGTAAGTGATTTATTTTCGTAATTAAGTCTCTAGCTCAGCTCGTTCATTGCCTGTATTATATTATCCTGACTATATATATATCCTTTTGTACGCTATTATGTAGAATGAAGATGATGGAATGCAAAGCATCTAGACATTATGAGGTTGGGTTCGTTGACCCATATATCGTTAATGAACATACGTTACGCAATCACCCAGAGACGTGGAGCATGACCTGACCACCTTTTTAATCAAGCAAAACTTCTGTACGGAAATACTATTTCCTTACAACTTCAAGTGAGTGTTTCTGTCTTGTACATATTTTTATTTGGCTTTCTCGATGTTAAGTGTAATTGATGAGCTATGCATGTCTGCTTTATGTAAACGTCCGCAGGTTCCACTGGATTCTGCTAAGCATTCAAGTTGACAAGTCCATAGTTGAAGCATACGACTCATTAAGTTGGGACCAAGCGACGTGGACCGAATGAAAGAAATGCTCAATAAGTAATTTCAATCATTATCGCATTATATCGGCCTCTTTCGTTCGTTTCCTGATATCAAGTAATTAATAACTCCTTTGTTCATTTTTTTGGCCAAAGCAGGTGTTGGACACTATTCAAACAGAATGTACAAGGTCCATTCAAAGATGAGCTAACTTATATATCGGTGAAAAGTCCGCAGCAGCCACCGGGGAGTAATTTATGTGGATTCTACGTTTGCGAGTTCATTCGCGAGTTGACCTCTGAGCGGAGAACAACTTCTTTGAGCAAAATGCGGGAGAAGCTCGCCCAGAACGCGCATACGAGCAATTCAAGAGGAATTGGCGGGATTTCTGCTTAGGAGGTCATCGATGAAAGGGGAGAACATTATGCTGCGGACGATGAACTACATATGTGATCTATCTCCATGTAATTAAATAGTTGTATTCTCGCAAGAGATCGAATATTAATTATATATGCATCAACGTGTACTGTGTATATAGTAGAGCGTATAATATGCGTACGGAAACGATGGAGAGCACGTCGGCGATGCGAAGAAGGGGGAGACGACGGAGGCACCGGCGAGAGGGAGAGGGGGCACCGGCGAGAGGGGGCACCGGCGAGAGGGAGACCCTAAATACAAAAAAAAAGCACTCATTGGTCCCGGTTCGTAACACGAACCGGGACCAATGAGTCTCCCCCCACGCCCAGCCAGAACTGGCCACGTGGAGCCCCATTGGTCCCGGTTCGTGTCTGAACCGGGACCAGCATTCGTCCCGATTGGCTGGTCCCGGTTCGGGAACCGGGACGGATGGCCCAACCGAACCGGGACCATAGGCCAGTTTTCTACCAGTGATGCTTCTGAACGCATATATCTGCATGTAGATTGTACGTACCTGAAATTGGTAGGAGAGAATAGACTGATCTATTGATCACAGGACACGTAGAATCCTTCCCTGCAATGCATACATCGAGTAAGAAACGAGAACATATGATGCATTGCTGCTCGACAATATTGTTGATAAACATGCAATAGATACTGAACCTGATTATCTGAAAATTGTCACAGCTGCATTTTCATATCAGCACTTGTTGTTGCATAGACAACCAATTTTCATTTTATTAAGCATTTCCACTTCTCAGTTTTATAGTAGTTTAATTTAATGTGCAATATGTATCTCTAGGAGTAGACCACTACCTATAAAAGAGCAAACTTGGCAGGAAAATTGGATAGGAGATATTTTGTCTGATATTGCTGAGCAGGTATATTGTGTATATCACGTGTTGTATATTGTGTTATTAATTTTTGAAAACTAACCCGGATTACTATTTTATAGGTTTACATGACAAATTTTAAAACAAAATATAACCTTACGAGATTTGTTCAATGATCATTGTGACATTTTATATGTATGAAGTGTTGTGTCATTTTACCGATACCCACGGTGAATATTCTCAACCCTGCTCATTTGCACACACTTTGAACATGAACTATATATGATAGTGTTGTATAATGCATGTGTAGGATGCTTTTGAGTTGAGTAAACGATTTTTTTATATATATTATATAGTATCAAGACAATGAAGCGAAGCAAAATCCATTTCTTGGAATGAGAAATTATTGATCGCATAAAGAGATGGACCTTCCTGAATATTAAATAGTGTACTAGGTTACTTACAATTTGGTTTTAACTATCGCTTTGAACTGGTGTTGAACTGTAATAATTATACAGATAATAATTACTCCCCTTTGTTTCTTGATGTAAGGTGTCTAACGTTTTGAGAAAAAAATCTGAAATAATAGAGTGTACTTCGTTCCACCAGAAATATTTTAAAAAATAGATTTAATTATGTTTCCTTGTCTCATACAATCATCTATTTTTCCCACGCCAATTAGGCAGAGGTAATTCCGTCCAAAACTGGTGTAACTTTTTTCCCTATACGAGCATTCTTTAATTTTCGTGCCAAAACTTATACACCCTTCATATATAGGAACGGATGGAGTATTATTTTGTGTTTCGTGGATTTGAAATGATGGGATTTTATGTTGTTCCACATCGTTACACGGTTTAATCATGAAATTTATTGCTTTGGTAACAAAAAAACTCACTAAACTAGAAATGAGATTTATATTTTAGATTCGTGCATTGCACGTGCAAAGCTACTAGTAACTCCAAGAAACCCAAAGACATGGACTGGAAAACATAGACATTTGGTGGTCCAGAAGAGTGTTACGAGAATTTGTAGCGAGAACAGAAAAAATTGCATGAGAATACTTTTGTAATAAATTTGATGGAGCCCTTTGCAATTTAGTGTATGAAAATAATACATAGAAATTTTGGTTGTCTAGATAGTACAGTACCTTTGATCTGAATGGTGTGTGTAAAGAAAAGTATTAGAGACACTGGAATCTTACAAGATTCTTTTGTTGAGAGGCGAGATTATCACTATATATGCTCGCATTAGAGTCGAGAACCAAATATATGCTCGACACCGTACATCGCTTCACAGAAGCTCCCAGATGGAACGAGATCAACTCTCGGGCCGTCTGAGTGGATGAAGCGACGGATTGACGGAACCTGGCACACACGTGGTACCGATGGGATCATCTCGTGGCGGTAGACGTATGGAACTGGATATACAACGTTAACCAATCTCAATCGATCATGCATGCCCGGCAGGTAGCAGGAGTCCCAGCACGCTTTAGCTAGCTTTACTTCCTATCGTCCCGGCCCGCCTGATGATCAACACTTCATCTCGTTTGACATCACCGAGATTCCATGCTAATTAAGTAATGATAATGCATGCTCCATCTAGCTCGGTCACCCGCATGAACTCCCACATCCATTGGCTTTCGCCGACGTCAATGGCGCCGAAGTTGCCAAGCCCCAACTCCCACGTATCTCGGCCAAAGCGCGGAGCGGATTTGGCCTCCTTGTCGTGCCGGCATCTTGTTCTCGCACACTTTCGCTTATGTTTATGCGGCAAAAGGCATCCCTCAGTGGCTCGGTGCTGTCCGAGTAGGGATCGAGACAGAGACCTGAATGAGCAGCAACATGCCGTCGTTAGTTGAGAAGCTGGCCAGCAATGGCGGCACGCCCCGTACGTTGGCCGTTGCGCTGCACGAAAGAGCCGGAAGTTCTTTCCTAGAGCTTGATCGATCGATAATGGGGCGTCGTGTGGGCTCATCTAATTTGCTCCGGCATAACGCGGCGGCCTGCGCCACGCGTGAATTAGGCGACGGTTTCCCGCATCTGCGATAGCTTCATTGGATCGATCTGGCTGGCGGGCTAGCTTTACTTCCTATATATCGTCCCGGCCCGCCTGATGATCAACACTTCATCTCGTTTGACATCACCGAGATTCCATGCTAATTAAGTAATGATAATGCATGCTCCATCTAGCTCGGTCACCCGCATGAACACCCACAGCCATTGGCCTTCGCCGACGTCAATGGCGCCGAAGTTGCCAAGCCCCAACTCTCACGTATCTCGGCCAAAGCGCGGAGCGGATTTGGCTCCTTGTCGTATCGGCATCTCATTCCCGCACTCTTTTGCTTATTTATATGCAGGAAAAGGCACGGCAACTTGTCTATGTATGCACCTGAAACGGTGAATCCCTCAGTGGATCGGTGCTGTCCGAGTAGGGATGAGACAGAGACCTGGATAATTAAGCAGCAACGTGACGCCGTTAGCCGAGAAGCTGGCCAGCAATGGCGGCACGCCCCGTACGTTGGCCGTTGAGCTGCACGAAAGAGCCGGAAGTTCTTTCCCAGAGCATGATCGATCGATCGATAATGGGGCGTCGCGCGCGTGGGCTCATCTAATTTGTTCCGGCATCGCGCGGCGGCCGGCGCCACGCGTGAATTAGGCGACGGTTTCCCGCATCTGCGATAGCTTCATTGGATCTAATTTGTTGCATATTGGTTCGGCCAGCCATGCATGTAAAGCTTCCTTCCGAGTGCATATTGGTTTGGCACTCTTTTCTGGGCACGTGCGGTAGATCATACTGGGTTCCCGCCCATGATGATCACCTAGCGCATTGGCTACCAGCCAAGACCCCCGGAGGTAACGATGAGAAGGTCTTGTAGACGGCGATCAACTTGATCTGCTGAAGTTTATGGAGACATAGGAACGGTGTGGTTTTCGAGGGTCACAGACCTTCAGCGGAGACTGCCATTAGGATTAGGATGGTGGAGGCCGAATCTGACCTGTGGCGGACAGCGAGGATGTTTAGAGGTAGCCTAGGGCCCGTACACAGGTGGAGGGTTGGTGAGTGATCACTTTTTCCTCTTTTGGTGGAGTGGCATTTTTTTGGCGCATGTGCCTAAACGCGTTGTAATCAGCGTCTTGGCCTCTCCTTCTTAAAACTGATACGTCTAATTGGACGTATCCTTAAAAAGATTCACCGAATGCGCGGAAAGAGTTTGATTTAAGCCTGGTGGGGAGGGGCTTTCACGCGCATGATTTTTTGCTGGTTTTATCTTGACTATCGCCGTAGAGATGTTTCATCAGCTCACAGGTCACGACAGCTCCCAAATTGATCTTATAAGCTGATTATCATAAATTCGGGAATCAAGATACTCGCATTTCTTGCCAGCTTAGAGCCTCTTTGAACCGTAGTTGAAGAACGCATGACAGAAATGCCACCTATTGTGGAATCTAAATGATTTCGAAACATGTGGAATTTGTAAGAGGTTTATTTAGATGGTCGCATGAACTTTAGAGGTTTTGGAAAACAGAGTGGAGAAAGATAGAGAGCAACCCATTCCAATTTTCGAAGCAAAAAAATAACAAAATAAGCTCATTTGAGATTTTATATGAAATAAAGGGCACGAAAATTGAAGGATTATAGAATTTAGCGACTCCGATCCTATTATATCTGAAATTTCTTCACATGAAATTTTTATTAGGATTCAAATCCTCCAAAATTATTATAAATATTCTACAATCCAAGGGAACAATAAAGTTAAATTTTTTCCTATCCTTCTGTACATATCCAAACAAGTATGTTTTGAAACAAATTTGGTCAAAACGGTATGACCGCTTATATGACGGTGCTTTGTAAATGTGAATCTCCAGTCAATACAAAAAATGAGTTGAAAACTTATGGAAAAGTAAAGTTCAAATTTTTTTTTGGCAAGAGAAAACTAAAAAATATACACAATGAATCTGACGAAACGCGAGATGACTAAAAACTCAGAAGTATTAAAAAAATTATTGGTTTCGTAAATTGGCGTTTTCATACTGATTCATCTGTTCATTATTTTTATGAGATTTCTAAAGAATATATTTTTCAATAATGACCGTATTTTTTCTAATTATCAACATTTTAATCTCTATCATCCAACTTTCTGCTTTTCCTGACATCTCCCAGAATTTTGGTTGAACAAAATTGGATCATGAAACTGAATACTCATGATAAAGTTGTACTCAAGTTTCTGATTTTTCTCTTCATGATATAGCTATTGTCCAGTTTTTCTTTCACTATAAAGAGGCAAGAGTAGCAGAAGGTTTTGATATTTTCTTGCTTAAACCCAACATAAAAAGTCTCTAATCCATTGAAACCGCGTCACTTTACAGGTGGATCTGGAATTTTGGATATCAGCCAACAAGTGGATCAGTAGGCAAGGCGTTTCTCGTAACTAAAAGCAGAATACTAATGTTCCCAAGAAAAGTAAAGGAATTTTAAAATCCTATAATACCCCCATAAAGGTGTGAAAGGGCGTCATGCGACAAGAACAAAAATGAAGCTAGTTTAGCTGATATTCTATTTTTAAGCCGTAAAGTAGGTTTACCTTCTATTTTTACAAATTTCAAGAAAAGTTATGGTACAAAGCTAAGGGCTAAAGGATAGCACCAAAGCTAATACAAGGCTGCAAGACCACTAGAGTTATATACATAACAGCTACATTTAGTTGGCATTCTAATAGGCTCTCAAGAGTATATGTTTCGGTCAAAAAAATGTCGTCCTTAACGAAAATAATCTATTGTAATTTACACATGTACATGGCCATGTCCATCACATCATGATTGAGGTTTGGTGATGTTCCTTGAGTAGTAAGACTGGAGTTCCGAGATTTAAACTCTTGGTTTGACCTTTTTCTGGTTGTAGCTAACAATTGTGATGCTTCGGTATGATCACCTTGCTGAAGGCATTGCACGAACTTGTTCAGAGAGTGAAAACATATGATCTGGTTTTTGTCCGGATCCGGCGATGATGTCACTTGTGTTTTGTTACCCTTACTTAAGGTGTCGCTTTGGAGAACCTTCTAGTGGCCCATTTGTCGTTGGGGCAGTGGTTGATGTCGTTGCCGGTTGTTGCGTGTCATCTTGGTTTTCTTTTTCATTTTCATACTTTATATGGTGCATACTCGATGTCTCGAATAACTCTCTTGATATTAAGTTGTTGGAGAGGCCATGTGTACTTACTCTTTTCATGATACTATTGACCCTTCATCGCAAAATATATTTCAGCTCGTTTCTTATTTGAGCAAACCAACCAGGTAGGCACTAGGCACTAGCTAGGCCGACCTGAACAAGTTTGAGGTGCCTCCAAGCTCCTTTCACACACTTCCGTTATCAACCCTCAGTTAGAGACACTCCTACATATCTACTGTTCTCTGCATGTTTACCAGCTTGTGATTGCTCTAGTTACCAGAAAGCAACAAGTGTCAAAAGTGGCACTAGAATGCTCAGTGGAGTCTGAATCCAACTCCATGTACAAGAGACACAACATTCTGGGTGACGGCATACCTACATTTGTTGCACAAGCAGAATTTCAACAGAAAGGTACTTTCGAATGAATCTTCCGTGACGATCGACTGTGCTTTTGTAGTGTGTACTTGCGTAATCACAGCACTCGAGAGCTTGCAGCAAACGTGCAACTTGCTGCAATGCTGCGTGTGATTCATGCCTATCCAGCTGGTTATGCTTCGTTGCCGCAAGGATACCACCAACTCGTTCGTGTCATTTGGGAGACCGATCGAATTAAATAATATTGGATTCTCATAACATTGTCAGACAGGGTGTCATCAATGTATCTTATTTTCTTCGATAAAGACCATGAGAATGCATCTTGCAGGGTTACTGCAACATACTGAAAAGGTAGAAAATGCAAAACACATCACTCTTCGATGAACAAAGAGGTAGAAGTGATAGTAAAAAATAAGTATTCATATAGTGTAGTATATTGCTCAATCATACATATTATAAGCAAAATTGCGAGCCACCAACTGGCCCTTCTGATGGCGGCTATGCTTTGGGAATTCCAAGGAGAACAGCACGATTCCAAGCAGAAAACCTAGCTCCAATCCGAACGGGCACTAGTGCGTGCGTCGTGGACGAGCAGTTAAGAGTTGGACGACAACGTCTTCTCATGTCAATAGCACAAATTATTATTGGGGTTCTCAGTCCATCAGACTGCACTAGCTGATCCGCCTCCACGTCCGTTGGAGGCCGACCTCATTCCGCCGGTCGCGTCACTGTCATTTCCGGCACCGGACGCGCCGATCCTCATCTCCGTGCTCGCGGCGCTGTGTCCATTCGCGGCCACCGGCAGCGACGGCACCTTCTTCTCCTGTGTCTGCTTGTGGTTACCCCAGAGGACGGCGTAGAGCCCAACCACGATCACCACTGCCCCCAGCACGGCCCCGAGGTATATCTTCTCGGAGAGGATGAAGGACCCCATGACCGCCACGATGATCATCATCAGCGGGCTGAACGCCGACGCGAACACCGGCCCCGTCTTCTTGATAACCATCCCCTGCACGTAGTACGCGATGCTCGACGTCACGATGCCGGCGTAGGCGGCGGCGAGGAGGTTCATGTCGAAGCCGATGGTCCAGACGGAGGGGCGGCGCTCCATGACGAAGGTGACGACGATGGCCTGGATGGTGCCGACGAAGCAGATGAGCGTGGTGAGGGAGAGCTGGGCGGTGTACCGCTTGATGGTGTGGGTCTGAAGGATGAAGAGGGAGGCCCAGGCGAGGGTGGCTATGATGACGAAGAGGGAGCCGAGGAACCACTCCCTCGCCGTGGGGTCGACGACGGTGGAAGCCTCCGCGCCGGCGCTACCGCCGCCCTGAGAGTGCGTGGTCCATGCCAGGTGCATCAGCGGGCCCTTGTAGAGCGTCATCAGCATCGCGCCGGCCACCGTCACCACCGTTCCGATGATCTTGGCCAGGCACTGCTTCTTCATCTCTAACTTCTCCATCCTATAGAGAAAAACAATCAAGCAGCATGCAAAACGTTAGCAAAAGTATTATCGTTTCCACTTACGCGCATGCACCGTATGCAAATTAATTAAGTTGGTAACTAAATTGCACCTAAAGATGAGAGCCATGACAAAGGTCATCGCCGGCAGGATGTTGCTCATTGCGCAGGCGAAGGTCGGGCCGGTGTACTTCAGCCCGACGTAGTAGAAATTCTGGTCGATCACCGGTCTGCAGTAATCAACAATTACAGGTGAAAGTTAGTGAGCGTGGCATTTCAAACGTGATTATCAAACGTGTCACCTTGCAGCTGGCACAGTGTGTCATCTAGTCCATAATAACTGGAGCTTAACATTTGGACTGAAGGTGATCAATGACATGATGCAGGCAGGCCAACACGTACCCGAGCAGAGCAAGGACGAAGATTTGGAAGAAGATCGACCACGTCATCTTCGGTCTCACCTTCCTGCAATTTTGCATATCATCAGCTTCGTTAATTAGTGGAAAATTTACATATAGGCCAACCAAGCACCGTCGTGCCACGCTGGTGATTAGCACAAAATGGGTAGTTAGCTACCTCTCCAGCACGAGAGCGAAGGGAGCAATGGCGATGGTGGCGAAGGCGTGCCGGTACACGACGAGCACGTAGTGGCTCATGCCGCCGTTGAGGGAGACCTTGGTAAGGACGTTCATGCCGGCGTAGCCGAACTGCAGGCAGATCATGGCGATGTAAGGCCCTGCCTTCTCCATGAAACCACCAGAGAAAGCCATGGCGACAGAACTTTTGGACTTAGTCTGAACCTCTAGATATAGCAAGTGACTAACTATGAGCTGAAATGGAAGGGTGCGTTAGCAAGTCAAGGATCAAGTGAACCAAGGAAGAGACTATGAGTTGAAATGGAGAGACTCAACCCCTATATATAGGCTCGTGGGAGGTAAATTGCAACCAAATTATTTGTGTGTGAGAGTGTGAGTAACGTGGGCCAGGCACCGCTGGATTCGTAGATTCCAGAAATATTGCAGCATAGCTCTGTTTAGTGCCTGCCGAGTCGAACTCCGGGCCAGGTTTTTTATAGAAAAAGGAGCAGAGAAGAATCCTTTCCTGCTAATGGGAGCAATATACGTGGAGCAGTGAAAACGTTGTAATAATCTGAATGTGTAACGGCAGCTCGCCCGCTCGAGCATAGCTGAACTAACAGTGCATCTAGTTAGTTTAACTATGCTGATTGCGCAGCTTTAAGCCGCATGGTAGGATTTCATCACGCAAATTAAGATATCTCACTGTGTATGCATACAGTATGCAGATCTTGCATGGCGCCGTGTGGATCGATAGCACTTGCACTGACACGTGGCAGCCGTTGCCCTTCAAGTGTTCGCCAGAAGGTAAAAGAAAATGCATTTGCTAATTTGTAGGTGGCGGAAAAAAATCTCGGTAATTGAAAATTCAGACTATTACACCCAAACAGTCTGAATTAGTGCAACTTTAGTAAAATATTAATGAAAATTTGATTTGTGTTTTAAATATATGGAGTGATTTGAGATGATGATAGTTGAATTGTGACCGAGATTTGAAAATGTTAGGCCAATGATGAATAGACAAGCCAATAAAGACATACATTGGTGCATATACAAAGGAGTAAACTACGTTTTTCATCTCTTAACTTACCGGGTTGATCAATTTTGGTCTCACAAGTCTCACCTGCACCGGACAACTTAACCCCTCAAGTGGCGAAGTTGAACACTTTTGGTCCCTTTCGTGCCTTGAAGGGGTTTTCCTATGATCCGAAGTGGTTTTGAACATGAGTTGACACAAGACGGTAGTCTGTTCATTAACGTCACCATTTCTTTTCTCTCTATGCTAGTGAGTCTCACATGTCAGCTCCATCATCTACCTTCATCTCGTAAAATCTTGTGCTCAATTCCGTGCATGCAAGTCTCGATTTCGGCAAAACTCCAGCAATTTCGCACTCGGGTTGATAAACTTATCAGGTTGATCACTTATGTAAATATGTGCATTTTTTCAATTGTAAGAAGAACGATTTGCATATGTATATAGTTGTCTTTACGGGTAATGCGTGAGAAAGCACATGGGTCTCCCCTTCCTCATATCTCACCAACAAGAAACGTGGGGGATTTGTACAACGTTTGGTATTTTTGTAACATCTTCTATATGTAAGATGTATTTGCTATTTCGTCTAGTGGAATCATTTGGTATCACTATAATGACAAGTGAAATGTGACATTTAATGCGCTTCCTTGTTTTAAAATTTGTAATCATTATTAATTAGAAATAACAATAACTATCTTAGTCTAATTCATGTCCATTTTAATTATTTTTAAAAAATGACAATGAAACATCAGGGCAAAACCTTTATTTCATGTTAGTCTAATTCATGTTTAGTTCAAAACATTATTTCATTTACCATGAAATTGTACAACTCCTATATAATTTATTAATCAAAAGTCAAAGACAATATTTCCAAAAATTTGCAATGCCAAAGCCCAAAAGAAAGAACAAACTATAACAAAGTGTGAACCATTTTGAGAAAGATGAAAAGTTCTTCTGTTTATGCAGACTGCAGAGTGATATCCTGTATATAGGCACCCTTCGATGCTTTATAGGAGGACACATTAAAAAAATATGGCCACATTTATCTGTTCCTAGATGTGTCAGCAAGGTGGAACGATGTCAAGAAGAAAGGTTTACTGAAATATTTTCCGGCTTCATTCACAATCCCTTTAATATCGGATAAATGGAGGAAAATTAAAAAAATGGAAAATCTGGGGGAATATTCCAATATTCCTGTTAGTGTACTAGTTTGAAGGAAAAATCATAAACGTGTAATACCATAATATTTGACAAGCTAGTCTTGTATGGATATTCATGGCTTTCAAGCCAAAAACTAAGGCCATGGCCATATCTATCGCTAGATTCTTGCTATGATGACCAACTTGGTACAAACATGTGTATTGACATTGTAAACAACGTTGCCAAAGCAATATTCCAAGATTTGCAAATTTGATATTTCTTTTTCTAGTGCCAAAATCCCCATTTTGTGTGAAGTCGTAATGAAATTAATTTGTACTGAAGAAAGAAGTACTAATATGAATATTAAGATTTCCTAATTTCAGTTTAAAATTATAATTCTGTCTTAATCTTCAAATTAAATGTCTCTACTCATAAAAAACCTCGTTCAGACCGAACGTGCATTAGGTAGTTAGAGCGCGTACACGTATTAATCAATAAATTATCTCTAAAAAGAACAAATTAAATGTTGATCTTGATTTAATCAACAAATTATCTCTAATTTTGGGGAATATTTATCTAAACATCCATAAAAAAAGTCAATGTTTAATCTAGGAGCCATTCTGAGATCAAATGGACTTATGTGAATGTCTATTTGACTATAGAAAAGTTCCAAGATAAACATTTTTTGGAATGCTTGCGCTCAGTTCTACTTATAAACCGGTTGTTCACCCTCCAAACTAGCAAGGTGGGACTAAACATTCCAACCCTAGCATGTGAATAAACTACAAGCCACACCGTCCCCACCTTCCTGTCAGCATATTAAGCGGTCTCACTCGTCAACTCAGCCAAGTAACTGTCAAACGAGGTTGACCCGACAGAAACGGACACTTGGCCATGTGCGAGCCTTGAAAGAGCAAAGTGGGGCAAAAATAAGGAAAGCTAAGTGAGCGGGGCAAGAGTGAGGAAAACTAAGCCAAGTGGGGCACGGAAATAAATGACCCTTTTATTTATTACCAAAATAACAAATGGGTCAGATTGTCTCGAAAAATGATAGTTTCTTTCAAGTTGCTTACAGAATTGTGGTCTCTTTCATGCTTAATTTCAGTTCCTTACAGGATTTACAAGTATTATTTGTTTCATTGTGGTTTATGGTATATAAACATCAATTAAACTCTTATGTATCTATGATGATTAGGTATCTATTGTTGAATCTTGTATGGCTCTTCCTAGATTCATTGATATTTCAATAGCACAAATCATGGCGCTTCTATTTGACTGATATTGAACATCAATGAAATTACTATAAAGCTATGTATGAAACCAATTTGACCTTCGCAATTTCTTTGAAAATATCTATAGCTCCTTCAATTAGATGATGGAATTTCTATGTACCAATTTATGACTCAATGTAAGGTCAGCTGAAACTTGAAAGTCCATTTAGGCTATGTGTTGAAACTAGTTTGGTTTCAATATGGATTCACACCCAAAAAATAAATTTGTGAACTCGAGGGGAGAAAAAAACATAAAGATGTAAAAAAAATACCTAAACAGATAAGGGGATGTTACAAAATGTAACAAGATTAGGAATGATGTTGAATAGAGGTGGAGGGGCATTCTGTAATTTTTTTAGCACAAATCTCTAGGCTTTGGACGACTCTGATGGTGCCAGCACGTGAACATATGGCCAGAAATTAGTTTCCATATGGTGGCTTCAAAAAATTTGAGTCAATTGTTGACTCTTACATTCTCGACGTTATATAGAGTGCACATAAAATATTTTATTTCTGTGTAGATACTACTGCTTGCACTCTTCGTAGGGCTAACTATTCTTCGCAAAAAGTTATTTCTGTGAGCTGACATTATGCTTTACATGTTTTAACTTCACCTAATATACGCCTGACTATTACTTATGTAATGTGCTTGGCACAAGAGTCTTGTGACAAGACCAAGCATAACACACACACACTCTCTCTCTCTCTCTCTCTCTCTCTCTCTCTCTCTCTCTCTCTCTCTCTCTCTCTCTCTCTCTCTCTCTCTCTCTCTCTCTCTCTCTCTCTCTCTCAGCTAAGAAAAGGCGTTTCCAACTACCAGTTTTTTTTCTTTCGAAAGGGAGGATAACCACGTCCTCTATATCTGTTGATGCACACAGTTATATAAACTCCAATGCGGAGTGATGTGCCCATGTGGATCCTTGGACATGATAACTTTGTTGTCACCTACTGGCTACTATCTAATCAATAAAGCTCTGATTTTCCAGGAAAAGAAAGTTGCTAGGCACATCTTCAAGCGATAGCAAATTATGGAATTGTCTCAGGTTCCTTTCCGGTCCCTAAAGAACGAAGCGCTTGCGGAATTCACGGATTCAACTGATGTACCAGCTAGCAAACCTGGCTATGTTCATATGCTGAGTTGAGAATAGCAAGTTGATGATCGAGACAGGCCTCCCTTCTAAAAAAGAACATTATTCAGGTGCATGCACGGTAGTAGCATTGTCACATACGCACAACCCCGTATTGGACAAATATGCATCGCCAGCGCCGAGCGGCTTCGGAAAGCCGCATACATCTCGAAACAGAGAGGACAAATCAAAGAGAGAAGCTTCCAAGTGGTGTCCATGGCGGAAAGCGAAGCATCATCTCCGACGAATTAGTTGTTGCCTAACCGAAGCTTTACGCATGGCGGCAGATCGAGCAGAGTCGTCGTCCCAAAGTACTTCTCAACTTCCTTTTTTTTTAACAACAGTTGTCAACTCTTCGCAGTTCTCTATCAATTCGTCGTCAGAATGCACAGCAAACTGGAAACAAATTTAAAACGATTCTCTTCTCAGCTAAACCAGATCTGACGACTTCTACACATGGTTTTGCAGAAATGCAGTCTAACATGAAAGAAAAATTACTCACTCCGTTCACTAATATAAGCACACTGGACCCATTTCAATTTTGACTACTGCATAAGTACATACTAATACGAGTGAATCTATATACAAAATAAGTTTAAATACATTTGAATCAAGAAAATTGAAATGATGAGTCCAGTGTGTGCCTTATATTGAACCGAGGGAGTAGTAGATTTCGCGTTAAAAAATGCCAGAACTCCTGGTGCCACATGCACTTGCGCCGACAGCGGTAGTATAGTGGATCCTCGCGCAGTTCGGTGGCAGTAGATGGCAAAGAGCTCGGAAGAACAATTTCAACTTTCCCTTTTCCAATCGGCGTCAGTCACGCACTCACGCTTGTAGCTCGACACGCCCAAAAAATCTGGGCATGTGTAATCTTGGCCAGTGCATATAAAATAGTAGAACACCAAAACCAATTCAACTTGCTGCATGCCTCGCTGAACTTTCCTGATAAGCTACCAAACTCAACTAAGCCTAAAGGTCTACTATTTGGAGAAAGATTACATTTATCTTTGGTCTGTAAAAGCATCACATAGTCATGAACTTATCACTCCATTCACAATTTCACATTTCACAGTGAAATATCTTGCTGAACCCAAGTTTAGCTGGACCGGAGAATTTCACCACATTTCTTTTTGGAGGAACACCAAGTATATATAAAGTAGACATGCACACACACTCAATCGCATGCCTCGCTGAACTTTCCTCATACACTACGAATATTTAGTTAGACTGCAAGTCTACTACTCCCTCCGATCCATATTAGTGGGCATAGCTTTGTCTAAATTCATATGTATCTAGTTAAGTATTTAGACTAGATACATGTGTATCTAGACAAAGTTGTGCCCACTAATATGGATCGGAGGTAGTACTATTAATCTTGCAACAGATGACATTACTTTTCAGTCTACAAAAGCAACACATGATCATAAGCTTATCACTGGATTCCCAGTTCATAACGAAATACTTTGATGAACCTAGGATTCAAACTGGATCAAGAAATCAGTCAAATCACCGTATACATTTTTTTCTTTAGAAACACGAAATACAAAGCAGGCACACCTGCACACATACACACGCTCAAGCAATGTTTAACAGAGCCAAAGCTTTTGCCCCTGTTTCAAAAAGAAAACAAGGAGTTGCGGAGCTGGAGACGTCAAAGTTGAGGTTTGATCCCATGTAAGCTTCGAGAGAATGTTAATTTGGACATTCAAACAAATGATCTTGTTTTTGAACTTCGAAACAAATATCGTATTTGCAAGTTTACAAAAAAAAACATACATGCATGTAGAGGTCGCGTACAAACTTTCTAGCTTTTTTTGGTAAACGTGACCATTCGCGACCTTTAAAAAAATCATAAAATGGACTTATTCGGCACATATTATAACTTTTGACTCAATTCCTCCGAATTCACTCGTCATATTTTCAACAACAAAATTATAAAAGGTATAACCAAATACTTACATGTAGATTTTTGCTGCATTTCAAAAAGTGAAATTATAAGGACCTAAAAATTCCCACGTTAGCCCCCATGCGTGGAAGAATTTCTAGCTCACGCATTAGTGCAGTGAAGGCATGTAGTGGCAAAGTCTACATGAAAGAACAAGTGATGACATAAAGAAAAACTAAAAGCTAACTTTGAAGTTAAAAATATTATAGGCTAAAATAATCATTTTCATCGTTGACTTTGTATCAACGAGGTGAGTTGCGTTACTGTTCACTGTAAGCGAGGGTGACAACACAGGGATACTTCATTTATGATGTTGCTCTTTGAGTACTGAGTTTTGATCTCTGGGTGAGAACTCTAGTCTGACTTTCATTGGTTGTACTTGCCAATTATAAACTTCTAGCTATTTCCTTGTTGAGGACATTGTGTGGATATTGATCAGACTTTTTTGTCGGGTGAAAATCAATGATCTGTTTTTTGTGGTTAGATTGGACAACAACGACACTTGTGCATTGTTCCCGTCCGAGATGTCGTTGATGGAGGACCTTTTTCAATGTTCGGATGTAGCCAACAGTGGTGGTTGTTTCTTGCTGATGCGAGTGTATGATCGCTTGGGCAGGGTCATGCATGTTTTTTTTTTGTGCATCCATAATGTCTAAACTAACTCTTGACATTATATTGTTGCAGAGGTCGGGTGTAATATAGTATTCTTGATATTAGTATATTTTCTTTTTCGAAAAAAAAACAACGAGAACGTCAAAATTAGATCTCATAATAGTATGTTTCGACTAACTTGTTTCAGATTCTTTTATTACCCCACAATAAAACTTGTTTTTTGGCAGGTAGGACAATAACACATTAGCTGCCATCCTATTTTTGTAACAACTTACCACGCGGTAACTTCTATACGAAGCAGGGGCGGAGCTAGCATGTATTCACTGGTGTCAAATGACACCAATGAAATTTTACTAGTCCCCTTTGTAAATGAAGAATACTCCTATAATTTCAAAATGACACCAGTAAATTCAAAGGAATGACACCAATGAAATTTCTTGCTGGCTTCGCACCTGTTACGAAGACAACTTCATAAACTTCAGTTCCAAATAAAAAAACTTCATAAACTTTGGGTAGTAACTTTGAAGGCAAAAATAAGTTGTCGAAATACATACCAACATCGGGTCTAGATTTAAAGCTACAACATTTTAAATTTTAGAGTTACAAAGAATATCTGAATACAGCACTATATCTAGAAGGAAACCAGTCGGATTCCGACATCAGATAGCACCGCCGGAAGAGGCTAATCTGGAGATCGATCGACCTCGGCATCGGAATGTCACGTCGGAGCTGGACAGCAACGTAGCTATACGCGTGAGTTAATGGCACCCGCGGTCACACAACTCGACGTCAATGTGCACTTAAGTCACACTTCTCCAGAATGTGATTATTTGGTCACACAACTCGACAAGTGCGTGCACGCAGGTCACTGGCCCCACTTGTTAGTCCGTTTTGGACAGTAAATTTTCAGAAAACCCCCTGGAGTAATATTAATTTTACAAAATGGTCCCCCTGGAGGACCATTTTGTAAAATTAGAAGGACCATTTTTTAAAATTAGGATGACCATTTTGTAAAATTAGAAGGACCATTTTGTAAAATTAATATTACTCCAGGGGGTTTTCTGAAAATTTACCGTCCAAAACGGACTGACAAGTGGGGCCAGTGACCTGCGTGCACGCACTTGTCGAGTTGTGTGACCAAATAATCACATTCTGGAGAAGTGTGACTTAAGTGCACATCGACGACGAGTTGTGTGACCGCTGGTGCTATTAACTCTATACGCGTGCATGCACTGGTGATTAAAATATCGTCGATCAGCATCTGCGTGCGTCACGACTTGAGTCGAATCAGCAGAAACCACCCACGATTTAACTAGTAATGATTCGCCGGTGACGATCGAGACGACGGACGACGTCCCGGCGGATCGATAGGAAGTCGATCGTCGTGGTTGGAGATTCGATCGGTTGCGCACAAGGGCAAGTGGCCGATAGCTCTCCCTTGGTTCGGCAGCTTTTCTTTCATTCTGGTTTGTTTATCCGGCGCATGATGATGATACATTGTGTTGGATATTTGCATCGACGGCACAACTTGGATGCTTGAAAGTTGCATATATAGGCGCAACTTGGCCAGGGTCTAGTCGTGTTAAAGAAACGAACGACTGCGGGGGAAAAAGGGATCGATGCTCGTGATGTGCATTTTTTATTTGATCATACTCGGCTGTTGATGGATTTATTATGGTGAATTTAGGCTAAATTTCATACGACTAAAGCAAATTATATCTTGTAAGCTAACTATTACTTCACCCCGGAAATTCTACGGTGCACAGTCCGGAGAATGGAGACCATCACAATACACAACCGGTGAGAGAGTACTCAGAAGTTGTCGGACGTATAATACCGCCGTAATGAAACGATGAGCCGGTGTTCGTAGGATCCACTGGTTTTGGCATACCGTGGCCTGGTCCGATTTTGGATCTATAGAATCGACTGGTTTTCATGTAAGATGGGCTCTTTCTGGTGGCATGGCCCATCCCTTTAACATGAGGCTTCTAGACTGACGTGGCCCACTTCACTAGTTGCTAGGGTCCATTCATTCTCTTTGGGTAAAGGGTAACCCATCTACTCCCTTGAGCCCCTTAAAAAAAACTCCCTTGAGACGAGAGGCTTGGCTCGTTGGTCCCATGTGTAGAACCCAACTAAGTGCACTCCCGAGTTACCTGTGAACAAATGGTGAGGGATTCAAAGACTCCTAAACAAGAGAAAGGCCGCCGACTATCGAATGCTAGAAGTTGCACTCGAAGACTATCGAAGGCAAAGAGTGTCGCGGCAACTTATGCCCAACCGGAGCCTGGCGTGCAAGTCAAGCCTCGAGAAGCTCTCCTTTTAGTTTAGGGACATAGCTAAAAATCATGAGCAATTGAGATTCGAAGTAGCCATAACGCTCCAGAATGTTGGTGTATAACCCTACAACGACTCAGCCGACGACCTCGACACAGGTGACATTGACCTTTTTGACTTTGTTGAGCTCCCGTCGTGTGAACCTGGGTCAAGAACCGGGGTTGGTAGCCACCGCATCAGCGATGACAAGAAGTGACGGTTGCTACCCCTACCTCTTTCGCGAAGAGTTCAATGGCACCTTCT
Source organism: Poa pratensis (assembly GCA_947311845.1). Taxonomy (NCBI): domain Eukaryota; kingdom Viridiplantae; phylum Streptophyta; class Magnoliopsida; order Poales; family Poaceae; genus Poa; species Poa pratensis. The sequence continues at coordinate 74,677,852 of CAMZMU010000036.1, read as the reverse complement.
TTAATGGTTATCTAAATGACAATCATACTCCACTATGTCCTAGAACTAATTGTGTTTAGGTATATACCTAACACAAAAAGAAATATGTTGATACATGATCAATGGCACCTTCTTTAATGGTTATCTAAATGACAATCATCCTCCACTATGTCCTAGAACTAATTGTGTTTAGGTATATACCTAACACAACAAGAAATATGTTGATACATGACCCTCTATTTTTGTCATGAAATCATCACTAGTTTTCATTTATGACGATTTGATGACCAAAATACATTGTCATCAATCTACATCAAAAGTTATGACCTTTTTTCCAAAATCGTCATAATCGTCTATGACGATTTTGGATCGTCATAACCTTTATTACGATCCAATAACGTCACTAGCAGTTTGGCCAGGCCACATCACATCCTACGTGGCAAAATGATAACGAAACCACATCGTCGTAAATCAAAATCAGCCCGGTCCGTTTTGGTAGTCTATTTGGGCCAGCCCGATAATTCGAGCCTTTTTATTTCTAAGCCTTGCCCTTTTAGTGTCCAATTCTGCTTTGGGCCTTGGCCTTTTTTAGGTCGATTGTAGATCGAGTCCCACTTGTCAGGAACCCAATTGGGTCCTACTTGTCAGTTTTCTTTTATTTCTTTCCCAATTTAATGCAGGTCCCACTAGTCAGATGGGCCCCAGTTATCAGATGTGATGTCTACAAATGCTCGTTAGTTCACTATTTGTGCAACCAACAATTTGATTCAAACAGAGCCAATAAACACATAATATTTCATACAACTGGTTTGCCAAACTAGTCTAGGCTATCATTGTTGCCATGGTATGTCGTTCAGGTCATAGCTGGCAGCCATCCCTCCTCCCTCGCGAAACTCTCGCGGGGAGATCTCCATGACGTGTCGCTCGTGACCTAGTTCATCTCCTTGAGGTGATGGCATGTAGGTATCGGTCAAGGTTCTCCCGACGAGCGGTTTCCTAAGAGGCAAGGAGGGCGGCTTGCTCCGATTTTCCCGCACTCTTCCTTCCCCTCGTCGTCCACCTCCATCTCCTCCTCATCCATGTTATCCATCTTACTAGTTCCATTCACTAATATAAGGCACTGGACCTACCACTTCAATTTTCTTGATTCAAATGTATTTAGACTTATTTTTGTATATAGATTCACTCATTATATATAGTAAAAAAATAAGAGTAGGTCCAATGTCTTATTAGTGAATGGTTATTAGTGAATGGAGGGAGTACTACCAATTAAGACCGATTACCAAACACGTATGTTGGGCTTTCCGGCGATCCAGTCCAACCCCATGTCTAACAGTCTAAGAGAGTCTTTGATTAGCCCAAAGTCAGCCTGATTCAGCTGACCTACTAGCCTACTACCTCATATCTTGGGCCATTTGGATGTTCCAACCCAGCAAGAGCATAGATCCCCCTCAAAAACAAAAAAGCAAAGAGCATAAACGGATCATTTTTCTTCATCCTCTGTCCGCTTCCCCAAAAATTCAACAACTCCCAAACTTTGTCCCGGTGACCAACACTATTGCTGCGTCTGTTGAGTAATGGAATCCAGTATTCCAAGTCTAAAAAAATACACAACTGGTCAGCATCGGCGGATCTCGAGGTAGCAGCCACCACCACTCCACGCGAGACCGTGCCTCCAATGGCGGACAGGCGGAATCCCGTCACGACTCACGATTCACATGGCCGAGCAGGCACGCATGCAGCATTGTCTCTCGCTTCCGCGCAGCCCCCTCCTAGCTAGCAAGCTGGGCATTCCTCCGAGCCAAAGAGGAGAGCAATGGGCTCCGTGGCGGCAATGCCGCCGTGCCATTTCGACGCGGCCACGTCAACGCGATGCTGAACCTGTGCCGCATCCTCACCGCCCGCGACGGCGTCTCGGCCACCGTCGTTGTTACCGAGGAGTGGCTCGGCCTGCTCGCCGATGACCCCGCGCTCGCCGGCGCCGCGCGCGTCCGCCTCGAGGCCGTCCCCAACGTCATCCCCTCCGAGTACGGCCGCACCGCCGACTGGGCCGGGTTCCTTGAGGCTGTGTACACCAGGATGCAGGCGCCGTTCGAGCGCCTCCTCGACCGGCTCGACGAACCCCCAACGGCCATCGTCGCCGACACCTTCGTGCCCTGGGCGGTGCGCGTCGGCAACCTGAGGGGCATCCCGGTATGCATCCTCTCGGCGGTCGGCGCCAACATGTTCTCCGTGCACTACCACTCCGACCGCTTGCCTGTGGCTGCCGGCGGTGGGGCTTCTCCGGCGGGTGCCGACATCGCTGGTACGTGTACAAGTTGTGCATCTCAGCTTTTCCCCTCGTACTACTTCTGTATAGATATCAATGATCCTACTTGATTAAACTTATGTAGATGGCACTGATCCTAGTTTGATTGAGAACTACATTCCTGGGCTCAAATCAATCAAATTAACGGATCTTGAGCCGACACACTACGACAAGATAAAGTGGGACAAGATCCTTGAAGCCTACCCTTATGTGAGGAAAGCACAGTGTGTCATCTTCACCACCTTCTACGAGCTGGAGAGCAGTGCCATTCACTACGGGAAACCCACAAAACGCCGACGGCCAGGACATACGCCGACGGCCAAATGTCGGGGCCGTCGGCGTAGACCCCGACCAGGCCAACCTTGATGTTTTTTTCTTTTTTTAGCTACGCCGACGGCATTGCCGTCGGCCTATAGATTTCGGCCGTCGGCGTAGCTTTGGCCGTCGGCGTAGACTTTTCCAATTTTCTAAATTTGATACGCCGACGGCAGCCGTCGGCGTATACTTTTTCAACTTTTTTACATTTGATACGCCGACGGCAATGCCGTCGGCGTATACTTTTTTCTATTTTCCATTTAATATGAAATAATTCATATCTTTAAATCCGTAAATCGGAATTTAACAAATTAAATGTCTAAATCGATTAGAAAAATGAGAGGAATCCAAATATGACATCCTTAAAATCTTTTTCACCGTGCACATGACATTTTGTAACATATGTTTGTTACTTGCTTAATTAAAAAGTCATTTTTTACACTTAAAAAATGGGAAATGATATTTATTAAAATATTTTGGAAATTGTTTTTGGCAACAATGTTTTCCACACCAAGACACCCCTATGTGTCAAGTATGGACACATTATCACAAACTATGGCATGGGGATGGCCATAACTTGGTCATTTGACACGAAAGTTATACATGTCTATAGATGATAGATCTTTTTGTGAAGCATTTTTTTGAAATATTTGTCAAAACTCATGTTTATCATTTTTTCTAGCAACTAGTACACATAAAAGGACTCCATGTCAAAGGAATTCATCTTTTGAGTATTTTCTCATTTTCTTTTATTTTTGTGAAAAAACAGTCGAAATGACCGTCGTGTCTATTCATTAAAAGGGGTCACATTTTTCAAAACTATCAATGTTTCTGTGATAAAGTCACTACTATTATCCATAAAATATGTAGTACCCTTTGTGACAATAAGATGGGTGCCTTTTGCAACATATTTTTGGTAATTACTCCATAACAAAAGTCATTTTCGGCACTTAAAAAATGGAAAAGGATATTTATAAAGATAATTTGGAACATACCAAGGCACCCCTATGTTCCAAATATGGAACATAATCACAAACTATGGCCTGTGGATGGCCATAACTTGGTCATTTGACACGAAAGTTTTACTTGTCTATAGATGATAGACCTTTTTGTGAAGCATTTTTTTGAAATATTTGTCAAAACTCAAGTTTATCATTTTTCCTAGCAACTAGTACACATAAAAGGACTCTATGTCAAAGGATACCTTTTTTTGAGGGTTTTTTACTTTATTTGATTTTTGTGAAAAAAGAATCATTTTTCTAAAACCATCGATGTTTATACAATGCAAAGGATGATATGGATGTCATATTTTAATTCCTCTCATTTTTCTTATTGACATAGACATTTTGTTTTTCAAATTCCGATTAACGGAATTAAAGATATGAATTATTCCTTATTAAATGTAAAAAGGAAATAAAAGTAAAAATAATTTTATTTTTCATTTATTAAAAATATATCCTATTTTACAATCATTGTAACTTATTCAAATGAATTTTCGAAATTGAAACAATGAAAAAGTGTAACATTCTAAATCAGGGGTTAACATGATTGATATGATATAAGTATCAGTAAGTTCTCATTTCTCATTTAGAAGCTAACAATGAAGGAACCCAAAGGTTAAGCGTGCTTGGGGTGGAGCAATTTGAGGATGGGTGACCGAACGGGAACTTTGACCAGCGTAAGTACTTTGACCTATGATTAAATGTGTAATTAGAGATTTAGTATGTAGCTGAGTTAGAAATTCGAAATAGAAAAAAAAAGTTAAAAAAAATCAAAATTTTAAAAAAAAAATCAAAAAAAATTAACTTTTCTGCATTCATACGCCGTCGGCGTATGAGGGCGTACGCCGACGGCAACGGATACGCCGACGACAAATTTGCTACGCCGACGGGCCTCTACGCCGACGGGGATACGCCGACGGCCGCCGTCGGCGTAGGCCTACGCCGACGGCATACGAGCATACGCCGACGGCGGCCGGCCGTCGGCGTTTTGGGCCTTTCCCGTAGTGATCGACTCTCTAAGGCCAGAGCTCCCATGCCCTGTGTTCGCCGTTGGGCCTTGCATCCCATTTATGGCGCTGCAAGAACAGCAGTCCAATTCAGAAGAATCACAAGGAGGCTACATGGCTTGGCTGGATGAACAACCAGTGAACTCAGTGTTGTATGTCTCACTCGGCAGCTTCCTCTCGGTGTCGTCCGCCCAGCTTGACGAGATCGCCATCGGCTTGGCGCAGAGCAAGGTCAGGTTCATGTGCGTGCAGGATTTGATCCGTGGAAGCGCCGGCATGGTCGTCCCGTGGTGCGATCAGCTGAAGGTCTTGTGCCATCCTTCTCTTGGTGGGTTCTTCACCCATTGCGGCTTGAACTCGACGCTTGAGGCGCTGTACGCCGGTGTGCCGATGCTGGCTCTGCCGATAGCTTTCGACCAACCGATCAACAGCCGGCTTATCGTCGAGGTGTGGAAGGTTGGGTACAACTTGAAAGAGAAGATCCAGGCTGATGGCGTTATCAGTAGAGAGGATATTGCTGAAGCCGTGAAGAGGCTGATGAATTGTGATGACGCCGACGTCAAGGGCGTGAGGAAGAAGGCTTCAGCGATGAAGGAGGCGTCTCGCACTGCAGTTGAAGTGGGTGGTTCCTCGTACAGAGATATCACATCTTTCATCAATTACATTTCACAGTTCAAGAGCTGAATTGTTCTTAGAGAACTCATTTCTGAAATAAACTTAGTGTCGTACTCACTACATTGTAATATTGTAGTAATGTATTAAAATTCGATTTGTTGTACTCCTGCTAGTACTCTACAATTTCGAAGAACTCGTTTTCTCTCTCTGAACGGGGAGGAAAAAAGAATGATCCCATTTGTGGTAGATTTCTAATGCATTCAGAACCATTTGTTTGGTGTAATTTTTTTCAGGAGCTTGGACGTGAAACGTGATACAACTGGTAGCGTGTGTTAAACATTCAAGTCAATTTTTATTTGTGTAATAGTAGACTCTAAGGCCTTGTTTGCTTTTCCTGAAGCATTGATTTGATTTGGCCGAGCAACTAAAGCTGCTACATATACATCAGTAGCTCCTTGACGAACTCCTCGTCGTCTGGGAACTGCAGGTCGCAGCTGTGTTCAGGCGATAGAGACGTGTTCAAGACTCTCTGGGACATAATGCTATTCAAAATACAGACGTTTTCAGATAAAACCAAGATCCTGAATTCTGGAGAACCTCTTAGAGGAACCGGAGAAAACACCCACGCTCTTTGTGTTGGCATTTTCGATTTAGGTGTGTGTTCACTAGCTTTATTTCGGAAATAGACATATAAAATCTGAAAACGCTATTCACAATAGCCTATTTCAACATGTAGTCACGCCATTCACTTTGGCTTATCTAAATCTGCGAAATACGGAAACGGATAAGTCATTTGAATCACTCCATTTGCATATGCGTTTTTGTAATCTCGAAACCTGTGGGATTCAAATGACTTAGCAGTATTTACATTTCGCAGGTTTAGATAAGCCATGTTAGATGTATTTGTTCTCTCCCTAAAAACCCTCTGTACGTTTACGTACATGTACACGTGACGGACTTGGAGTAGTACTCCTCTCCCGATCGCCCCTCTCTCCCTCGCTTGTACGTGCCACCGATGGGGCTTTTCCATCGTCTATATAACACGTAACCGAGGCCCCTAACGGGGCTATCGCTTCTGCCAAAGTTTCCACATGGTATCAGAGCGAATCCTCTTCCTAACCTAGCCGCCGAAAAAGAAGAAAACCAAAACCTTTGCCGCCGCCGCCGGTGATCATCTCGATTGCCCGCCGCCGTCGCCTCAAACAACCACAACCAGCAAAACCCAAAAACAAGCCGCCGCCGCCGATCGTTTTTGATCCGCCGTCGCCGCACACACACACAAAACAAAACCCAAACAAAACCAAAACCTAGCCACCGCCGCCGCTGATCTTCTTGATCTGCCGCCGCCGCCGCCCAAAACAACCAAGGAAAACACCCAGATCCTCCCTCCCATCTACACCATGACCGGATCGTCCTCGAGCTCGGCCACTCTGGCCGCCCTCCTTGGATCTCCCCCCGCGCAGCTGTTGACGCGCGACAATTTCATCCCATGGAATGCTCTCATGCTCCCTGCCCTGCGTGGTGCCAGGGTTCTTGATCTTGTCGAGGGAACGGACAAGGCGCCTGTGAAGACTATGGAGACTGAAGACAAGGACGACAAGAAGATCATCGTCGAGAATCCTGAGTACGCCGCTTGGTTCACGCGGGATCAGCAGGTACTTCGTTTTCTGCTGAATTCCGTGTCTCCTGAGATCCTTGCCCACGTCACCGGGCTGGACATGGCTGCTGAAGTTTGGGCGGCACTCAAGGAGCTGGTTTCCTCTCAATCTCGGTCGAGGATCCAGGGTCTCCGTGGTGCCCTCCAAAACATGAAGAAAGGAGATCTCTCGGCCGCCAAGTATGTTGCAAAAAAGAAGGCCATCGCTGCCGAGCTTGCTGCCGCCGGGAAGGCTCTCGACGAGGACGAGCTGATTGGGTCCATCCTCAACGGACTTGACCGCTCCTACAACGCCTTCAAAATTGCCATCAACGCGAATCCCGGTACAACCCTTGCTGATCTCCTTAACCAGCTTGTTGCCTATGATGCTATGCAAGATGATCGTGATGACACCGAGGGTTTCACCTCCTCGGCTAATGTTGCTCGCCGCGGTGGTGGTGGTGGCAGTGACTCTCGGTCACAGCCACGTGATCGCGCTGATGATCGTTGGCGCCAGGAGGACCGTCCACGCCAGCGTCAAGATGATCGCGGCTATGACCGCGACCGTGGTTACGACCGCGGCTATGATCGCATGCGCCAGGAGGACCGTGGTTATGACCGCGGGTATGGTCGTGGCAATGACCGTGGACGCCAAGATGATCGCGGGTATCGCCGTGATCGCTATGATGATGATCGCCGTGATGGTGGAAACTGGTGCCGTCGTGGGCGCGATGATGGTGGCAGGCGCTATCGTGAAGGGCGTGCACCCACACCTTTTGTCGATGTAACCTGCCAGATTTGCAAGATACATGGTCATCCCGCCGGTGATTGTTGGTGGCGGTTCCAGAATGATCGTGATGATAATGGTGACAAGGGTGCAAACATCGCATCTTATGGCGTCGACACCAACTGGTACCCGGACTCGGGTGCCACACATCATCTCACCTCCGAGCTGAACAAGCTCACCATGCATGAGAAGTACAATGGCAACGACCGCGTCCACACGGCCAACGGAAATGGTATGAAAATAAGTCATATTGGTCATTCTATATTAAGCACCCCACATGATTCTCTACAACTTAAAAATGTTCTCCATGTTCCAAGTGCTTCAAAAAATCTTTTATCTGTTCATAAGCTTACACTTGATAATAATGCTTTCATTGAGTTTCACCCATGGTTTTTCTTAATTAAGGACCGGGACACAAGGAGAATTCTGTTTGAGGGACCATGTCATGGTGGTCTCTATCCACTAGTTCCTACATCTACCGGGACCTCCAAGCAAGTTTTCATCACAATAAAGCCATCGTCTTCTACATGGCATCGTCGTTTAGGCCATCCTTCATCCTTTGTGGTTCAACAAGTTCTTAGGAAAAACAACATTTCGTATTCTCCTGAAATAAACCCCTACATCTGTGATTCGTGTCAACTAGCTAAGAGTCATCAATTGCCATATCCTGTCTCTACTAGTATTTCTACTGTTCCTTTGGAACAAGTGTTTTCTGATGTATGGGGTCCAGCACCTGAGTCTGCTGGAAAACATTCATATTATGTAAGCTTTATCGATGATTTACGCAAATTTACTTGGATATATTTGCTCAAGAAGCGTTCTGATGTGTATCAAGTTTTTCTTAATTTCCAACAACTTGTTGAGAGAAAATTTGATAGAAAGATTATTACCATGCAAACTGATTGGGGAGGTGAATATGAAAAACTCAACAATTTCTTTCAAAAAGTTGGAATTACTCATCATGTTTCTTGTCCTCATGCTCATCAGCAAAATGGTTATGCTGAGAGAAAGCATCGTCATATTGTTGAAGTGGGTCTTGCCTTGCTTGCTAATGCCTCCATGCCACTCAAGTTCTGGGATGAAGCTTTTCTCACCGCTACTTTTCTTATAAATCTTCTTCCCAGTAAAGTAATAAATCATGACACACCTGTAGAACGTCTTCTCCACACCAAACCGAATTATGACTCTCTTCGTGTTTTTGGCTGTGCCTGTTGGCCAAATCTTCGGCCATATAATCAGAGAAAACTCTCTTTTCGTTCTACCCGGTGCGTATTCTTGGGGTATAGTCCTCGTCACAAAGGAGTCAAGTGTTTAGATGTTTCCACTGGGCGCGTCTATATTTCTCGAGATGTAGTTTTTTATGAGAATATTTTTCCCTTCGCCGAGCTACATCCTAATGCTGGTCGTCGTCTCAAGCAAGACATTCTTCTTTTACCTCAACAAACACCAAATAGTGGGGATGCTAATATTGATGACTATATGCCTTTACCAGTTGTGCCAATTGTTACTAACAATGATGGTCAAGATGCTGCAGATACTCATCATGTCACAGATACAATTTTTGAGCAAGAATCAGAAAGAAATTACACCTCAGATGGTCAAGAAACGGAGCAAATCAATTGTGCAGAACATGCCAAAAGAGCTGATCCCGAAGGAGATTTCCCTGACCCGACACAAGTTGATCCCGAGGCGGATTTGCTCTGATCCGGTCGGGCGGGGCCACCTGACACCGACGCATCTTCCCCAGGTCGCGGTCGACGGGCCACCCGGTCCCGCTCTCCACGTGCGGAGACGCGCACGTCCACGTCGCCTGCCCGGGCCGCCCGGTCCCGCTCTCCACGTGCGGAGACGCGCACGTCCACGTCGCCTGCCCGGGCCGCCCGGTCCCGGTCTCCGCCTGAAACACGACACGGACGCGCGGAGGAACGTGCACGGACGCGGTCGCGGTCCCGCTCTCCCTCGACCCTCGTGCACGCGACGTCCGACAGCAATAATGAGGCCGGATCCTCTCAATCATTACGCAATGATGAGCAGGATATTTCTCCCGCTCAAGCTACGTGCCAGGATAACCTTGATCAGCAGAATTCACCTGAACCATCTGTCACGCCTGACAGCGATTCTCGTGGTTCTGCAACGTCACCCGATACATCACCGACTCCTTCCCCGCCTCCTGCACCTCGTACAAGGCTACAAAAAGGTATACGTCAACCAAAAAAGTATACTGACGGCACAGTTCGCTATGGCATGTTCACTTCCACAGGTGAACCTAGTAAACTTTCGGAGGCTTTGGAGGATGATCGTTGGCGCAAGGCTATGGAAGAAGAATATACAGCTCTTATGGACAACAAGACTTGGCATCTTGTTCCTCCACACTCTACAAAAAATCTTATTGATTGTAAATGGGTATATCGTATTAAGAAAAATGCAGATGGAACAGTTGACAGGTACAAGGCACGCTTAGTTGCAAAAGGATTCAAGCAAAGGTATGGAATAGACTATGAAGATACCTTCAGTCCGGTTGTTAAAGCAGGCACTATCAGACTTGTTCTGTCAGTTGCTGTTTCCAGGGGCTGGAGTCTGCGGCAGCTGGATGTTAAGAACACGTTTTTACATGGCGTTCTGGAAGAGGAGGTTTATATGCGACAACCCCCAGGTTTTGAGTCTTCCGCTACTCTAAATTATATTTGCAAACTTGATAAAGCTCTTTATGGTCTCAAGCAAGCTCCAAGAGCATGGTATTCCAAGCTTAGCACCAAGTTGCAACAACTTGGTTTTGTTCCTTCTAAAGGAGACACTTCACTCTTTCTCTACAACAAAGCTAATATCATGATATTTGTTCTGATTTATGTTGATGATATCATAGTCACCAGTTCATCAGATAAGGCCATTACTGCTCTTCTTCATGATCTCAATGATGACTTTGCACTTAAGGACTTGGGAGATCTACATTATTTTTTGGGTATTGAGGTAAAGAAAACTCAGAATGGTTTACTTCTCACTCAGGAAAAATATGCTGCTGATTTGTTAGCTAAAGTTGGTATGAAAAATTGCACAATATCTCCCACGCCACTGTCATCTACAGAAAAACTGTCTCTAACAAAAGGATCTCCCCTTGGTCCTGATGATAGCACACAGTATAGAAGTATTGTTGGTGCCTTACAATACTTAACATTGACACGACCTGATATTTCCTTCTCAGTAAATAAAATCTGTCAGTATTTACATGCTCCTACTACTACTCATTGGACAGCTGCAAAACGGATCTTAAGATATGTTCAGGGTACTATACAAGTTGGTTTAACATTTCAGAAATCTCCTTCTAGTTTGCTCAGTGCTTTCTCAGATCCAGATTGGGCAGGTTGTTTGGATGACAGGAGGTCTACTGGAGGTTTTGCTATATTTCTTGGTCCAAACTTGGTTTCATGGAGTGCCAGAAAACAAGCCACAGTTTCAAGGTCCAGCACTGAAGCTGAATATAAGGCCTTGGCAAATGCTACAGCTGAATTAATATGGGTAGAAGCTATCCTTAAAGAGCTTGGTGTTTCTCTTAAGGTAAAACCATGCTTGTGGTGTGATAATTTGGGAGCTACATACTTGTCTGCAAATCCCGTTTTTCATGCCAGGACAAAACACATTGAGATAGACTATCATTTTGTTAGAGAAAGAGTTGCAAATAAAATGCTTGATATCAAGTTCATATCTACCAAAGATCAAGTGGCAGATGGTTTCACAAAGACTCTTGCAGTCAAAGATCTGAATGAGTTCAAGCGTAATCTCAACCTGTCTACAGGTTGTGATTAAGGGGGGCTATTAGATGTATTTGTTCTCTCCCTAAAAACCCTCTGTACGTTTACGTACATGTACACGTGACGGACTTGGAGTAGTACTCCTCTCCGGATCGCCCCTCTCTCCCTCGCTTGTACGTGCCACCGATGGGGCTTTTCCATCGTCTATATAACACGTAACCGAGGCCCCTAACGGGGCTATCGCTTCTGCCAAAGTTTCCACAAGCCAAAGTGAATGGCATTACTACCTGTTGAAAACGTCTTTTAATGCGTCATTTTTGGGGAAGGGCCATATTTGGTTTAAAATTTAATGAGGGCCATTAGTGATGAAAGTTTGTCAAAGGGCCATTTATTTAGAACAAAAGATACCATAACTGGGCTTCCCCTTGACAATAATCTTGTAACGATACACTCCCTCATTCCTAATTAGAATACTAGGGAAATTCGCGCGGCGACACGCCGCGCCCGTGTGGTGACACAACATAAATAAATTGTGGAAGATCAGATTGCTTAAAAGTAGTGTAATTGCATCAAAATTCTGTATTATGTATTTATATATTATATATTTTATTATTTTATATGTAGCAAATTTGTAAGGAAGAAAACATAAAAGTTCCTGGATTCTCCATTTATTTTGTAAAAAAAGAGATTCGCCGCCCGTGTGGTGACACAACATAAATGAATTGGAGAAGGTCGAATTGTTCACAAATAATGTAATTGCATCAAAATTATGTATTATGTATTTATATATTATATATTTTATTATTTTGTATGTAGTAAATTTGTGAAGAAGAAAACATAAAAGTTGCTGGATTATCCATTTAATTTGTGAAAAAAAAGATTCTCGTTTGTAGAATCTCGATAAAGAAAAAAAGCCGACTATGGGATTTGAACCTGTGACCCTCGCATTTGATATGAAGTAATATATTTCTAAAAGTGCTTTATTTCGAGCAGTGCTTGATTAAAAAAGTGATCTTCTTCATAGACCATAACCAAAGTTTGCATGGGGAGTTAAAAGACATGTGTCAACTATTAAAGTGTCGGAAGAAAAGACATATACTGTACAATTAGCGAGAAGTTAAACATGTGTTAAAAAGATCAGATTACAGTCCTTTTATTTGTAAGCTAAAATTACGAAACAACTGTACAAAAGACCTAACTTTCAGATTTATCACGACCGGACAAAAGATATCGTGATCCATGAGACATGAGTGCAAACACATGTTGGATATTGATGGAAATAAGTTGGGTGTCAAAAAAAGGCGCTATGTATTCTTAAAAATGTCTTGGATTTGATACTGCATTTGGGCGTCAATGTCTAGATTAATTGTCGCCACATAGCTGAGTTTTCTTCTAACATCATTTGCATCATAGGATTAGGTATTGTATAAAAGGTCAAAACAAAACAGGCACTACATAAGCAGAGAATTAAATAGTGAAATGAAAGGAAAGCAAGAAAAACACAAATCAAAATTAGAGGAATCCATAGGAGCAACGGCTGACAGGAAGAACGGTGAGACGGCGCCGCCGGGGGACAGGAAACCAGACAACACCGTGAAGCCTAGTACGGACAGACCCAGCCGACGCAGCCAAGAGGGGCAATATCCTGTGACACATGCCAACGACATGCGAAGCATCAGATTAATTAGTACTGTTCACCACACAAATAATCTTTCCGGAGGGCCGATTCACAATGTTATATGAACAGTTTCCCGAGCGGTACTGTTCTTATGAACAGAACAGTACTTACTGTTTATATGAACAGTACCCCGAGCGGTACTGTTCTTTGAACAGTGCGCGATGGCTGAGGATGACTGAGAATCGGTGAATTTGGATCAAAATGGATGAGTTAGAATCGACAAAACTTGAAACCGTTCAGGGAAATGGAACCTACTCATCGACGCGCATATATTTCTTGTATATAATTTTTGGAAGAACAAAAAAAAATGAAAAAAAACCTAAATTTTTTTCGCAAACAATGATATGCATGTACTCGTGTGAGGAAAATTCAGAAGGGATGACTGAGTGCGATGAATTTGACGAAATCCGTCGAATGTTTTTGCGAATCTGGATCCAAAATTAAGGAGTTAGAGTCGACCAAACTCGAAACCGATCACGGGAATGGAACCTACTCGTAGGCGCGCATATATTTTGTGTATATGTTTTTATCAAAAGGAGGGCCGTCGGAGCCAGATCGGACGGTACGGATCGGCCACGCACTGTATGAACAGTGAAGCGCGCACTGTGGAAGCGAATCGATGAATTTGGATCAAAATTGAGGAGTTAGAATCGACAAAACTTGAAACCGTTCAGGGGACTTTTACTATGCTGTATCACTCCAGAATCGAGCAGTTCCTGCACTTGTCGCTCAATTTCGTCCTTCATGGCAGGTGCATGCCGGTAAGGACGAATGGAGAAGGGTTGGGCACCAGGAACGTTCTGGTGGCATGCCTTTAGGTTCAGCGAATACCTCTTTGTACTGATCCAGTAGAGCCTTAGTTATCTCTGACGGATTCTGCTCACCGGCCACTTCTACTTGACAAATTTGCACTCAATTGCCTTCGTGCAAAACGTCAGATCCTGGCATGCTATGGTGCATCTTTTTATTTCCCTGATTCTGTCCCTCGGGCAAAATACCTTGGAGCTTGATAACCACTCCTTCGTGTTCAAATTCCAAATACTTCTTTACCCAGTCCACCTTCATTGGACTGTAAAACTCCAGCCAGTCCATGCCAAGAATAATATCATAGATGCCCAATGGAATAATCTTCAGATCGTCAGCAAATTGATATTCGTGTGACACCCACTGACAATTTGGAACAGAATGTGTGCAGGGTAACTCCCCACCGTCTGCGACCTTTACTTTCAATTTCTGAGACAATTCTGTTGTGATTGTGTTACCAGTCACCAAGCTCTTATTAATGAATGAAGAAGAACTTCCTGAATCAATGTGTAACCGGACTTCCTGTCCTTCCCACAGCCCCAAAAGCTTCAATGCCTTGGAGGATTCCTTGCCATCTACTGCGTGGCAGGACAATGCAGCTACCAGGGCAGTTTCTGTAACTTGAGGTTCCAGCCCCACTTGAGATTCAGTATCGCCACACTCGAGCATCCGTAGCAGTTCTTCAACCACATGGAGAGAGATTGAAGTAGGACATCTGTGTTCACGGCCCCAGCGTTCACCACAGGTGAAACATAGTCCTTTTGCTCTGCGGTACGCCTTTAACGTGGCTAACTTGTCTTGATCAGGACGAGCTCGAGCTGCTTCTGCTCCTCTGCGATCTTCAGCACCAACCAGAGCTGCCCTACCCGGAGGTGCAGGTAGAGGTAGCAGTACACCTGGTTTGGCATGTGCTCGACCTTGATACGGTTCAAAACGCCTTGGTTTGTCCTTGCGCGAGTTTTCTGACACCTCTTCTTGCAACAACGCCAGAGAGCATGCTGCATCCAAGTCCACAGGTTGCTGAATGATTACCACTGAACGAATGTCTTCACGCATTCCTTCCACAAACCTCGTGAGAAAATACAACGGATGTATGGATTCAGAATAAGACAACAGATGGTTCATTAATGAATTAAACCTCTCTACATACTCAGCTACTGTGGTTAACTGACTAATGTGAAAAAACTGCCGGATCAGTTGTTGGTGCTGATCCCGCCCGAATTTGGCCATTAAAAAATCACAGAAACCCTCCCAATCTAGACCTACCAACTTCTTCTGCACGGACTGAAGCCAAACTGCCATATCACTACTGAAGTTAAGAGTAGCCATGTGTAGCCAATAGGACCTATCAACTGAATACATGTGAAAATACTGCTCGCACAAAATTCTCCACAATCTAGGATTGAGGCCATCAAAACTGGGAAAATTCATGGTAGGAATGGCCTGACCAAGAACTCCTGACTGATGTGTAACACCTTGAGACGCTAACGGACTCGCCAACGGAAACGTGAAACCATTGGAAAAAGGAGTACGAATCGGACCTGATACCGGGGCCATCGATGTGGATCCGAAGAACCCAGCCGATGTGCCCCGGTTGAGGATGGACTCGCCGTGGCCTTGCCCAGGGGACGCCCCCAATTGCGCCGCACCCAGAATCCCTGCCGATGAGGGTTTCGCTGCGCCAGGGGTGCGGTACCCGACGCAGACGGTATGTCGATGGCGACATGTGGATGCTGCGCGAGCGCCGCCTTCTGGAGCTCGCCGGCCGCGGTCTGGAGCTCACCCACTTGCGCCTCCAACTCCGGCTTCCAGGATGCGAGGGCATCCACTTTTTCCTCGATCTCGGCGACGGACTTGTTGATGTTGCCCGTGACTCCTTCCATGAGCGACCTCATGAACGCCTTCGCTTCCTCGTCCATCGCCGCCTTCCTCTTGTCGGATCTAGTCTGGATGATGGATTTTGGTGGCGGTGCCAGATTTCGGTGGTGGATTTGGTGGTGGAAGGGTGGTGGGATGGCTCTGATACCAACTTGATAGGGTTTCTCTACTACTCTTATGGTTTAGATTACAGATCGGGATCCGGATACAAGAATTCAACACTCAATCTCGAGTTACAAGCAGAGGAATTGGGGGTCGAGAGAGAAGAGTCTGGGGTAGAGAAGAGAGCCGCCTTTCGTGATCCAACCGGATGGCGTGAACTCCGTTGCTTCTCTTTCAAGTAGAGTCGAGTCTACGCTTGGCGTTGCGGTGGCGATGGGCCAACCCAGCTAGGGCCCGCGTAGCGTGGGTTGGACCGTTTCTCCCGATGTGGCCTGCCTGGAGCGTCAGTGTTGCTGACAAGAGCAAAGATGCATGGGCGGAGGCATCGTGGTGGATGCCAGAAGTGGCCTGGTGTACGATTTCTGCCGCACTGTGCTGGAAGACGGCGACGGCGGCGGGCGTCAATCAAAGGGAGTGGCACAACGACCATGGGAAGAAGACGGCGCGATCTAGGCGGAAGGGATGCATGGATACGGCATGGGCCGCCAGCAGGGCGAGGTCTGTTATGCGATTGCCCGGGCTACGTGCGGGTTGTGGCTTTATTTTGGGAAAAGTATAGTAATCATCCGGGGGATCTTTGGGAAAGATCACCCGGGTCACCCGTGTCCCCTTTTTCTGTTAAAATCCCGCTTTTGCTACCGTGTAGCAAATAATTGCCCGCTTTTGCTCCTATGTAGCAAAAAACGGTTCGTCCAGAAAATAGATTAGAAAAGACCGATTTCGCCGGCGACCTCACCGGACTCGCCGGACCTCACCGGAGAGCTCACCGGAGATCCCGTAGCAAAACAGATGTGCTATTGTAGCAAAATCAATTTCGCCGGAGAAAAGACCGATTTCGCCGGCGGCCTCACCGGACCTCACCGGAGACCTCGCCGGAGATCCCGTAGCAAAAAAAATGTGCTATTGTAGCAAAATCGGTTTCGCCGGAGACATCGACAGAGACCTCGTCGGAAACATCGTAGCAAAAACTTTATCCTATTGTAGCAAAACACATAACAATAATAGCAAAAAAATTGTTATATTGCAGCATTGCAGCATGCACACGCCGCCGGAGAAGGTCTCCGGCGATGTCTCCGGCGAGAGTCTCCGGCGAAGTTGATTTTGCTACAATAGAACTTTTCTGTTGCTACAATAGCATAAACTTTTTGCTACCACGTCTCCGGCGAGGTCTCTGGTGAGGTCTCCGGCGATGTCTCCGGCGAGAGTCTCCGGTGAAGTTGATTTTGCTACAATAGAACTTTTCTGTTGCTACAATGGCATAAACTTTTTGCTACCACGTCTCCGGCGAGGTCTCCGGTGAGGTCTCCGGCGAGGCCAGAATTTTTCCCTTCATGTTTTGTGTACGAACCTTTTTTTGCTACAATGCAGCAAAAGCGGGACGATTTGCAGCAAAAATCGGGAGTTTTGTAGCAAAAGCGGGAGTTTTGTAGCAAAAGCGGGATTAGCCTATATTAGTAGACACGTGTCGGGCTGACGACCCGGGGATCGGACGGAAAGATCCCCGGGGGACGCCTAGTCCTGTCCTTTATTTTGTGCGGAGGGAAACCGGTCTGAGGAAAACCTAGGAAAGGAGGACGGATAAAACCAAACCTAGGAAAGGAGGACGGATAAAACCTAGGAAGGCAGGTAGATAGTGCTGCCCACAAAACCTACGCTGGCTGCGAGACACACACGGGCGACGGGCGTGATTGCCCACGACCAGCGGCCAGCCAACTCCCCTTGAAGATCCTCCCTCCGCACGCAGCAGCTGCTTCCACGGAGATCAGCACGACGGCGGCGTCGGCGGCGTCCCGTGTACAGGCGCGAAACTATCAGATTTTGATCTGATCTCGCAAGGTCGGTCGAGCGACGAAAATCGGCATCGATTATCCAACTACCTACCTGGTCCGTGTAAGTTTCCCGCATTGCTCCAGTACATGCACCAGTCTGTAATCAAATCTAGTGTTTATCGTCTCTCTTCTATGGTGATTTTGCTGCCTTTACTGCTTCCTCCCCTTTTCTTTACACGGGTGAGCAATGTGTTATAGTAGTAGTAGCTTGCTAGCTGTGCGAGTTCTTCTTTTGGTTAGGATTTAACCTCATTAACCCTACAAAAACTGTTTTTTTGTTGTTCTGTTGTATCATTGTATTAGATGAACTTCCTGTAATTTAAATTTTATGGTCAAACTTACACGGCGTGTTTTTTTAATATTCATATTTTATACTCTGCTCTTAACACTAGAAATTGAGGTATACCTTTTTTCAGTTTGCTGCCCAGTGTTCAGGAGTCATTCGTTCATCATGAAACAACCACTGTTGAACCCAGCCGATTCTTCCTCATTTGAGGAAACCAGCACTAAATCACTTTTCACAGATGCTGGGTGGTTTAGTATTATCACTTTTTCTTGGATGGGACCTTTACTTGATCTTGGCAAAAGGAAAACACTAGATCTTGACGATGTTCCGTTCTTGGATGACAATGACAGTGTCCATGGGGTCCTGCCTAACTTTAAGGCAAAGATTTCTCAAATTCTGCAACAGGGCAGTTCACTGACGTTACAACTGCTAAGCTGGCCAAAGTTCTTGTGCTCACAACATGGAAACTAATCCTCATCACTGCAGTCTATGCCCTGCTCAGTACTGTTGCTGCATATGTTGGTCCCTACCTGATTGAGTACTTTGTCGACTACCTAAATAAAAGCTCAAGATCCACTAAAGAGGGGTACATTTTGGTGTTTACATTTGTTGTTGCACAGTTCATCGAAGGCTTCGCAACAAGGCATTTGCAGTTTAAATCAAAACAAGTAGGCGTGCGTGCACGTTCATCACTTGTTGCTACTATTTACCAAAAAGCACTTGCCCTCTCCAATCAGTCCAGGCAAAGCAACTCAACTGGAGAGATGATCAATGTTGTGAGCCTTGATGCTGAGTGTGTAGGAAATTTCAGTCGCTCCATGCATGACGTTTGGCTTCTTCCTGTGCAAGTTATTCTAGGCATGCTCATCTTATACTCAGCACTTGGTTTGGCAGCATTTGCTACCCTTGCTGCCACTGTTTTGACAATGGTGGCTAATATACCTTTAGGGACTATCGAGCAAAATTACCAAGAGAAAACGATGACGGCCAAAGACGCAAGAATGAGGGCTATGTCTGAGATCTTACAGAACATGCGCATTCTCAAGCTTCAAGGATGGGAAATTATCTTCTTGTCGAAGGTCAATGAGTTGAGGAAGGTAGAGATGAATTGGCTAAAGAAGAACGTATATACCTCGGCTATGCTTCTATCTGTCTTCTTTTGTGCTCCTGCTTTTGTTGCTATGGTCACTTTTGGAACTTGTGTGCTTTTGGGCATTCCATTAGAAACAGGTAAAGTGTTATCTGCTCTCGCAACATTTAGACAGCTGCAAACACCTATCCATGGTCTCCCGGACGCGATCTCTATGATCATTCAGACAAAAGTATCACTTGATAGGATAAGCTCATTTTTCTGTCTTGAGGAACTACCTAGTGATGCTGTAACTAAGCTGCCTAGAGGTACCACCGATGTATCAATTGAGGTGAGGAATGGTCAGTTCTCTTGGAATACATCGTCTCAAGTGCCTACTCTTCAAGACTTGAACTTCCGTATACAACAAGGGATGAGGGTTGCTATCTGTGGAAGAGTTGGATCTGGTAAATCAAGTTTATTGTCTTGCATACTCGGTGAGATACCAAAATTATCAGGAGAGATTAAAACTTGTGGTATGATTGCCTATGTTAGCCAGTCACCTTGGATACAGAGTGGGACAATAGAAGGTAATATACTATTTGGCACCGAAATGAATAGGGAAAAGTATGACAAGATCCTTGAAGCATGCTCTCTTATCAAGGACCTGGATATATTGCCATTGGGTGACCAAACGATTATCGGAGAGAGAGGCATTAACCTTAGTGGTGGACAAAAACAAAGGATACAAATAGCCCGTGCTTTGTACCATGATGCTGATATCTTTCTATTCGATGATCCATTTAGTGCGGTTGATGCTCATACTGGATTGCACTTGTTCAAGGTATGACTTGATAATGTGTATTTCATTGTTCGTTATTTCAAGTTTCTTACAATTTATTTCTGTTAGAATATTTGTTTAATATGAACTGTCATTCTATTGAGTACTAGTATTTGTTCAATATGAAGTGTCCAGTTTAGCCAAACAATTTTGAATTAATACACCCTTGAGAGATTCTAGGGTGCGAGGGAATACTACTTACTGCTATTCAATGAACTTATTGACTATAATTTGTATTTTCCAGGAATGCTTGCTTGGACTTTTAGCTTCAAAAACAGTTGTGTATGTTACCCACCATGTCGAATTTTTACCTTCAGCTGATCTTATCCTGGTATGCTGGCAACACATGTATAATCTATTATTCATTCTAAATGCAAAAAAAATTCAATACCTCAATATTTCAGGTATTGAAAGATGGGAAAATAACACAAGCAGGGGATTACACTGAAATTCTCAATTCTGGAGAAGAATTCACCGAATTAATTATGTCCCATAAGGATGCGTTATCTACTATGGACATGTTGGAGCTCCCAAGTAGCAATTTTGGTAGTAATCTCCATCTTAATGTCAGCGGAAGTTCCGTGTCCATAGCAGATGAGCAAAAAGATGATAACAATGCAGAAGTAACTGTTCAAAATGGTCAACTTGTACAAGAAGAAGAGAGGGAGAAAGGCCGGGTTGGGTTTGTTGTCTACTGGAAATACATTACAATGGCATACAAAGGAGCACTTGTGCCACTTATTTTGCTAGCTCAGATCATTTTTCAATCTCTTCAAATTGGAAGTAATTTATGGATGGCTTGGGCAGCTCCAATATCTAAAGATGTGAATCCTCCAGTCAGTACCTTGACGATGATAAATGTATATCTTGCATTAGCTCTTGTTACCTCATTGTGTGTCTTCATACGATCCGGTCTTCTTGTCATGGCTGGATGTAAGACTGCAACCATGCTATTTGAGAAGATGCACCAATGCATATTCAGAGCACCCATGTCTTTCTTTGACTCCACTCCTAGTGCCCGTATCTTGAACAGAGTAAGAAAATTACGTTCACAAATTAATTTGCAACGATAAATTAATGTCTCATGTCCTCAGGTCCTATTCTCCCTTTTATTCTTTAGTAATGTTGAAAGAACAATAAATTGCAGGCTTCCACTGATCAGAGAGCAGTGGATACTCAAATTTTTGAATTGATGGGCTACCTTCTATTTCCTGTCATCGAACTTCTTGGAACAATTGTTCTAATGTCACGGGTTGCATGGCCAGTCTTTGTAATTTTCATCCCCGTTATTGTTGCATCTCTATGGTATCAGGTAATATTTGCCATCTAATTTTGTTCGATATGAATTTTTTGTTGGCACCAACTTCTAAGTAATGATGATGCACGAGAGTTCAACCTTAGAAGACAAAATACAGAATTGCTACAAATTTAGTTTGCAGATCTCAGGAATTG
Organism: Poa pratensis; assembly: GCA_947311845.1. Taxonomy (NCBI): domain Eukaryota; kingdom Viridiplantae; phylum Streptophyta; class Magnoliopsida; order Poales; family Poaceae; genus Poa; species Poa pratensis. The sequence continues at coordinate 74,656,459 of CAMZMU010000036.1, read as the reverse complement.
ATCACATATTTGTACAACAATTTGCGTCATTGGAAATATTCATATATTTTGGCAATGATAAATGGGTTAGAGTAGTGGTGATTTTTGTAGCACACTCCACATATAAGTGTGCAATGCTATTAATTCAAGAAGCTCTGTTTTTGTTTCTGTAATGAGAAGTACAAAAAATTCCATGGTTTCTCATATATGTCCCTTAATATAATACATTGATCCCAAGTGAGTTTTTTTTTTGCGAAACACAGTACAACACAGACGCTCACATACACGTGCACACACTCACCCCTATGAACGCACGCACGCACACCCTACCCCTATGAGCACCTCCGAAAGACTGAGCGGCGGGTCAAGTCTTGAGATTGACGAAGTCACCACAGGCGTCTCGCTGTCGACGGGAACGTCGCCTCCCACTGAAGAATATTCCGCCTAAATGAGAAACACAAGTGTCAAACCTGGGTTTGAACTCTGGTGGGCTGGGGTACAACCACCCTCCTAACCATCTTGCCACAGGCAAGTTCTCATCCCAAGTGAGTTAGAACAGGTCCAATCTAACTTACATTGGGCATGGCACTTTTACCTTATTGAAGTACAAGTGCTGAAAGATGACTACGCGAAAAGATTATAATTTTAATTGAAGGAAAAGCCAATAATTTTGTTCAATGGACTTTAATACCAAGTAAATAAGGTTTAAACCTATGCTGAAACATTTATACAAGTTAAAGAACCTGAAAAGGTGCACTTCACATGTTCAGGACGTAACTGTTACAAGTGCAAATTTGGGACCAATGGTGAACTTTTGGTTAAGCAGATAAGATAATTTTAATCTACAACATTTTATTAATGTACAATATGTAGCATGTTGTATCAGAAATTTATAGTTACGTCTTACGTGCATTATACAAAATTAATCATTTTTTTGTTTTGTTATTTTTCCTAGAATGATTTTATTCTTAATCATAATAGTATTTCTTGTATTCCAGCAATTCTACATAGATGCTGCTAGGGAGTTGCAAAGGTTAACTGGTGTTTGCAGGGCTCCTGTGATGCAGCATTTTTCTGAATCAATAGCTGGCTCAAATATAATTAGATGCTTTGATAAGGAAAGACAGTTCATCAGTTCTACTGGCCATTTGATGGATAATTTGTCTCGGCCAGATTTGTATAATACTGCTGCGATGGAATGGTTGTGCATTCGCTTGGACTTTCTTTCATCCTTTATTTTTGCATTTGCCTTGATACTTCTAGTCACCTTGCCAGCTACTCTAATTGACTCAAGTAAGTAAACATGATTATGATATGCAAATAAAATTAGAAAATAATGTGTATTAACATCCCTGATTAGTATGTTAACGTATTATCTGTTTACGATTTACAGAGACAGCTGGTCTTGCAGTCACTTATGGACTAAGTCTGAGTATGCTGCAAGGGTGGGCTATTGCAATCCTCTGTAGTTTGGAAAATAGAATGATATGCGTGGAAAGAATATTGCAATACATGACCATTCCTTCTGAACCACCCCTTGCGATACCAGAAAGTAGACCGGACGGCCATTGGCCATCAAAGGGTGAAATTGAGCTTCGCAATCTTCATGTTCGTTTCTTGCACTTCGTTATTTACTTTGAAAATTTGTGCTGCTACATATTTATTGATCTTCTGAACTTCTATGAGATAGTTTTTAGGTTAATATTACTATTGCTTAAAAAAATTACCTTCAGTATCAAGGTATTCCTCCAACAATTGTATGTAGTATTTTTACCGATTAGTAATGGCAGTTCTGATGTTCTGCCTGCTGCTAACATAATGTTGCAGTTATCTTTCTTAGTAATCTTAGAATAGTCTAGAAAATTTGATCTGTCTTCATGAAGTCAAATCAGATTTCTAAAATGGATGCTGCCGTCAGTTGCATTTTCTCTAAGTGCTTGAATGCCATGCAGGTACAATATGCGCCACACCTGCCTTTAGTTTTGAAAGGTGTGACCTGCACCTTATCAGGAGGTATGAAGACTGGTATTGTTGGAAGAACAGGTGGAGGAAAGTCAACCTTGATTCAAGCACTATTCCGCATTGTCGATCCGTGTACCGGGCAAATATTGATAGATGGCATCGACATCTCCACCATCGGACTGCATGACCTACGGACAAGATTGAGCATCATTCCACAAGATCCTGTTATGTTCGAGGGGACTCTACGAAGCAACATCGACCCTCTGGATGAATATAGCGATGAGCAAATCTGGGAGGTACTTCAGTTTCAAATTTAGTTCATTGTTCAAACAAATCAATTCGCTCATTGGTTTAAAGACAAAATTTTACTTTATCGGTTTAAAAAAATCAAATTTATTTCTTCTTTCTTACTCCTCTATGCATAAGCTACATGCTTTTCTTAATAGCATCTGTAATTTTCTGTTTGATGGCTAAAGTAGTTTGTGTGTTATCTACGTTTTCTAGGCATTGGACTGCTGTCATCTTGGAGATGAAGTTAGAAAGAACGAGCTTAAGCTCGACTCTACAGGTTAGATATCTATGAGAAACTCCAAAGATACACTGCTTTGCTTTATGATGTCAATCTTTGTTAGGCAATTATGATGGGGAGCCAATAACTTGATCTTGTGAACTGAAATGCAGTCACAGAGAGTGGCGAAAACTGGAGCGCAGGTCAGCGGCAACTCGTTTGTTTGGGAAGGGTGATACTAAAGAGGAGAAAGATCTTAGTTTTGGATGAGGCAACTTCTTCTGTCGATCCAAAGACCGACAGTGATATTCAGAAAACCTTAAAACAGCAGTTCGCCGGATGCACCGTGATTACAATTGCACATCGTATTACATCGGTTCTTGATAGCGAAAAGGTCATTCTTCTAGACAACGGTTAGTCCCCTCCACTCTGCTGCGTTGCAGTTTGAAGCGACGGATCATATGCGTTGTTCTCATCTGTTACTCTGTTTTCACCATGTTCTGTTACTCTGTTTTAACCATGATGTCCTATAACAGGTGAAATTGCAGAGCAGGACTCGCCAGCGAAACTGCTAGAAGACAGTTCATCCTTATTTGCTAAGCTTGTGTCGGAATACTCTATGGGGTCAAATTATAAGTAGAGGATGCAAGAAGAGAGGTGCGTCAAATGTCGACAGTGGCATCAAATTTCAGAGCATGACCCTTACAGTTCTGGCCTAAAATTGAACGGTTGTTCAGAACTCATATTCCTGCCTCAGCAGAGTAACTTTTGATATAATGGTTTATATATCTCTTATATTATCTTGTGTTTGGCGTGTGTAGTTCACAAATAAACGTACAAATACAGTGTTTACTTAAGCTAGATCGCACTGCCCAGCTAGAGTTCACCAGCAGCTACCCACAGCACATACTTCTCCGGCATGTAGTGGCAGACCGGCTCGCCGCGTGTCCCGTTGAGCATCGCGAAGTACTCCGGGTCCCACCCACCGGTCTCCTCGTGGCACACGGCGATCGCCGTCGCTCCCAGCGAAGGGTCGTCCTGGCCGACGAGCTCCACGCGCAGCGCCTCCACGCCGCTGGGCCGGTGGCAGTACAGCACGTCCACCGGGTACGGCAGCGGGTGGCATGGCACCACCTTGCTGCCGATGCTAGTGATGCCGTTCGGCGCCACCACGTACCTGGGTGGCTCCCGGTTCCCGTGGAGGACCGTCCTCTCCGCCCGTGGCTCCGGCGTTCCCAGCGCGGCGGCGGCGAACTCCATGGCCGCTCGCTGGGTGGCGGCGCAGACGTGCGGCTCCTCTTGCTGCTGGTCGCGGCAGAAGAGGAGCGTGGCGGCGACCTGCCGGGCTGGCTCCGAGTGTGGCGTTATGTTGTAGAAGGCTAGTATGCTTCCGAGATTGCTGTAGGCGAACGCCGGCGGCGCGGTGGCCGTGGTGGAGATCATCGCGCTGCCGGAGCTTGCCCGTGTGTCGACGTGTCCTAGCTCTGTGTTCGCCGGCAGTACTGCACCGTCGAACAAGTTGCGCTTGAGGAAGCGGATCCCTCTCCTGGCCTTGAGCTGCTGTCTCGGGGGTTGCACCAATTTCTGGGAGCCACGCCACCATCCGACGCTGCACGTACAGGCACAAAATGATCATAAAGATAAGTCAGCGGATGCATGACATGATATCTGCCAGTGGTCGAATTAGGATGAGGTTTACGGACGAGAAGGGGGTAGGGTAGGAGAGCGTGGTGACCAGTTGACTTTAGACCAGCCACACTGTGTGAAATAAGCGATTCAAAGGGACTATGGAACTGGTTCGATACGGTGTAGAGCATCGGTTCCAGTTGTCAGAGGAGAAAAGCGGATGGTATGTATGGTGCGATTCCTAACGCTTTAATTATTATTTCTAACCTGACACAGTACGCAGCGTGAGAGAGGATGCATGCAGCTGAGCCGGACAAGCAGGAGAGAGATAGATTAATATAATGTATTGCGGGTCCCACATGGATTACTAAAGCGCTTTTTTTTTTACTAAAGCGCTTCTCGCAGCAAAGATCACCCGCTTCCTAACTCTTGACATATTTTTCTTTGGTTCGACTCACCGGTGTAGCTGGTCTTTAGAAGGTAGGCTCAAGATTGACCCGACTTTAAATTAATGATGCCACACACGGCAGAGTAACAAGGTTCGGTACAACACAGGGCAACCGCACACGAAATAAGAGTCCAGACAAGTAGCCCACAAACTGCTACAAACTAGCTACATCTAGTACTAAGGATAACAAGGTCTAGTCGACTAGAAAGCGGAAACAAACTGAAGATAACGCGGGATCACTCCGGATCCACCCGAACTGAAGAGTATAGTGAGCGAATCCTGCCAATCGTCACTCGGGTCATCTCCCGGTCTTGGCTCCTATCCACTGGCTTCCACACCTACAAATACATAGAGAGTTTGTATAGACCATTAGCCGGGTGTGCCGGGAAGGTCCCCTCAATGGAGAACTTGTTTCTCGTGTTCCACATGGACCAACACAAGTCGACGCAACAAATCCAAAGCACCCTCCTATCTTGCCCCAAATGGGCGTCGATGAGCCTATAAAGGTCCGTAAAACACGAGGGTTACAGGAACATTGGAGGAGCTCTATATATGTAGCTGCACTCCACATGAACTTGGCGAGGGGGCAAGTGAAGAAAATGTGGTTCGTGTCCTCGAACTCCCCACACAAGGCCCATAGACCTGAGGAGGGGCCCCGCCTCCTACCAATATTGTCATTAGATGGGAGCCGCCTCCTGATAAGCTGCCACAGGAACACTCTGACCTTTAGAGGAACCCAAATCCTCCAAATCTCCCCAAAGTGTTTACTAGGGGTGCCCTAGCATAGTTTTTGGTAAAGGGATTTGACCGAGAACCTCCCTGAAGGTTCCAGAGTCCACCTAATATGGTCCGGGTCCTGGGAGAGTTGGACCGCTGCGACCTCGCACATAAGGTTGGTCCATTCGACCCTCTCCAAGGCCCCCATCTCTCGGCGGAGGGGAATGCGCCACCCGCCGGGGTCGGGCGCTCTGTCAATAGCAACCTCGGGTTCTGAGGTGATTGCAAAGAGGGCAGGGAACCTGACACTGAGAGGGGTCGAGCCAACCCACAAATCCAGCCAAAGTCTGGTGGAGGCCCCATCCCCCACCAAATGTTTGGCCCCTAAACTGAACACCGGCTTAATCTTTTGGATGGCCATCCAGAACTGCGATCCCTGCTCGTGAGTGTCGACCCAAAAATCCCTGCCCAGCTGATTTCGTACGCAGCTGCATCAAATGACCCGTCTACAAAATAATCAACACAATTAGCCCATAAACGGGACTGTCAATTTGGCATTAATCCCTTGTTTTACTATGTATATAATTTTTTCAGTATTCTTTTGAGAAACATCAAAATTGAGCTTGTTTGGTAGCCATCATTTCGTGTAGAAATCCCGGAGTTCGATCAAGATTCTCTTGTCGAGACACGACACGCGATCTAACCAAAACTCGTCTACAAACTGCGAACCATGTGGATTTACCTGAATGACCATCCACCTGTTTGCTCTCCTGCGACTAACCCAACCACGAGCAGCGTTAAGAGAAATGTCATCGTCGTCACAATGCCCTCTCATTTTTCCTTTCCTTTCGAGCCAAGTGTATTTTATAGTACCAACCTTGGGTTTCTAATTGTAGAATCATACGAAACCTTGTGATGTATGTTTCTCTCCTGAAATTCAGTGCATACTATTGTTTTGCTTGATGTGTCACGCATAGTTTTAAAAACCGGACCGGTGATCGAACCGGTGAGGCTGTCGGCTCAGATTTTTACCGGTCGGACCACTGGTTCACAGGTTCACTGCTCGGTTTTCTAATATTTAAATTAATATATATTTAGTTATAAATGTTCTAATAAATAAATAATTATGCATGAAAAAAAATTCAGACTAGAAATTTGGCATGATAATAATATAATTAAGTAGTAAACATGAGCAATGAGTTGCATTTTGAATGCATTGGAAGGTACAAAGTAGCAAAATGTCTCTACTATGTGTACGTAAGTAATAAAATCCCCTTTATCAAAAAAAGCAATCGCAGGTCAGGTAACCGTGTACAAAGCAATCACAAAGCTATTATGAATTTGCATTGGCGGTGTTAGTTTTTTTTTTAAAAAACAGCAAAGCTGTTAGGCACCAGTAGGCTTTTTTGTGCTAGCGTATTGATAGTAAAAAACAAACTGGCACTAGTTTGTACATAAAGCTGTTGCAGCTCGACTGGTTAACGAGTGTGTCCTCTGCACGCATGCATGTTAGGTTCCAGGTTAGAGCTCCGCCCACGCCCAAAATAATTTTTTAGAACGCTCTCACGACTGAACCGGTCGGACCGGATGACCGGTTTATTGCAAAAACCGGCGGTCAGACCGCGATTTACCTGGTTTACTCCGGTCCGCTGGCGCGTCCAGTCCAGTGCGGTTAGAGCATCTCCAGTCGGGGCGCCTAAACGGCCGCCCAAACGCCTTTAGGGCGTGTCGGACAGTTTTTCGCCCCCACTCGCGGCTCCCAAACGCGAATTGGGTCCGGCGCGGCCCAGTTTTCGGTCCGGCACGCCCAGCGCACACCCTCAAATTGGGTACGTCTCAGGCGGCCCCGGACACAAGGCGCGCGACGCCACGTCGGCCTCCGACGCGCGGGCCACGCCTGTCAGCGGCACATGCGACTTCAACCGACGGTGGTCAAAGCCATGTGCCGCGTGGCCGCGCCTCGTTTTCACAGCCGGCGGCCGCCAGTGAGCCGTCGCGTCCCACTGCGGCGGCGGCAATGCGGCGCGTCTTTTCGAGGGCAGCGGCGTTAATGCCACCGCCCTAAGGCGACCTTAAAAGGCCTGACCTGTCGCTCCCAGCCGCACACCTCTCCCTCGCCCTCGCCCTCGCACTCGCACTCGCACTCGCAAACCTCGCCGCCGCACCCGGAGAACCAAGACTCGACCACCACTAACATGGCTGGCAACTGGGGGCGCACCAGAGGCGCGGTGGCGAACGGCTTCGCGCCACGCACCCTCCTCCGCGAGCAGTCGGCGGCGTTGCGGGAGAACGGATACCCGGTGCCGCCCGACATGCGCGTCGGAGGCCGGTGGGCGATCTCCGTCCGCGGGATCCCGGTGCCGCGCCCGCTAACGCGGGCAAACCGTGACTTCCGCGCCGACATAATCACGCTTTACCTGCAGGAGCTGACGCCAGAGATGCGTCAGGACATGCGCCAGAAGAAGGAGAAGGAGGAGGAGGAAGAGGACCCCTACTTCGCCTTCAGGCGCCGCCACCGCGGCCATTAGATTAGGTTTATTTAAATTTCATTCAAAAATATAAAATTTCCTAAATTTTGAATGAAAATCGCCGAAGTTTCATGGACTTAAATTTTACAAAATAGTATTTGGGCGCCGCGAATGGGGACCGCGGGCGCCCAAAGCCAACGACTAGTACGGACAGCGCCCAAACGGCTTGTCCGGAAGGCGTTTGGGCGGCCATTTGGACGCCGCGACTGGAGATGCTCTTACAGAACCGACAGAGGCGTTGGTTCCGGTTTTTTTGTTGAACCGTCGGTTCGGTCCGGTTTTTTAAACTATGGTGCCACGGCCCACTTGAGACGGGTGGAATCAAATTGGTGTTTCTGGGAGGAACAATGTATAGTACGCTCCCCGCTAATTAATGTAAGGAACGGGACATGTCATTTGAATTTTGACTAAATACATACTAAAATGACAGAATATATGTAGAGAGAATTCCTTTCTTGGCCTCTCTTAAATTTGGATGCCTTTTTTAGCCCTGGACAAGTTTCGTGTCCCTTTTTGACCCAAAAAATTTAGATGACTTTCTTATTTGGCCCTCTAGTTCATTTTGGATGATAAGATGACTCTTTTGCCCCTGCTGCTGAAAAACTAATCTCAGATTTGAAAAAATCGAAATTTTGACAAAATTTTGGATGTTGATATTTTGACAAAATTTTGGATCGCTCAGCCGACGCACGCACGCACGGCGGCCAGCACGGCAGCACGCACGGCGCGCCCGCGCGCACGGCGGCCAGCACGGCAGCACGCACGGCACGCCGGCACACGGTGGCCAGCACACGCATGCATGCACGGCACGCCGGCACGGCGGCACGCACGGCACGCCGGCGCACGGCGGCCAGCACACGCACGCACGGCACGTCGGCACGCCGGCGCACGGCGGCCAGCACACGCACGGCACGCTGGCACACGGCGGCCAGCACACACGCATGCACGCACGGCACGCCGGCGCACAGCGGCCAGCACACGCACGCACGCACGGCACGTCGGCACGCCGGCGCACGGCGGCCAGCACAACGGCGGCACGGCGGCCAGCACGCACGGCACGCCGGCACGGCGGCACGCACGGCGGCCAGCACACGTACGCCGGCGCACGGCGGCCAGCACAGATCGATCGATACGCGCCTTGTCGTTCTTGGCAAAATTTCGTGTATTATTTTATATAGTTTGTCAAAATTTTGACAACATTTCGATTTTTGTCAAAATATCAACATCCAAAATTTTGTCAAAATATCAACATCCAAAATTTTGTCAAAATTTCGATTTTTTCAAATCTGAGATTAGTTTTTCAGCAGCAGGGGCAAAAGAGTCATCTTAACATCCAAAATGAACTAGAGGACCAAATAAGGAAGTCATCTAAATTTTTTGGGTCAAAAAGGGACACGAAACTTTTCCAGGGCCAAAAAAGGCATCCAAATTTAACAGGGGGCCAAGAAATGAATTCTCTCATGTATGTACTCCCTCCGTCCGGAAATAGATGTTTTGGATTTGTCCAAATTCGAATTTATGTGTACACTAAAACATGTCTATATACATCCGAATTTAGACAAATCCAAGACATCTATTTTCGAACGGAGTGAGTATAAAATAAGTCTAGATACATTTGAATCAAGAGAAAACTAAAATGACTTAAATTAGTGAACGCAATGAGTAGCAACTCTCATTGTACTTGCCTCGGATTTACTTTCTTCAATGCGGACTTAACCTACTCAGGTTGTTTAAATGTGTTGACACTTATGTGTTATCTTCTTTTATTTGTAAAAAATGGTTGACTATAATACATGGCCTTTGTACTCTTCGCACACAAAAAAATTGTTCAGCTTTGGCTGAAACTTGCCCGTTGGACAAATGAAGCCTCAAAAAGGTGGGCAAGGAGGTAGAGCTGGCGCGCATTGAGTCCAACGTCCTTTTTTTTTTGAAACGGGAATAGGAGTCCTAACCTCTGCATAAGCGCAGACAGTTTTTTATTGCAAGGTTTAGTGAATTAAGTGTACATCTCACATATCACTAAAGGTTGAAATATGAATCAACCAATGAAAGAAAGACAACATAAAGCAACTAGGCATCCCTAATTCAATTAACTAGAAAATACCCCGCGCGTTGCGGCGGGAATTCTCTAAAACTCAATAGGTAATCTGAGTTGAAACAGAAAGGACAGTTAACATGATATATAGTGCAGTTGCTACAACATGGAATGTATTTCTTCGAGTTAAGTTCTAAGAATTTAATTATGTTGGTCGAATGAAAATCGTTGGGAATAAAAGTACTAATGCACACATATGACTTTTTAATGATGAGCCAAACAAATATCTGATTATCTACTATTTACATCTTACAAAAATACTTCGATAAGCCAAAGTTTGATAAGATACACGGTAAACATAACTTCATGGGAAAGTGTTTATGCATTTTTGCACTCAAACTTTTAGAGATGATCCATACAAAGGAAGATAGTTGTAGGCTAATATCAACATGATCGACAGGGTAAGAACAGCCTCACCTTGTTCTTTTTTCTTTTTGGGTCATTTTGTCCTGCTATTAAGAAATATGAACTATAGTGTATGATCCGAAATCAGAAGTTCACACACACGCTCGACAAATCAATAAAAAGGAACTTTTAAGTGTACATGTGAAGATAGTTGCAGGCTTCAACGTATATGAATATGACCGAGGGGTAAGAAGAATCTCACCATTGTCTTTTTTTTTTTTGTGTGAACCTTTTATCCCATAGTGAACACACGAACTGATATCTGCATAGTTATGGCAATACATGTAGCGCCTTCTACCTCCCTTGTAGCTGTTGCCTTCCTTATGTAGCCATGGAGGACCCTGCACGCACATACATATGGGACAATGAGAACCAACTACAAATGGGACCGGACAAACAACCACTTTTTGGCACTATCAACAACCACTGGAAGTAGCACTAAACTCCTTGCATTCAATACCTGCTAATTACGCACATATAAATATTTCATATAAACCTCCCTTCCCGCCATGTCTTATTTGCAAGAACGGTTTTTTTCTCTTGCATCCAAATCACAGAATAGTACTATCCGAACAAAGTGCAAAGATAAACCTAGATCTCCATAGTTGGTCAGACTTCTGAAGATAGTTTCCTGTGTACAATCCTAAACGGAAAATTTCCCTACATAAATAGTCTCGTCCTCCAAGAAAGATGTAAACATTAGAAGTCAAAGCAGCAAACTATACTCTGAAAATTGGTGTAAGAGTAACTCATGGCTGGAGGAGATGGTTGCTGCATGCCAGAGTCAGAGATGTGCAGCAGTAGGTCAGTCCGTAAGTGTGCGGCCAAGATTGTCTGGAGTGAATCTGAGCACATGAATCTAACACCAGTACCCAGGCTTAAGCAGCCGCAGTACAATCCGTGGGAAGAAACCAAAGATTGCTATTTGAAGTTAGAGGGAAGGAAGAGTACCCGAGGAGAGTGGCGTTGGAGCTAGGCATATAAGATGAAGAAGACGACGTGTATGGCACTGCCGATGTTCTCGGGGAACGTGTCTTCGCAGGAGAACGGCTTTGATGCCGCCGCTCCTCTCACAGCGGCCGGTGCGGTCGCTATGGCGTATACACGAACTCAAATACAACAGATGCTTGCATCTGGCAACCTGTAGATGAGTCACCCTCATATGTAAGCGTAAGAATGATGCGATGGTGTGCCTTTCCGCCTTCACAGTGAAGATGAAGAGGGAAGGGGAGAGGACAAACTAATTAATTAAATGATGGTGGGGAAAGGAGTGGAATCGAAGCATATATGATCTAGCTGTATCAATCGCAGGAGAGAAAAATTAGCCAAGATTATGTTGACCTCTGTACTTCGGCTGGTTGTGTAGGCGGGAAAAAAAGAATTATGGACAGGGGCTTGGTGGGTGTACGACTTCTTCTCACCTGAGATGGGGTGAATGGACGGATGGCGATCAAGATCATATGGCTGTGATTATTTGATGACGTGGCTATCTTGTATGTAGAGATAGAAAAATCATAAATGAACTTAGTGGGGTTTTGCTTTATAAGAGGTATAGATATGCTGTCAACAAGCCTGACTAAAAATATCCTGAGCGACCGCCAGAAAACGGCTACACCCAGTAGCCATAAGATCTCGCCGATCCGACGGGACGAGAAACACTCATAACTAAATCCAATTGGCAGCCATATTGATTGACAGGAAAACATAAAAAAATATGATCCTACTACTAAAATAAGGTTATTTCGATAATTTCATAGTGCCCAACATAAAGCTAAAACTGCAATACGAATTCTAGCCGTTTTCTTTTTATCGATTCCCTACTGACTTGAGTCTTGTTCGCATAGGACCTTGATGATATGTGACTTCAACCTTGAGTTGATTTGTAAGAGAGTTTCTTTAAAGTGATGGATCATTAAGGTTGAGGTTAAACCAATTAACTATCTGGGACTGTGTTCTTGTGTACACTAGATAAATTCATTAGTTTTTTTTAGAGCGTTCACCGGGGAGAGCACAAAGGCTCCCACCTGAATTATCATTTATTTTCCAGGGGAAAAAGGGTGAAATCCCTTTTAGTGGCCGAGAAGTACAATGGGGGGGGGGGGGGGGGGGGGGAGGCATTGCCACAGAGTGGGCAAGCTCGAGCTACGACATTATTTCATGCGTATGTACTACGGCCGTTCGGGGAGGAGGTAAGTGAGCCAGAGATCGACATCTTCTCTGCGCTCAAGGGGGAGACGGGCACGCCACAGAACGGCATCGTCACGGCAGTTCTTGCGAGCCAAGGCGAGGGATGGGGCGAGTTTGTTGAAGACCACACCGTTCCGGTGCTTCCAGATGTGCCAGAGGCAGAGGAGGCGCAGCGTCGACGCTGTGGCCTGAGGAGCGGACGCGGGCAGCGGGCAGTGGGCGGCGTCGGCGACGGAGCAGGACGTGGTGGGCGGAGAGCCGAGAGCGCTCCAGAATCTGCGAGCGAATGGGCACTCGAAGAAAATGTGATCAGCGGTCTCGAGAGGGGCATCACAGATGGGGCAGATGCTCTCCGCCGCGGAGAGGATCCCTTTGCGAAGCAGGTTAGCGCGGCACTGAACCCGGCTTTGGACCAGTAGCCAGGCGAAGAACCGCACCCTCGACGGCGCACAGTTGCGCCAGACGAAGTCACGCCAGCGCGCCTGCTCGCCGCCGATCGTGCAGAGCTTGTAGAGGGAGGAGGTGCGCAGCTTCCCCTCAGCACCGGCGCAGAGCGGAAGGATCCGTTGGTCGGGGGCAGCAGAGAGGCGAGTGTCAGCCAAGGCAGCAAGGAGGACACGTCGTTGGGCAGACGCTTTGGTGGAGAGGCGCGGCACCAGGATGGAGTCCAGACCGCTGTCGATGACGAGCCTGACGGAGGCGGTCTGTACGGTGCAGTGGGAGAAGAGCTCGGGCATTTGGTGCGCGAGCGGGCCGGCCGGCATCCACGAGTCCAGCCAGAACGCGGTGCGCCGTCCATCCCCAAGGCTGACCTTCGAGATGCAGCGATAGAGGGGGAGGAGGAGCCGGAGAGCATTCCAGTGCGCCCCGCAGAGAGGTGTTCCTGTCTTGTCGTCGTCCAGCGGGGCGCCGTCCAGGGTAGCCCAGACCCAACGCGGCCAGGACTCGTCGACGGCCGTGTGGAGTCGGTGGAGGAGCTTGACCTGGAGGCTGGTGTTCTGGTCCGTGAGCGAGCGCACACCAAGGCCACCTTCTTCCTTCGAGTGGCAGACGAATTCCCAAGCCACGAGGCATTGTGCTCCGGTGACCCGATCGACGGCGGCCCAGAGGAAAGCACGCCTCAGCTTGTCCAGGGCGGCGATCACACCTGGGGGGAGAGTCAATGCTCCCATGGCGTAGGCCGGGAGGGCATCAAGCACAGCATTGAGAAGAACCAGTCTTCCGCCAGGAGAGAGCAGCAGCGCCCGCCACCCCGAGAGGTATTTGTCGACCTTGGCGATGAGGGGGGTGAACGCGGCGAGGCGCAGCTTCTCGGCGGAGAGCGGCAGCCCCAGGTAGGTTTGGGGGAACCCCTCAACGTGGCACTGAAGCGCGCCGGTGATGTCAGCGAGGACGTCCGCGTCGACGTGCATGGGCACGAGAGTACTCTTGCCGTAGTATCACCAAAAACCCACGTGGGAGAGCATAAGATGCTCTTTTAAACTCTCCTTTTTGGGTGATCCATGACAACACGATTAAAGTTTCAAGAGATATATAGAAATTCTGAGAAAGATGATCGAGATGTGGAGGATGTTTATGTTCTGTTTGGGTGCCTGTGGCTCTACCTTCGATCTGTAATGTGTTCATGGAGTTTAAGTTTAATTTGAAAAGTCTGAGTTCGTTTAGTCCCCCTGGGATGAGAAGTTGTGTGGCGCTCTCCCAGGTGGCGAGAAAATCATCGTAATGTTGGCTCTTTGTTCGCTGTAGTAGTCTGGTAGTTCTCTTAGGTAGAGGCTGGTGTCAAGAGGAGTGAGGAAATGTATGTGATTGCCGGTGTGCGGTCACAAAAAACTGAATGCTGTGATACTTAGTTTTATTCATGTATGAAATCGGGGGCTGGAGCCCTTTAATTTGAAAAAAGAAAGGGATGCTAACTTAACGATCCAAATAATGCATGCTATGGAACGAATGAACAAATCAAAGCAATATCCGGTAAGAACTGGTCAGTTCATAGGTTTATGTTTTGCTTATTTTCTTTCCAAGTAGTTCAACGATTCCCACTGAAGTTAATTGATCAGCGGCGCCATAGAAAAAATAAACAACGGCCACTAGAGAGAGAGAGAGAGAGAGAGAGAGAGAGAGAGAGAGAGAGAGAGTAATACCAGATTGGAGATCTGATCTTTCTAGCTATCGTGAACTTTCTCCTTTCCTCGTTCCGCTTTTTGCCGTCGGAGTGCTTCTTGGTCTTTGTTTCTATTCCCTGAACCAGATGCAGCCGGTACAGCTTCTTGTTCCCCTCTGCAGCCATCGTGTGGACTAACCAAATAGATGAAATTTAAGATGGAATCAATCAATAGAGTTGTGTCAAAAGGACAAAGAATTGGAACGGACACATCAAAGAATTGTGTTAATTTACCTCCAGCTTTGATCAAGTGCTCGGACAGTATATCCCTCACCCTCACTGCGTCCTCATCTGCTATCTGACGCACTTGGTTAATGCAACTGATCTCCTCCTGATCGTAATGCTTATCTGCATCCTCCTCCACGTCTATCACTATGTTATGCAACAGGCAGCATGCGCTGATTGTCCGGCACATCTCAAGTTGATTGTTTGGGTGCCACCCTTTTCCCTGAAGGCACTTCCACGTGCCTTCGAACCTTGCCAGCACCCTCAGCATGACGGTGGTTGTAGCTTCGGAGTGTCTCCTGTTGAACTCCACTTGGGAGTCTGAGAGTGATAGACCATTCATCATCTGGTAAGGTGTGAGGAGCCAGGGGCGAAGAGGGTATCCCGAATCACCAATTATGTATTCCCCAACATCTGAGCCATCTGATAACTTAGCTTGTTGCCGTTCAGCCAAGTACCCTTCTCGCAATCCTTGAAGAACTCTGAGTCGTGCAAGATGCTCGATTGGTTCATGCTACCTGACGACCTGCATAACCAAATGTTTGTGAACCTCATATCTGGATCACTGACTGCTTGCATTACCAAGTGCACATATCCAAATTTAAAGCCAGTTGTATGTACAACACCGCAACAATTTGGCAGACCATGGACCTTATCAAACTTGCGAGTAGTCTTCTCCATTTTGCTGGCGTGGGGCCAATTTAAGTGGCGGAGTGCTAGCTCTGCCATAGCCTTAACAAACCTCTGAGTTACCAGCGAGGCAGTTGACTCGTTCACACCAATAGATGATGCTACGATCTTCAGTGGCTCACCAGAGCTCAGCACTCTCAGAGCGACCGCTACAAGATCTGGTAAAGACATCACTCTCCCATCAACAAAGGTGCTATTCCTTGCCATCGAATCTTCGAATAATGAGATCATCACCAAGCTGCAGACGTAGCTGAAAGTACGTCTTCTCATTTTGTACAAAGATTCAAATCCTTGTGCGTCCTTCCTAGAACATGATAAGGTTTCTGCATGGCAAGAAAAATACAAAACTGGTTTGTACACAATCTGTAATTTCCAAGGCAAGAGCCACCATACTCGAGATTTGTTAAATTCGGGGTAACCTAGCAGAAGAAATACTAAAGATAGTGTTGTGGATACAACTTAAGTTGCATGTCCAATACAACCATGTTTATATGTCATATGACTTGACATAATCATGTGAAAAATAAGATGCATGGAATATACTGAGTCATCATGCAACATGTATGGATGAAAGATAGAAGATTAAATGCGGAAATCTATTTTGGCTTGTAGGACTAGATGCTTCTATTATGAAAAAAACATATTTCGCAGTGTCAAAAAAATTCGAACAAAAACTGATGTACATCTAGACATTTTATGTAGGCAAATAATTTTTTCTCAAAAAAAGACATTTTTGTGCCCCGTGTAAAAAAAGACAAATAAAATGTCTAGTAAAAATTTATTTTCGAGCACCGAAATTTTCTTTTTTATAAAAAACACAAAAAATATTATTTTTTTTCGTGAAACTTTGTGTCCAACATAAAATGTTCGGGGTACACCCGAATATTTTTCAGAATTTTTTGACATTTTTAAATATATTTTTAAAATGCACTTTCCAGAATGAGATTAGATACTCATGCATTCAAAACACCGTTTAAATGATATAACCTTACAAACTAGGCAAGTGTCACAGCGTAGTTTAAACGAATTAAGACATAGCTTGTATGTTTGGTTTTACCATCAAATACGGTAGAGCGGCTAATATTTGAATCTATTTTTCCATTGTCTCTTCTTTTATACAAAAGATACCATTTTCTTGGGTTGTCTCCATCACGTGCATATGCCTTGACATGCTCCACATGGCTGAACTTGTCCCACTCGGTGCCAGGTTGTCCGACGGATAGCGAAGCGAGCAGCCATGGCCTGCAGAACAGCTGCAAATGTTGTGGCTTTATATCTGACATGTATCTTGGGAGTGTTTCCATAGTGTAATCCTCTAGGACCAGCCTCTCGAGTGCAGGGATACCTCCAGCATCTTCAACTTTGGGCAGTTGGTGATGTTAAGCTTCTGCAAATTTGGGAGATTACTAATCCTCTCGATGTCAGGGCTTCTAACCAATATAAGCTCAACAACAGAAAGAAAGTTCTCAAGGTAGCTGAGCTTTTGGACATCGCTTAAGTGTAATACTTTCAAAGCTTTTGCATTGGAGGAAAGGCCCGGAGGAACACACCCCAGTTTGCAGTTTATGAGCCAAAGCTTCTCCAAACGGGGCATTGCTTGCACTTGCTCCTCCCATTCCCACTCCTCCCATTCCATCATTCCAATTAATTTCATCTTGCTTAACTTCGGAAATGGAACTGCTGCTGCCTGCAAGAATGCAATTCCAACCCGCCTAATGCATGGAGCACGGAAGACCTGTAGAAGCTGGAGATATGGGAGCTGGCATAACCCGGTAGGAAGTTCGGTGCAACAGGCCAGGTCAGAAAGAAATAAAACTTTCAAGTTGTTGAGGGGCACCGTTGACGTGGACATGATCCAACTTGGGAGTTGCTCGCCAAAATACCCATTGATATATATTTTTTCTATACTCGATGGAGGGCAAAGCTCATGAAACACCTTCTCAATTCGTTGCTGCCCTTCCTCACAGACCCCTTCTTTCTCTTTGACCAACCCATCATCTCCCAGTCTGCTGGTGCAGAGCAAGTATAGATCAGTAAGACAGACTTTCTCAGAAAGCTTAGCATTAGAACCAGACGAGGCAGCAGATACATTCTCCAATTGGTTTAATACAAGATGTCTAAGTTGGGAAAGAGGCCCCAACTCGTCCAAACTGCACCAATCACCATCTGTGTGGGCACTAAACCCAACTAGTCTCCTCAGATTTGTCAGACTGCAGAACCCTCTAGGTATCATACTTATGTTGGCAAGGCGAAGTGACCTCAGCTGGCCAAGCTTTACAATGCTACCAGGCAAATTCACAATCTTTTTACACCCATCAAGGTCAAGGTATTGCAATAATTTCATCTTGCCAATGTTCATTGGAAGTGCAGATATATCAGCATTTACTAGTGTCAGATACCTCAAGTGCTTGAGTTGATGCAATGATTCAACCAATACAGCCACATCTGCACATTCTATATGTAGAGTTCGCAGACTAGAGAATGTAGCCAATGAGTCACCGGTCTTCATCTTGATCTGGATAGTTGAGATTAATGTTCTTACTGCTTGCTGCTCCTGTAGAGATTTCCACTGAAGTTCACCTGATTGCAATTGGTCGGTTTCTATGGACAACCGAAGAAACTTTTGGGAACTAAGTTTCGCCATAATATCATTTTCTCCATCGTGAGCTACAAAAGCTTCATCTTTAGTCATATATTGAGCAAATGAGCGAACAACATCATGCATGCTGCAAACCCATAGATCAAAATATGATTTATCTGGCTCTATAAGGTTCCTAGATACCAACTCCTTGTAGTAGCTTCTTCCCAGCTCTTCTAAATCACTAGAGTTTCCATGAATAAATCCTTCGCTCATCCACATTGCGACGACTTGATACATATTAAAACTTATACTTTTAGGAAGAAGAGAGTAGTATAGAAAGCACTGCTTCAGATAAGGAGGCATATCTTCATAGCTCAAGTATACTGCGTAGTTGAGCTCTCGGGGCATTTTAGTTATTGACCACTTGGAATCACCCAGAACCTGCTCCCAATCATGACGGAGGTCCCCTCTTTTACGCAAGAGTCCCCCCACTACTTTAATGGCGAGAGGTAAACCACCACATTTTTCTATAATTTTTAATCCGATATCCTTTAGCGTATCGATGTGGTCTTCATCTATCTCACTTGAGAGTACCTGAGGAACATGCAGTTCAAGGGACCAATAGATTAACAACGTAGCTGGGCCAGTGGCGCTACCCCTTAAGAGATACAACGACTATTTGATAAGTTTGACTATGCAAATATTCAAAGTACAGAAAATACTTATCAAAAAGGAAATGTTATAAATGTATTTTCTTATCTTGAACCTATAAAACAAAGATTAATTAATGCAACAATACATACTTTATACCTAAGGAAATTTGTTATATATACTACGCTTATCTTGAAGCTATCTACCAAAGATTCATGCAACAATACATACTTTGTACCTAAGTAACTTCTAGTCTAGCTAGATTACATATTTCGCTTATATTGTTAAGTTCTATGGGAATTTTTATTTTTCAACCTCAAATAGGTATTGTAGAATTGCATGCACTAGACAGTTCACCAAAATCTCAGCCAACGAGAAAATATGGGCAATACACTAATACTTCAACACTCTCCTCATGTGTCGCTAACTCAGGCCTAAACGTGGACCGAAACTAGTTGAAATAAAAGTTACTGCAAAATTATAATTTTAATTGGTAGTTGGGTAACTCAAGACCTATTGGCGCTAATACTATATAGAATTGCATGCATCCACCAGTTCACCAAATTGAGAATATTTGGGGCAGTGCAATTATTATTTTTCGAAATGGAGGATAACCTCTAGCCTCTGCATCGAAACGATGCACATAATTTTTTATTAATGAAAGGGTAAATAGGTATAGAATTGCTGCACCAGCCATCTAGATCAAAAGTCCGAACTGATGGAAAGGGGCTATGCAATATATTTATATTCAACACTCCCCCTCACGTCTAAGCTATTTTAGTCCTTAGCGTGGGATAGGAGCGGGCCGCAGGATCTTTTTTTCCTTTTCTTTTTTAATCCGCGTGAGCGGGATCTCGAACTCGAGACCTCTTGGCTCTGATACCATATAGAATTGCTGTACCAGCCATCTAGACCAAAAGTCCGAACTGATGGAAAGGGGCTATGCAATATATTTATATTCAACAATAGGAAACCACCAAAGCATTGCACGCTATTTCTCATGCCTACTTGACAACTTCTTGTGAATATAGTTTCGGCGTGCTCTTTCTAGTTGCTTTGATTTTGTTGGCGGTATGGTTGGAGCTTTAAGTAAACCATGTCTCCCACAGAAAATGATCTCAATCAGCCGAAAGCCACCGGCCAGGCGATAACTCGCTACACCTACAAGCATGATAAAGGGGATGGACCAATCGGAACCAAGTGCCCTGACCTCACACACCAACGCACATCATTTAAAACCAGAGGCTTCCACCAAGCCGCCCAATAACGAGCCGGGAGCACAAACAGGTCCACCAGACCCTCAGCGCACTCAGCAGTCGCTGCCACCGTCTTCCACCAGTCCATCTTCAGGATAGATCAACGCAATGACCTCATCATGCTTGTCGCTGGTGCACGCGTCCATCCCAAATCCGCCTCTGCACCTCCGTTGTGCCAAGCCGCCGAGACCCGTCGTCTTCTACGCGGTAGATACAATGCCGCCCACCATAGGGCCCCTCCAGCCAGCAGTTGCTCCAAATACGATGCCCCTAGGAGCGCATGCGGTGTCAGATGCAACCATCACCCGATCCTGGAGACCTAGATCCAGGGTTTCCCCTGAAGCAAAAGGCCTTTCCACCCGAGTCTTCGCGGTGATCCAACGTCGCCACGCCTCCCACACCAGTCCAGAATGAGCTCCAAAACAGTGCCTCCAAGGAGGTAGACGACGTCATACGCCGCCACTGTCCGGCCCGGCTAGCCAAACCTGAGGTTTTTCCCAGAGATCAACGTGACCACCACCCTGACGATACCCTCCAAGGAGGTTAGTGATACGTCTCAAACGTGTCTATAATTTTTGATGTTCCATGCTTGTTTTGTACCAAATGCTACATGTTTTATTTATAGTTTATATCATTTTATACATTTTCTGGGACTAACCTATTAACAAGATGCCACAGTGCCAGTTCCTGTTTTTCTGGATTCTTTTTATTTCAGAAAAGTTAGTCGGGAAATATTCCCTGAATTGGACGAAATTTCACGCAGGGGATTTTTACAAAATACGAAGACGCGGTCCAGATGGCAGCCGAGGAGGCGACCCTGAGTAGCCATACGCCACCCAGACGCAGCCAAGGGTGGGCCCGCGCCTGGGGGTTGTCTAGGCCCCCCAGGTGCCTCCTGGCGCCGCCTCTCCAATTATATATTTTCTTCGTCCCGGAAACTCTAAACACCCGAACACAAGTCCACGAAAATTTGCGAGGCCGCGGCCTTCGCCAACCCTAGTTCGGAAGGGTTCTGAAGCTCTTCCCGGCACTCTACCGGAGGGGGAGATCATCACCGGAGGGTTCTACACCACCATGTCTGCCTCCGGAATGATGCGTGAGTAGTCTACCATTGGACTACGTGTCCATAAAGTAGCTAGATGGTTGTCTCTTCTCCTTGTGCTATCATGTTTAGATCTTGTGAGCTGCCTAACATGATCAATATCATCTTTATGTAATGCTACATGTTGTGTTTGCTGGGATCCGATGAATTGTGAAGTTATTATCAAGTTTGTTCATCTATCTATCTATATGTTTTTATTTATGATCATGCATACTCTCCGATGCTAATGGTTGCTTTGGCCAAGTAGTTGGTAGTGTTTCCAGGAAGGGGGTATTTATGCTAGATAGTGGGTTTATGCCTCCGGTTGTCTGGTCTCGAGATGACAGAAATGACTAAGACTTTGGATGTGTTGTTTCCACTAGGGAGAAAACAATGGTGCTATGTCTACGTGCCATTTGCATTGTTTACATTACACACTTTGCTTAATGCAATTATCTGTTGCTTGCAACTTAATACTTTCAGGAGAAACAGATAGTTATCCTGGGGTGGATTATTAGTCATAGATGCAGCTAGAAAGCGGTATATGTATTTTGTTGTAATGCCCAATTAAATACTACAGTGAAATTTAGCTTGTCATGATAATATTATCATGCTCTTACAATTTGTTAATTGCCAAGCTGTAATTTGTTTACCTAGCATGTATGTTTATCTTTTTTATGGAGAGACACCACTAGTGAACTGTGGACCCCGGTCCATTCTTTTACACTGATAAAAACACCGTTTCCCATCATCATTTGCTCGCTATTCATTTTAGCATTTACATTTATTTTCCACACCATACGTTTAATCCTTTGTATTCAGTAAGCCAGGGAGATTGACAACCTTCCTGTTTTGTTGGGGCAAACTAGTTTGATTGTGTTGTGTGCAGGTCCACGTCAATCTACAGCCGCGTGACCAGGTTGACACCGTGTTGAAGCTCTTCCAACTCCTACTGGTTTGATAACGTTGGTTTTGTTCTCAAGGAAAAACTGCTACCGTACTGCTTCATACCTTCCTCTTGGGGTTCCCAACGAATGTGTGTTACGCTCATCAGTTAGCAGCGCCCACAGACGTCACTGCATAATCTGCGATAGTGGGCTGGGCAAAGGATTTCTCCCTGGTGGTAGTCTTGCAATTCTGGTGATCTGAAGATGTAGAAGAAAAGAGAATCACATCAACGCGGGCAGAAGAATGGCATCGGGCTAGAAGAATCCGGGAGTCCGAGATTCATCCAACCCCACCGCAGCGAGAGGTCCCGCCGCCGGCTCCGACGTGTCGTCCGTCGCGTCTCGCCAAGCCAAGCGCCATGCCCCGACGAGGCCACGCCGTGGGCCTGGCAGCACCATGCCCTAGCCAGGGGTACCGGCCCGCTCCGGCCTCCCCACGCGAGGAGACAAACGATCCCGCCAGCGGCCAACCAGGCTTTGCCCTGCCGAGCCCTGTGGCGGCAGCGAGGGAAGGGGGGGGGGGGGGGGAGGGGAGGGCCAAATGACGGGAGGATTTTAGGGTTTCCCCTCCCGCCGCCATCCAGGGGCGGACGAGAGGAGAGGGAGGGCAATGCAATTATACTTCAACAATTATTATGTATTGTGGTAGTGGTGAGTAGTTAAGCACTTAGATCTTCATCTAAGTGTTGCCAAAAGAAACCAAAATTTAGCAACATTTTACTCGGCACATGAATGCACAAACGATACTGCTTCATTCTAAAATTATATATCTATAAATTTTCCAAAGTTCCTAAAATCGATCAAGCTTGCGAAAGCAAAATCTCAATGCCACTAGCTTGTTCCATGAGGGCAAAAAGAAAATATGGTAAATAGAAAATTTTCATCGTGATATATTTCCTTGTGGTAGCACCATGCTATAATGATATTATTACTTAATTACTTATTTGTAGAATATCAAAGTTACTATTGGCCCTACAAAATTATTGACAACCTCTTACTTTCCAAGAGCTAATCGTACATACAAGGCAATGACTTAATTAACTACTCATGCTAAACTGTAAGAATCCTATATTTCTCTTACTTGGTATTGTTAATAAATAGATGGTGATAAATTATTCACTTATTACTTTTGATTGCATACTGACCTGCTTCTTGAGCAAAGACCAAGCGTCGGCAGGCTCTAATATCTCGACATGGTGGTAGGGCAAACTGGCTCTCATCCCTCGAGCGACATCTTCATCTCTAGTGGTGATGAGCACTCGGCTGCCGGAAGCAGCAGCATTGACTAAGTCTGTTTTGAGCTCACCCTCCCATGCTCCATGATCCCATACATCGTCCATTACCAGTAAGGTCTTGTGGCCAACCAGGGCTTTTTTAAGGGTTCGGTGAAGCGAGACCATTGAATCTCCAACCATATCCTTTTGGTGTTCTCCTCCTCGAGCTTCGACGATGGCTCTTCTCAGCAGCTCAGCTTGACTAAAGTTTTGGTTGACACTCAACCATATTTTTTTGCTGAACTCACCTTGGATGGCCTCGTCGTTGAAGACCTTCTGGGCGAGAGTGGTCTTGCCAATCCCGCCAACACCCACGATCGCGACCACCGTGATATTGTTGTTGACCTCCTTTCTTTTCTGCAAGATCTGGGTCACTAGTACTCTTGTGTTTTCTTCAATCTTGTCCCCTACCACACCCAACCGGTCAAGCTCTCCCGACGTCTCGCGGTTGGGATTACCACGAGGAGAGGTATGCGCCATGCTGCTTCGATGATCCTCGTAGGACACGAGGCTGATGAAGCTGAAAGCAGCGCTCCGCTCCTTGATGATGTCAAGCCTCTGATTGAGAGCCTTTATGCGGGTGCCGATTTCATGTGCATGGATGGGATTTCGCATGCAGAATAGCAAAGGATTGAAACACCGTGCATCTAAATATGATGACCCACGCTCCATGGCTTTGAGCTGGCAAAGATCCAAGATGTCAGCAGCTTCATACATGGCACGCTTTAGCTGTCCCACCCACTCTTGGACACTCTCATCAGTGATGTTCCTCCTATCGGCGTCGGAGAT
Organism: Poa pratensis; assembly: GCA_947311845.1. Lineage (NCBI taxonomy): Eukaryota > Viridiplantae > Streptophyta > Magnoliopsida > Poales > Poaceae > Poa > Poa pratensis. The sequence goes on along the minus strand of CAMZMU010000036.1, from coordinate 74,632,349 downwards.
GAAGTTCCTGAGCTCCCGAAGCTTGTTGCCCATCTTGTCAATCTCGCCGGAGACACTCAGCAACATTCCCAGCTCATCTGCTGCTACCTGCGTGAGCAAGTGTCTCACGTAGTAGGCAAATGCATCCAGCACCATCGCCATCGTACTTTCTGGCTTTTGCTGTGACAATAAAGGTAAGGTGAAATCTATGTACGAGAGATAGGCAAAACAGGCAAGAAGCTTACTTAGCTGAGTATAAGAAAGGAGACAAATTAAATTTGAACTAACCTTTGAGATGGGTCGATCTCCTGTTCATTCAATCACGGAGAGCAATTCAATTGAGGTGAAGGGGAAGAGGGGGGCTTCCGTTGTATATGAAGGAAAGGGAAGCTACCTAGATAATAATACAGAAACGAATAAATCACATTGTTCTGGTTTGTGTATGGATAGCATTTCCCATGACCCCATTAGATGTCGTCATTATCTACGCTTCAACGTGAATAACACTAGCACACAGCTTCAGTTAATCATGCTTACTCCCTCCGGTTCAGTTTACAGGGCATACGCGTACCCCTAGATCGTAAATTTGACCAACATAATACAAAGTATATATTATAGAAGAAATATACCATTATAAACTTCAGATGTTATATTCTCAAATGATATAAACTTTTTATAGTATACTTTATATTACATTGGTAAAATTAGCGGTCTAGCTATACGCGCTGAACTTGTAAAATGAAACGGAGCTAGCGAGTAGTAACTTTAATTATTAGTTCGTGACCTGATTGGTGTGATCCGCTCAGGTCAACTAGCTCTAGTTACATATATAGATCGTTGAGGACCGAAACACCTGGACCCACCGGCTTGGGGAGAAAAAGCTCCGCTCTCGTAGGCGAAAACCCTAGTGTGCCGTCTCCCGCTGTCGTCAGCGGAAAGCTGTCGGGTGAAGCCCGTGTGGTGCCGGCGGCGGCGGGGCCTTCTCAACCCAAGCGCCAGGACTTCGCCCGTGTGGTGTCGGCGGCGGTGGTACCTTCTCTACCGAGCGCCAGGACTTCGCCCGCTCTGTGCCGGCGGTGGCGCGACCTTCTCTACCCAAGCGCCAGGGCGTCGTCGCGGGGCGGATGCAGCTGGCGACGGTGTGGTCATGGCGGTGGGGGATGGGGGTGTCATTCGTCGGTGTCTTCTGGCTCCCCAGAGCAGGTTCATGACGGCGGCGAGGCCCTCTCTGCTCGCGCTCGTGCAGATGGTGGAGGTCAGGAGCACATCGTGCTTGGGGGGATGGGGGGCACGATGACGCTTCGATCTGTGTCTTCCTGTGAAGGGTGTGCCGGGAGGGTCGACTTGGGCAGCGTGACCGCGGACAAGAAGTCTCCGGACGCCACGTTCCCTCGGGCCAGGGCAGGGCTCTGGGCTCATCGACCTCTCCACCTTCAGAGATCTGGTGACACCGATGGCCATGGGGGTAGGTGGATTCGACCGGTAGGGGCCCTTTCGCATATGGGATTACATGGTGGCATGGGTGTTGTTGATGGCCAACTTGGGTGCCTTCTCGCCAGCTCTCAGGAGTCCTTGTGACGGCGGTGTTGCTCGGTTTCCTACAGGTGTACGCGCGTGGAGCTGGGGCGGCTGCCCTAGATGGTGGGAGTCATGTTGGTGTATGGGCGTGGCTCTGGAGCTGGCTTGTGACTATGACTGTGAGGATGGCGTGGTGGCAGGCGAACAGCGGGTTCTGGCGGTGCTTCGAGTGTCATCTTGGGGACGGTGCGAGCACTTTGTGGGAGGCCGAGAGATAATGTCGAGGGGAAACCCTCGCCCAGTTTTGTTGGGCCACGAAGGTTACATCTATGGACGTCGCTCCCTTTTTGAAGTCATCGGTGCGGCTTCTCTCGGTGCTCCCTTCGTACTTCGGGTGAAAATCCATGATCCTCGGATCGGGAGGTGGCGTCGTGATCCTCTTGAGTACGTCGTCTTGGAGTCCACAGTCTGTCGCTCTCCGAAGTTGGTGGTTGCGGAGGCTACAGTGATTCTTCGGATGGTGGACATCCTGATACTGCTTTCTTCGGCAAAGTTGACAAGTTATATCTTATAAGTTGAGTTCAACTCCTTGTATCCCTTTCGCCTAAGAGTTTGTTATTACACTACACTATATATAAAAGGCGGAGGAATCGCCGGCCTCGCATGCGTCCACGTCGCCGAGAAACCAAGGCCGTCCGATCGGCGCCGCGGACGGCTAGGATTCGGCCACGTCGGCCCAAATCACCCGCGCACTGTTCATGCGGAATTTCTGCCAATGGGAGCTTGCCGCGTGGCTCCGGTCACCGGCCGGTGAAGCCGGTTCCAGCCGGTCACCCACCTCGCACGTTTTTTGACGCAATACATTAACAGAAAACCCCCTCAGGAGGACTGTCTTGCAAATTCCCAAAATCCCAAGGACTTCCATGTAAAAACGCAGGCACAACTCCCCTCTCTCCCCTTCTCTCTCCCGCGCGGCCGAGGTCGCCGCCGCCTCGCGCTGCCGCCGGTACGCTGCTCCTCCGCCGGATCTACGGGCATGGCGCACTCCGCCGCCTCCGGATCTCCCTCCTGGCCGTGTATCGGCCGCCGGGACGCCGTCGCTGCGCCGGGATCGTCGTCGCCGTCCGCGCGGCTCTCCGCCGCTCCCGCAGGCCGCCGGCGCCGCTCCGGCGACCCAAAATGGGCGGCGCCGCCACTTGAGGGTCGCCCGCGAGGAGGCGCATCCGGCGCGGGCAGCCACGCGTGCCATATCGCGGCGGCGCGCCGCCGGCGAGCATGGCGCCGCCGAGGCCAGACCTGCCCCCCTGACGTCAGCACGACGTCAGGGCGGGCCTACATGTCAGTTCTTTTTTCTTTTTCCTTTTTCCTCAAAAAAAACCTTATTTAAAAAAAAACCAAACAACTACAAAAAAATACTAAAATCCCAAAAAAAAACATATAATCCAAATTAAAAAATTCATAACATCCAAAATACAATTCGACATAACAATTATAAAAAACGTTAAAATTAAAAAAAAAATCATAACTTTCAAAATTCACTTCGAAATAATAAAAAACATATATCAACAACCACCAAAAACAAAATATTAGAATTTATATATTCCAGCCTACAATTCAAAAATAACAATTATTAAAAAAAAACCATTTCTTCCAAACTACAATTCAAAATAATATAAACAGTATGTCCACATTCTCTAAATTTAACTAACCGTCGAACTTTTCGCATAAACAACATTCTGAAATTCAAACAAAAAAAAATATACGTTCCAATCTATAACTCGTAATAACAATTATATAAAGATTGTTTAGAACTAGGAAAAAATATATACCTTTTAATTTACAATTCAAAAAAAATACAAACAACATACCAACAATTACAGAAAAATATTCCTAACTACAATTCAAAATAACAAATACAAAAAAACAAGGTACACCACAAAAAAAACATATTTTCCAACCTGCAGTTCAAAATAAAAAAAAAATATGACAAAATTTTCTAAATTTAACAAATTATCAAGCTTTTCATTAAAAAAAATATTAATACATACAACATATCAAAATTTCCCAAATTTTACCAAAATTTAATCTACCTACATATTAATAAATAGAACACATAAAAAAATGATCTCTAATTATGACATTTTTTTCCCCCTCCAAAGGAAACCCTTATTTTTAAAAAAAATCACAAATGATATAAAACCAGGAAAATTTAATCTACCTAACAATTGCAAAAAGTTAAGAAGGAATGAAAACCATGCCGGAGCTTCCTAATCCAAATTTCAAATTCAATCTTTCGAAAAAAACTATTTTTTTTCAAATCCACGGGCGCGACGAAGTCTGCGCTTATGCCCCTAGTTAATTTAACGTCGGGTAACGCCCTAACCAGCCTGCTCATTGTTTTTCCCACGCGACCTGGACTACATCATGGCGGGCTCCGTGCTCAGGGAGGATGCGACTACACTTGGCGTCTGTGCTCTTGGGGCGTTGGCTTATTCGTAATAAGTTTACAATCGAAGCAAAGTTCCCTAACCAGCCTACTCAAGGTCGAGTTCGCCCTTCTGCTGCACGTGTTGGTCGCATCGCTTAAAATCATATTCAGCTCCACCAATTCTCGCCAGTAGTTTACTGAGACGGTTTATTTTGCAGCTGCGTCTGCTATGTTGGCTTTTGTGCCATTTACATCCTTTTTTTTTGCCTCTCAGTGGCCTGCAAGAACGCTCGTAAAACTCTGTGTTACTTTGCCTGTTGTGGGTTTTATTAATTTAAATCTGGGTACACGGTGTCTTCCGTCTAAAAAAAGGTGGTACAAGCTAAGGGGTGACACGTCAATGAGTTGATTTTGCTTAAATATAAGTTTGAAGAGGCACACAACAAAAATTAATTAGCACACGTCTCATTTCGTTGTCATGGAAGGGCTTTGTACGGTGGAGATTCGTGGAAGAAGAAAGTATAATGAATCTGTTTGCTGTCTTTTGTGCCCCTTCAATTGCGCTTCGGGAATTATTGATTGGTTACATCATATATTTTGTACTGAAAGCAAGAAAATATATGTTAATGAGGTCTATTACGTCTGTGTCACTTCGTTGTCACTTCGTTTGTTCAACGAACTGAGGTTGGTGGAAGAAGAGAACCTGCCTGTGGCAGTATGGTTATGAGGGTGGTTGTACCCCAGCCAAACAGAGTTCAAATCCTAGATTTGACGTTGTTGTTTCTCATTTAGTCGGAATAGCCGTCCGTGGTGACTTCGTCAATCTCAGTATCTAATCCGCCGGCTCCGTCTCTGGAGGTGATCATAGGGATAGAGTGTGTGCGCGTGTCTTCATAGCGGTGAGTGTATGCACATATTTGTTAGCGTCTGCGTTGTACTGTGTTTCGCAAAAAAAAGATTGGTGGAAGAAGATTGACCAAGGCACCGTTCTAGACCTCATACGTATTGAAAGAATCTTCAATTCCCGTAGGAAATGAACCAGTTGGGCATATGTATATCGCGTCAAATACAAGACTATATATCATCTCGGCTAATTCTTCTCTAAAGACAACGAACACGTCACAATTGACATTTACAGAGCACCTACCCCCAAAGCACGACTTGGATTAACGCTAACGCTAACAGCTGAACTGTTGCTATAGTTTATTAGTGCCAAACACCTATCCCCAGAGCACGACTTGGGTTAAGTAGTTGCTATAGTTTATTCGTCTAAAACAGCGTCATTAATTTGTATGTAATCGATATCCTTGAGAGACGACCAAGACTAGGTGCGCCATGGATAAATTAACTAGGTAGGCAGCCGAAAATGCATATGAGAACCCGGCGACGCACCCACCCCATATCTCACCATTCTCTTCATAGCAAACCAACGCACCAGATGAGTATCCGCGAGCGTATGCGCATCATATAATACGCTCTGTCCGGGCGGACAACCACGTGGTGACTAATCAAGATATTAATTATATGTTATTCTGTTTACCCGTCCATCATTTTCTTTTTTATTGTCATATTGTATCGATTATATCTTTTGAACCGAATTTCCGATTTTGATATTTTTTATATTTGAGATCTTGTTGAGGATCTTCAAAATAAGAACAATATTGGACATTTTTCTTGCATATTTTCAAAAATTTCAAAATTTGACTTTTGAAAATGGTAATGAAACCACAAATATTTCATGCATATTTTCATTATGACTGTTTGTGACATCACAAATATTTCATAAAGTTACGCACGAGTAACACATCTTTAAATGTCATATTGAAACCACAAATATTTTCATTTTAACAAAAATGTCATATTTTTTAAAAAAAATATCAGTTTAAAAAATGATTAAATTTTAAAAAGTTTAGGATTGAATATTGTTCAGATTTTGGAAATTGTTCGAGTTTACAAAAATGTCATATTTTCGTAACAAAATCAAATTAAAATTGAGTAAATATTTGAAAATCCAAATTTCGAAAATGTTTTGAAATTGAAAATTGCTTAAATTTTAAAAATATTCAATATTTGAAATAAATAAGATTTCTTTAAAAATTAATTTTACAAAATGTATTATTTTCTAAAATTGTGGAGAATAAAAAATCAATTTTTGTTGAGCATAAAAAAACATTTAGATTCTTTTAATCTAATTTTTCCAAAAGTATGACATTTTTGTGAAAGTGAACATTTTCCTGAACAAATTTCAACTATGACTGTTTTTAAAATTTAGTCATTTTATATACTTTTTCCAAAAATATGACATTTTTGTAAAATTGAACATTTTCTAAAATGTGAACGATTTAAATTCCTACCTAAATTTTTTAAAAAAATTGACAAATTTTCGACTCTTTGCTGAGCGCTAAGTTGACGAGGGAATATATTGCGGTGTTGCTTCTATCTCCCCGGCAACGGCGCCAGAAAACGTCTTGATACCCGATGAGCAAGTCTTGATGCCTGCACAAATAAACGGGATTAGGTTGAGACTCCAAGTGCAGAGTGTATAGTAAGTGGAAGACAGTTTTCCCCACGAGGGGTGACTCGAGGGTTTAATATCGAACTCTCGGGGAATCTGCAGTGGTAGATTTATCTTCTTATCCTTCTTTTGGTTACCTACAAAACAAGGTTAGATGTTTTGGTCCTCAACCTCACCTGTGGTTGTCAAGCACAAGGTGTAAGAATGATATCAGGATAGTTATGCAATGCAAACAAGAAATAAATATGCAATGATGGTGGATGCAATGATAAATGATATTTTTGGGTTTTTGAATGATGTATGCAAGATGAAAAGTATTTTTGTATTTTCGGATTTAATGATGGCTGAAAATAGAAAAGTGGTATATGGTGTTGGAAAGGTGTTTCTTATGATTAAAAATGGACTGGGGTTCATGGTTTCACAAATGCACTCTCTCTTTATAAAGTGGTAGACAATGGAACACACAAAGTTAACATATGAGATTGCAACACAGGGTTTGATAACAAGTTACTTAGATATATGGGCATCACGTCCTAACATAGAGATCTTTTGGTTATTAACCTCTCTTATACTCCACCAAGATGCGAACTAAATCATAACACCTCAGTAATTAAGATAACTCAGAGTATAGCATTAAGTATCATGACATGAAGTGAAAATAAGAACATGCTAGATCTAGTCATGGAGTAGTGGCAATGGTCACGCCCACATCCCCGGTAGCATGGTATTTTAGTTTATCCCTAGTGAGGTAACAAAGTAAGGTAAAGATACCAAAGTGGATCGCAGAACTTTCTCTCACGTTCACTGCACTAGCCACCCCCGTTACTCCAACTAATGCACACGTTCCCCACACACGCTCTCATAAACATGCTTGATCAAAACAAGTAGACAAGAACGGGGTACATAATATGCATCTATACTCATAACTGAAACAAACATTGCAATCTCAAACATATATTAACTCATAAAGATCCACCACAAAGGTATTACAACGGTGACCGTAATCATGTTCAGCAGCTCATACGGTGCTAATTAGTGAAGCTCAAGAGAGGAGAGATACATAAGTTACTTCCACAAACCCATAGTCCAGAGGTGGACTACTCCCTCTTCATCATGGAGACGGTGGAGAAGTCGATGGAGAAGATGGAGACCACGCCGGCAGCGCCCCGCCGGAGTTTTCCCCCTCCAATCTGCAGCTCCTGATCTCCGTTTCGGTGTTTCTGTGTTTGTGCGGCGCTCCTTCCAGAGAACGTCGGGGGACCTTTTTTATAGGCGTTTTTAGGTCAAGACGAAGGCGGTGGAGCGAAGATCGACGGCAACGGAGCCACGAGGCCCAACGGGTGGGTCCCACGCGGCCTGGTACTGGCCGCGTGGGCCATGCCGTTTGGCCCTCGGGCCTCCGTTTGCTTGCTTCCTTTTTCCGTAGTCCTTCTTCCTTCCAAATATTGACGCCCGTAAATTTCCAGGTGATTTCGTTGACGTTTGGGTCCCTGAAACATTAAAATACAAAACTAGGGTTTTCTGCCTGTGCAGGGTTAATTCCAAATAAATGGAAAACTATGAAGTATTCCCAAAATCATGATAAAACATTGATATAACCCTTATATGATGCAAATATGATTGGAATATAAGCAATTAAAGTGCAAAGTTCATGTATGCATTTTACATGCATCAACATCCCCAAGCTTAATCCATGCTCGTCCTCGAGTATGAAGATGATAAAACTAACATGGACTTTGCAATTTAATACTTAACAATGGATATCAAAGATGATTACTATTGCTACATATAGTCAAATGATTCATTCTTCAAAGGAGTAGCAATATGCAAATAGTTTATGAAGTGATATCAAGTATTCAAGACAAGGATGTTCATTGATAGTTCACAAAGTGTAACATAGTAGCAAGTAATATGGAACACATGTATGCATAATGATAAGTAGAACATCCTACAATGGTCATAGAGTGTAGATGAAAATCTGAATATGATAGGTGTACACTTTGGAAAGATGTATATGTGAGTAGAGGTAAAGCATGCATAAGTTTCATCCAACTTCCAAACTCTTCTACTTAAGTTAATGATTGCAATAAGGTATTCATTGGTGTCAAGCTCTCATTGCCCCTATCATAGCATCTTGAATGATTAAGGTTAAAGTGAAAGCAAATATGAGTAGTGTGCTTGATAAAGTAAAGGTTGATGTCTCATGCCCCTTGAATACAAGTACCTACACCATGATTACTCAACTTAGGAAACAAAGCAAGTTCAATTATATATCATTGTAAGTAATAATAGTATCATCAAGAGCGTCAACTGGGGTACCTCTTGTCCCAGATATGGAACAAGCCCATATCAAAATGACAAGACAAACAAACAAATGAAAATCTCAACACCCTTTTTATTTACCATTTGGAATAGTTTTTTATTGCAAGGTGTATCACAGAATTCACCATAGTATGTAAGTAAATTTCCACCATGAATGATGCATGGCTTAGATTAGCGGCCCAGGCGTCTCTCTAACCATTTATACAAACTCATTTAAACTACTTCATTTCCACCTCATTTCACATGATAGCATCCATAAACAAAAGTACATGATATCAACTAAATGAGATGAAGAGCATGTTGAAAGCTTTGCATGTGACAGCACATATGGGCTAACTCCAACCTCGAACATTTATCAAGCCACTAGCATCATAATCTTAATCACAATGGGTCATGTTTTATTATGCAAATAAAAGAACATTGTGCATCAAGTTCGTGAGAGCTATATAACCAATTTTTTCCATTGCAATCAATAACATAAACATTTTCATTCAGAGGTAAGATAACACAAACAACATGTTAAACATACTCGGAATAGCATAAAGCCAATAGGTAGATATGGTGGACTCACTGGAATAACTTTGGTTGAAGGTGTTGGAAACAAGTTTTTGCTTGTTGGAGTTTTTGGGCTAGCAAAAGGGAGAAAGTTGACCATCTAGATGCATGCATGAGTGTCCATAGAACTAACTAATCCATGTTAAACCAAGTAAATAACAATCAGCACCAAAACATGAATAAGTGATAGCTCTACAAAAAGAATTTGCAAACTATTACTCATAAACAAGCTCATGAATCATGCAACTATATGTATCATTAAAAATCAAGTCAAACATCCCTTTTCCCAATCTTATAAAAGCATCCAACATATTTCAACCCATATTTCCAGTAGCTCTCTCATATATAATTGATAGTGTGGTGGTCTCTCAAGACTCAAACAAAAACAAAAAACGACGCTCCAAGTTTATGCGATAAAGTGTTTCGATCGAAAAACAGAAGTTGGACGTGTGCAAACCGAGAGTGTGTAGGTCCAGCGGGGTTGTCTTCACATCCCCAAGCTTATGGTCTTCACCATCCTTGGATAGCTCTTGGTGCATCTCCTCCAATCCCTGTGAAAAAACTTCAAAACACCGTTTCTCCCATCTCTTTTCTGTGGGGTGCATTAATAGTGATAAACAAATAGGTTCCTTGCTGCATATAATCCTTGAACAAAAATTCATATGACATGTCCAGAAAGTATATAATGTTGTATGCCTACTCATAAACTCAATTGGATCAAAAAGATTCAACTTAAAAGCTCAAAGCATGCATCAAACAAAATGGGACAGAATCTGTCCAGAAAAACAGCAGCAGCAAAACGTATTTTTCTACCCTACCAAACTTTCTCGAAAAATTCCGAAAAAATTCATGCATACAGAGGATGAAAAGTTGCAACTACAGTTCAAATATGAGCTCATTCGGAGTTACAGAATAAGAATTAAAAATCATACCGTGCACTGACTCGTGCAGGAATAAAATCTCCGAACTATAAGCAACTTTTTCAAACCAAAAAGGGTAAAACTTGGCACTTTATTAAAAACTCCAGAACCTAACTAGACACAAAATCTCTTGTTACAGCAAGAGGACACAAAGAAAAATCACACAAAAAATAACCGGGTTGCCTCCCGCAAAGCGCTTTCTTTATAGCCATATAGCTAGGCTTCTTACTTGTTGTTTTATGTGGACGAAGCTCATGAGGGAGCTTGAACTTTGGTGGTTCCCTCTTCCTTGGAAAGTGTTCCATGCACTTCTTGTGTGGAAACTGAAACTTTACATTCCCTTCCTTTGAATCAATGATAGCACCTGTGGTACGAAGAAAAGGTCTTCCAAGAATAATAGGACTAGAGGTTTTATTCCCCATCCATGATTAGAAAATCCACAGGCACAAAAGTCATATGTAACTCTACCATAACATCACTTACTTTTCCCAAAGCATGTTTAATAGAGTCATCAGCAAGTGCTAGTTCAATAGAGCATTTTTCAAGATTTTTCAATTCAAGCACTTCATATAGTTCTTTAGATAAAACAGAGACACTAGATCCTAGATCAAGTATGGCATGGTGTGTCTCTTTTCCAATAGTTACTAGTACCTTAGGTATCCACATATCCCCAAGCTTAGGTGGTATCATAGCCTCTTGGTTGTACCTAGCAATCTTTTCTTTCAAGACATGATTAGCAATATAAGAACCAAAACCTGCTTGGTTAGTGTTGATGGAAGGATCACTTGCAAATTTTTGTAAGATAGATATTAATTCATGCAAGCTACAATTTTCTAAGTCAAGCAAAGGATCCTTGACTTCATTAAGCATTTTAACTTCCTCAACTTCAACCTCTTTCATTACCCCAATAGATTCTTTAGCAACTCTCTCTTGCTCATGAATGTGTTCCCAAGACTTATTGATAACCTCTTGGCAATATTTTATTGTTTCCTCATGTTTTTGGGCTGTAATGATGCTCTTTAATGATGAGACTTCCTTAGTAAGCTGATCTACCCTTTCAAACAAAGCATCTTGTTTTTCAAACTTAGAGATAAATTCCTTATTAAGCTCTTTTTGGGTAGATATAAAAGATCTAATGGTGTTTTCCAAGTCACTAGAAACATTACCACTAGAAGCATATTTATTTGGCACATATGGGGGTTTATTATAAGAGTTATAATTGTTGTTACCATACCCATTATTACCATAGTTCCTAATGAAGTTGACATCAATATTTTCAGAATTGTTCCAACTAGTTCTTGCAAAGGAACATTTTCAACACTAGGTTTATTAAGCAAAGCAAGAATAGTATCCATTTTAGATGACAAATCATTAGTTTCTTCAATAGAGTTCACTTTCTTAGAAGGATTAGGTGCCCTATCAGTATGCCATTGACTATAGTTTTGTAAAATGCTTTCCAATATATTTTTAGCTTCTACTATAGTCTTACTCATAAAAGCACCTCCAGCAGCAGAATCAAGTATGTTTCTAGACATGTAGTTTAAACCATTGTAGAAAGAGTGTAATATGGTCCATTCATTAACTCCATGTGAGGGACAAGTTCTAAGCATAAGTTTTATCCTATCCCAAGCCATAGCAACATGTTCATTTTCATTTTGCCTAAAAGAAAGGATGTTGTTTCTATTTTGCAAAATTTTAACAGGGGGATAATATTTCTTAATGAAAGCTTCTTTTAGATCATCCCAAGAATTAATACTACCAGATGGCAAGGAATGCAACCACTCTTTAGCTTTTCCTCTAAGTGAAAAAGGAAATAACTTCAGTTTTAGGATATCACTTTCCACATTTTTAAACTTTTGCATGTCACATATTTCAACAAAGTCATGAAGATGCATAGAGGCATCCTCCATAGCACTACCACCAAATTGTTCCCTAGTTATCAAGTTCAACAAACTAGGACTTACTTCATAACTCTCAGCATTTATCTTAGGTGTGGCAATAGCTCTCGTGATAAATTGATCATTAGGAGTGTTTGTGTAGTCACACAACTTAGTTCTTTCTCCCATTTTAGCAAGTTTTTTTGGTATTTTTAATTTTTTATGCAAAACTGAAATAAATATGATATGATATGCAATGACACTAACAAAACAAATAAATTGCTTTGTAAGTAAAGATGGATAAGATGGTGCTCACGTAGGTGCAACCTCCCCAAGCTTAGGTGTTAGCACAAGTTGGTGACGTTGACTTTGTTGTGAGATGAATGCGATGATGCACACCCTTGGATAAATCTCTCAGCTACGATTCCCCGGCAACGGCTCCAGAAAACTCTTTGCTGAGCGCTAAGTTGACGAGGGAATATATTGCGGTGTTGCTTCTATCTCCCCGGCAACGGCGCCAGAAAACGTCTTGATACCCGATGAGCAAGTCTTGATGCCTGCACAAATAAACGGGATTAGGTTGAGACTCCAAGTGCAGAGTGTATAGTAAGTGGAAGACAGTTTTCCCCACGAGGGGTGACTCGAGGGTTTAATATCGAACTCTCGGGGAATCTGCAGTGGTAGATTTATCTTCTTATCCTTCTTTTGGTTACCTACGAAACAAGGTTAAATGTTTTGGTCCTCAACCTCACCTGTGTTGTCAAGCACAAGGTGTAAGAATGATATCAGGATAGTTATGCAATGCAAATAAATGATATTTTTGGGTTTTTAAATGATGTATGCAAGATGAAAAGTATTTTTGTATTTTCGGATTTAATGATGGCTGAAAATAGAAAAGTGGTATATGGTGTTGGAAAGGTGTTTCTTATGATTAAAAATGGACTGGGGTTTATGGTTTCACAAATGCACTCTCTCTTTATAAAGTGGTAGACAATGGAACACACAAAGTTAACATATGAGATTGCAACACAGGGTTTGATAACAAGTTACTTAGATATATAGGCATCACGTCCTAACATAGAGATCTTTTGGTTATTAACCTCTCTTATACTCCACCAAGATGCGAACTAAATCATAACACCTCAGAAATTAAGATAACTCAGAGTATAGCATTAAGTATCATGACATGAAGTGAAAATAAGAACATGCTAGATCTAGTCATGGAGTAGTGGCAATGGTCACGCCCACATCCCCGGTAGCTTGGTATTTTAGTTTATCCCTAGTGAGGTAACAAAGTAAGATAAACACCCAAGTGGATCGCGATATTAAGTTGTCAGCTTACCGCACTCACCACTCCCCGTTACTCCAACTAATGCACACGTTTCCCCACACACGCTCTCATAAACATGCTTGATCAAAACAAGTAGACAAGAACGGGGTACATAATATGCATCTATACTTATAACTGAAACAAACATTGCAATCTCAAACATATATTAACTCATAAAGATCCACCACAAAGGTATTACAACGGTGACCGTAATCATGTTCAGCAGCTCATATGGTGCTAATTAGTGAAGCTCAAGAGAGGAGAGATACATAAGTTACTTCCACAAACCCATAGTCCAGAGGTGGACTACTCCCTCTTCATCATGGATACGGTGGAGAAGTCGATGGAGAAGATGGAAACCACGCCGGCAGCGCCCCGCCGGAGTTTTCCCCCTCCAATCTGCAGCTCCTGATCTCCGTTTCGTTGTTTCTGTGTTTGTGCGGCGCTCCTTCCAGAGAACGTCGGGGGACCTTTTTTATAGACGTTTTTAGGTCAAGACGAAGGCGGTGGAGCGAAGATCGACGGCAACGGAGCCACGAGGCCCGAACGGGTGGGTCCCACGCGGCCTGGTACTGTGGCCGCGTGGGCCATGCTCGTTTGGCCCTCGGCCTCCGTTTGCTTGCTTCCTTTTTCCGTAGTCCTTCTTCCTTCCAAATATTGACGCCCGTAAATTTCCAGGTGATTTCGTTGACGTTTGGGTCCCTAAAACATTAAAATACAAAACTAGGGTTTTCTGCCTGTGCAGGGTTAATTCCAAATAAATGGGAAAACTATGAAGTATTCCCAAAATCATGATAAAACATTGATATAACCCTTATATGATGCAAATATGATTGGAATATAAGCAATTAAAGTGCAAAGTTCATGTATGCATTTTACATGCATCACTCGTCTCCTTGGGACATCGGCACAAATTTTTAAAAAAAATCACAATTTTTCCTAAAGATTACCAAGTATTCTACTCGTCTAAATAATTTGGTCGCAAAATATTTTGCGTTGACTTCTTGGAAAAAGACAAATCTCTGAACAATATGGCGTGTATATAGCGTCATTTTGGCAAATCTTTAGTCGAGCTACCAATAAATATTATTTTCTGACAAAAAAATTAAATCTATTTTTTCTCAAATATATGTCATTTTTGTAAAAACAAACATTTTCCACAATCTGAACAATTTTCCATTATGAATGTTTTTAAAATTTAATCATTCATATATCATTTTTTCAAAATATGACATTTTTGTAAAATTGAACATTTTCTAAAATCTGATTTAAATTCCCACTGATTTTGTATTTTAGAAAATTAAAAATATTCAAAAAAAATTTAATTTTTTACGCTCAAAGATTACTAAGTATTCTACTCTTCTAAATAATTTGGTCGCGAAATTTTCTGCGTTGACTTCTGGGAAAAAAAAGACAAATCTCTGATGAATGTGGCGTGTATATAGCATCATTTTTGGCAAATCTTTAATCCATCTTGCAATACATGTAATTTTCTGACACAATTTTTTGTACGGGTGCAGTACTTGATAATATTTGTCTGACTGTTTGTACCCGCATGTCACCACATTTAAGTTGCCTAATCAATTGCACCACAATTAAATTAATGTCACCATACTTAAGTTGACTAATTACGCCCACCAGACTTTTAATGCACACGCATATTAAACTCAGCTATTAAATGCACCCTGCTAGATGTTGTTCAATGTTGTATCTATGATGTCAGCGCCCCGTATATGAACGATCGGCCGGCTGAAAACGCTTCTTTGTTTAGTAATCGCGAAGCTAGCAGTATCCTTGGATTCTCTCCTGGCTTCTCTCCATATGCCAAAAGTTCGCGTCCGGTAGGCAGCTAGTCTCCATACATTCTCTACACACGAGTTATGCCATATTTTTTTGTATTTACTGGTTATTAGGAATTAGTGAATTACGTGTACGAAGAGCATCTACACCGGCACCCCAAATTTTGTCCGGCACCTCCCAAATTGTGTCCTCTTTGGGGGTGTTGGACATTTGTCCGGCCAATCACGCAAGTCGCCCACACCGGCACCCCCAAAATCAAAATGAAGCCGAAAAATTAAATTGACAAAAAATAACAAAAATGGCAAATTTCATTCAAATTTGACTTCTTCTTACATAAATTTGGAAGAAATATACCTAGCCTAAACCCTAGCCGGCTGCATGGTGTCGTCGAAGATGTAGATGAGGCTGCCATCGTAGGGTTCCAGCTGTTGCAACGGACCTTCCTCCTACTGCCCCACGACGCTGTCGATTGGCTCTGCCTTCACGACGGTAGACGGTTGTTGGTTCACCTCGGGTTGCTGCTCCAGCGACGCGCGCATCGCCAGGTAGAAGACCTGGCGCAACGGTGGCACTCGCTGGCACACCGGAGAAGGGCCGGGGTGAAGTCGAGTGTGTTCCTGTCACCGACGTTGTCCCGGAGAGGCGACAACACACGCCATTCTGGGGAGGTCCTCCTCGAGCTTGGGTTGGGACTCAGGATGGGTCTCTTCCTTGACGGCGCCGCCACTGCGATGCTTGTCCCCTGGCTCCTCCTTGATGGCGGTGAAAATGCCAGGCCGCTTGCTCCCTGGCTCCTCCTTGACGACGGCGGGGAGCTTGCCGTGCACCTTGCTCCCTGGCTCCTCCTTAATGATGCGGAGCAGAGCAACACGCCGCGGTGTGACTCGTCGAGGCGGCTCTACCGGAACAACGGCGGCTCCGGTGCCACGCTGTCGCGCCTAGGTGAGCACGCCCTCCAATGTGCGGCTGCGCCACCATTTCTTGCGGTGCTCCGCCACGTACCTCTCCATGCCGTCCCAGCGTACGAGGACGTCGTCCCTCTCCTGCCACAAGCGCTCGAACCAGCTATCGTAGTTGTTGGCGGCATTGTCGGTTGACGCCGCTGCTCCACCATCATGGTGTCTCGCCGCTGTAGAATGCGCAGGCTCAGCCCCCGGTCGCTGGACAGCGGCGGGATGGCGTGGCCAGCAGGGCTCAGCCGCCACCTGCACGTAGAGAGGTCGAATCGCTTGAACAGCTAGGCCTCGTCATTGATGAGGCTGTGGCCATGATAGGCGTCGGTGTTCGAGCCGCCGGCCTCATCGTTCTCTGCCATTTGGAAGGGACAGAAGGAGAAGTAAGCCAGAACTGATGCGAGGGGAGATCTCGTGGCCGTCAGGTGAAGACCCACAAGTATAGGGATCTATCGTATTACTTTCGATAAATAAGAGTGTCGAACCCAACGAGGAGCAGAAGGTGTTGACCAGTGGTTTTGAGCAAGGTTCCACTGCAAATACTAAAAGACAAGTTTTTATGGGTTATTTAATAGCAAGTAAATAAAGAACAAGTGAATAGAAGCAAACAAAAATAGTTGCAGCGAGTGGCCCAATCATTTTTAGCACAAAGGACAAGCCGGTGATGTTACTTATAATGACTACAACGTTTCTGAGGATACACGGCAATATCGTCAAGTTACTTTCATCATATACTGTTGATTAATCTTTATTGTTTTGATAAGTGTTGTGTGGGTGAACCTATACTAATGTACCATCCTTACTTGGACCAGTACATACTTGTGATTAAACCCCATGCAAGCATCCGCAACTATAAGAAAGTAATTAAGATAAACCTAACCACAACCTTAAACTCTGAGATCGTACGCTCCCTTGTGCAATAGTTTATGAATGACGGTTTAGGTTTCTGTCACTCCGGCAACCCCACAATAAGTAAACTAAATACACAATGCATTCCTCTAGGCCCATAAAGGTGAAGTATCATGTAGTCGATGTTCACATGACACCACTAGAAGAATAACACCACGGTTACATCTATGGACGTCGCTCCCTTTTTGAAGTCATCGGTGCGGCTTCTCTCGGTGCTCCCTTCGTACTTCGGGTGAAAATCCAAGATCCTCGGATCGGAGGTGGCGTCGTGATCCTCTTGAGTACATCGTCTTGGAGTCCACAGTCTGTCGCTCTCCGAAGTTGGTGTTGCGGATGCTACAGTGATTCTTCGGATGGTGGACATCCTGATACTGCTTTCTTCAGCAAAGTTGACAAGTTATATCTTATAAGTTTAGTTCAACTCCTTGTATCCCTTTCGCCTAAGCAGGGCCAGCTCTAATATTTTTGGGGCCCAGGTGCGAACTCCATAAATGGGCCCCTAATGTGGCGCCCCGACCTGACTGCTATACAGTGATGCTGTGTGTCACCGGTTAAGCGATACAACCGGAGGTTACAGGTTTACCAATCCCCGGCCAAAACCTTTGGCAGGCGTTGCTCGGAATTGATCATCGGCAACGCAACACCCCGATTGATGCCTTAACACATGCACAACTATCAATGCATAATAGAGAGATCAAGACTTGTGGAACAACTGGCACATCACAGACTCTACGACTCAAAGCATTATAGTTCAACTCTTATAATAGAGAAAGATAGCAAATTACAACCAGAGGTCACAGACCCAACATTACCACATGCGGAAGCGAATTAGGTTGTTCTAAACAATAAGAACCAAATTATGGCCTAAGAGGCCTACAGATAAACATTCCAGCGCCAGGTGATCCGGGATGTCCCAAGCTGCCACCTGGGAACCCCAGACTACTCGTCGACATCCACAAAGAATCCGCCTTCGAGGTCGGTGAAGTCCTCCTCTGAAACAAAACAAACGACATTGAGTTCGACGAACTCGCAAGATTAAATATAGAGCTTTAGCTCGATGAGGCTTTCAAAGTTTTATGGCTGTTTTGCATAAAGCTGATTTTATTTTATAAAACATAACTCCATGGCATCGACTAATCAGAGTATTTTAAAAAGGGGTAAGGAGTAACTCTTTTCTCTTGATCAACTTTCTCATCAACACCCACCATCATCACTGTACCTGTTCTACAAAGGCACCTCCCCGAATCACCCTCGAGGAAGCTAACCTTGCATTCTTGAGTGGTACCTTTAGTACCCAGGTTTTAATCATTTCGTTCATGTTATTCTATGGTCTTATCGTCCTTTCCCAAGTCGTCCGTAACCGTGGACACGGCTTCTCGAAAAGATTTAACCCTGCAGGGGTGTACAATGTTTGCCACACGTACCGTCCGGCCCATTACCTGTACATTAGCTCTCTTTCTTGGAAAGCCGGCTGGGTGGGAGCGGCGTCGACTTCTCCCTCGTTAAGGACTAACCCAGGATCATCAGTGAGGACGGGACAGGTTCAGTGCCTCCAACACCCTGCCCCGTGGCCACTCATTTTCCTAAACACCACCATCCTCATCCCAATTCATACCACCATCATCACGCACGCGCAAATGGAAACTCAAACTAGAGGACCCTGGCTAGTCCCGCCCGAGTTATTTAGTCTATGAGGGTTTCTGCACTGCGAATGCATAGACCTCACGCATGGTTGCACGCTCAGTCTTGGTTCAAGAGGTAAAGAACTCGCACCTAGGCGACGGGAACGAGACAAAGCACCACAACCACAGTGGCCTCTCATCCCCACCTTTAAGCATTTTATTACCTGTCACCACAATTCTCCACCATCATCCGAACATCTCAGCATCTGTTTCCAACATGAAATATCCATCGGACGAATAAACATTTAACTAAGCATGGCTAAGCATCAACATAGCATAGTTAAGTATCTCAGGCCAACAATACAATCCTACGGATAATAGGAGGGAAACAGGTATTGGTATCGGAAACTTAATGCAACTATAGGATACTCTAATCCAATAAAATTGACATTTGGAACCGCATGCAATATTATAGTGGAGAACATATTTGCGGAAAATAGGATAAGATAGTCTCAGAGGGGGGATTACGCTTGCCTTGTTGATACGGCTGGTGATAGGGATCGTCACGATTCGGTGGTGGCACTTCAACTCCTTGATCTACCGATGCACAAACAACACCAGAAAGGAACAAATAAATACCACGAACACAACAGGTGCAATGCACAAACATGATGATATGACATTTTAAATGCACCCTAAAGCATTGAACATGACCAACAAGTTAAATGGGGTCCCCGTTATATTTATTGCATTATTTGGAATAAACCCCATATTAAAACTTAATGATTCTACTAACTTGCAACAAGTGTAGTCCTTTAATGGTGCTAAAATATGCATGATATTTATTTTAAAGGTTAGTTCACAATTTTCCGGACATTTTGGGTATATCGAACACATTTCTATGATGTTCCGATAAAAAGTTATTACTTTTATAAATTTCCCCTTTTAAATATGCCCTGTTTATTAGTTATTTTCAACAAAGTACAAATATTTACCCAACTCGAAAGAGGGAGATGGTACAGGAAGAATCATCGGAGTTCGATGTTCCTAAAGGCGCGAGGGAGTAGCGGGAGGCATGCGCGAGAGGGGGAAACGAAAAAGGAGCAGCGAGGAAAAAAACAGTCAAACCGGCCTCCAGCCCTGTTTGGGCCGGTTAGCAGGCCGGCCTTGCTCCAGAGAAGAACGGCCTCCAGGCCGATTTGGGCCGGCTCCAAGGCCGGCTAGGGGCCCAAGAGAAACGGCCTTCAGCCCAGCTTATGCCGGTTTCACGACCGGACTGCGAGCTACGCGAGCTTCTGCGATGATGGCTACGGCGACGGGACCACGGCGAGCAGCACGGCGAGACTACGGCGAGAGAGGAGAGGGGAAGGGGCCAGCAAGGGCCAGGGGCTCACCACGAGCACGGTGGAGAGGTCGGAGGAGGCTTGACGGCGACGAAATCGGGCGGCGGAGCTTCGGACGGTCGCGGGGAAGACGGGGATGGCGGCGGCGATTTACGGCTTCTCCGGTCGATTCCTTCCACGAGGAGGGAGAAGAGATAACGGCGGATCGTGTGGTGGTCGTCGATCTGCTTCGGGAGCTCTCAAACGGCGGCGGTGAGCTTGGTGGCCATGGCGGCTATTGCGCGCTCGTGGGGGAGAGAGATGGGGAACGGGAGCAGAGGAGCAGGCAGGTGAGGGATGGGGAGCAGCGTGGCCTCGGGGTGCTTGTCTTCCGGCAGGTGGAGGCAGAGAGGAGAGGGCCCGGCGTCGAGCTGGTGCGGCGGGAGCGGAGCTTCTCGGTCGCTACAGAGGAAGGAGACGACATTTTTGCAAAGAAGCCCCTGGCAGTTTCTTTTCTATCACAAACAAGTCCTTCTCTCTTTTCCTTTTAAAATCCAGCAGCATTTCAGTGATTTTCTGGAGGCACTTAAACATTTTATTAAAATCTGAGAAAAATCAAGTAGCCTCCTAACAGCATGTGGAAACACCATAAAAATTGGGGTTGCCAAATAAAATGTTTTGGACAACATTTGTTCATAGGGTTTGATTATGGCATTTTTGCTAAATTCAAAATATTGCTCCTTTGGAAATTTTAGAGCAATTGCAAAATATTACTTTTGAACTCTTGGAACTTCCTTGACAAATATACTAGATGTCAAAGTATTTTTGTTTTGCAAGTTTGAGTGCCTTCATTGTTTTGAGTTTGGTTAAAGCAAGTTTGGCAATTTTGTTTCCCAGTGTTGCCAAACCAATTAGTGTGTTGTTTAGCGATTTAAGATGGATGCCATGATGCAATGCAATACAAAAGCGAAAATTTTACTCGGGTTTTTAGGTTCTCAAACTTTGGGCTGTTACACCTAATCCATGGGCCCCTAACTTTTGTTTTACTATGACTTCTATATTAACACTGGCGTGCACCACTTATGTACGCCACTAGTAAAGATCTAGGCAGTTTACAAAAGTTAGTACTAGCAGCGTGTATATAACATGGCACGCCACTAGTAATTTAGCACATACGTCGGCGTTATGGGCCCCAATTTTTACGGGGCCTCGGGCGGTCGCACCTCTCGCACTGGGCCTAAGCCGGCCCTGCGCCTAAGAGTTTGTTATTAATTTAACGTCGGGTAACGCCCTAACCAGCCTGCTCATTGTTTTTCCCACGCGACCTGGACTACATCATGGCGCGCTCCGTGCTCAGGGAGGATGCGACCACACTTGGCGTCTGTGCTCTTGGGGCTTTGGCTTATTCGTAATAAGTTTACAATCGAAGCAAAGTTCCCTAACCAGCCTACTCAAGGTCGAGTTCGCCCTTCTGCTGCACGTGTTGGTCGCATCGCTTAAAATCATATTCAGCTCCACCAATTCTCGCCAGTAGTTTACTGAGACGGTTTATTTTGCAGCTGCGTCTGCTATGTTGGCCTTTGTGCCATTTACATCCTTTTTTTTTTGCCTCTCAGTGGCCTGCAAGAACGCTCGTAAAACTGTGTTACTTTGCCTGTTGTGGGCTTTATTAATTTAAATCTGGGTACACGGTGTCTTCCGTCTAAAAAAAGGTGGTACAAGCTAAGGGGTGACACGTCAATGAGTTGATTTTGCTTAAATATAAGTTTGAAGAGGCACACAACAAAATTAATTAGCACACGTCTCATTTCGTTGTCATGGAAGGGCTTTGTACGGTGGAGATTCGTGGAAGAAGAAAGTATAATGAATCTGTTTGCTGTCTTTTGTGCCCCTTCAATTGCGCTTCGGGAATTATTGATTGGTTACATCATATATTTTGTACTGAAAGCAAGAAAATATCTGTTAATGAGGTCTATTAGGTCGGTGTCACTTCGTTTGTTCAACGAACTGAGGTTGGTGGAAGAAGAGAACCTGCCTGTGGCAGTATGGTTATGAGGGTGGTTGTACCCCAGCCAAACAGAGTTCAAATCCTAGATTTGACGCTGTTGTTTCTCATTTAGTCGGAATATTCTTCAGTGCGAGGCGACGTTCCCGTCAACAGCGAGCCGTCCGTGGTGACTTCGTCAATCTCAGTATCTAATCCGCCGGCTCCGTCTCTGGAGGTGATCATAGGGATAGAGTGTGTCGCGTGTCTTCATAGCGGTGAGTGTATGCACGTATTTGTTAGCGTCTGCGTTGTACTGTGTTTCGCAAAAAAAAGATTGGTGGAAGAAGATTGACCAAGGCACCGTTCTAGACCTCATACGTATTGAAAGAGTCTTCAATTCCCGTAGGAAATGAACCAGTTGGGCATATGTATATCGCGTCAAATACAAGACTATATATCATCTCGGCTAATTCTTCTCTAAAGACAACGAACACGTCACAATTGACATTTACAGAGCACCTACCCCCAAAGCACGACTTGGATTAACGCTAACGCTAACAGCTGAACTGTTGCTATAGTTTATTAGTGCCAAACACCTATCCCCAGAGCACGACTTGGGTTAAGTAGTTGCTATAGTTTATTCGTCTAAAACAGCGTCATTAATTTGTATGTAATCGATATCCTTGAGAGACGACCAAGACTAGGTGTGCCATAGATAAATTAACTAGGTAGGCAGCCGAAAATGCATATGAGAACCTGGCGACGCACCCACCCCATATCTCATCATTCTCTTCATAGCAAACCAACGCACCAGATGAGTATTCGTGCGCGTATGCGCATCATATAATACGCTCCGTCCGGGCGGACAACCACGTGGTGACTAATCAAGAGATTAATTATATGTTATTCTGTTCACCCATCCATCATTTTCTGTTCTATTGTCAATATTGTATCGATTATATCTTTTGAACCGAATTTCCGATTTTTGATATTTTTTATCTTTGAGATCTTGTTGAGGATCTTCAAAATAAGAACAATATTGGACATTTTTCTTGCATATTTTCAAAAATTTCAAAATTTGACTTTTGAAAATGGTAATGAAACCACAAATATTTCATGCATATTTTCATTATGACTGTTTGTGACATCACAAATATTTCATAAAGTTTCGCACGAGTAACACATCTTTAAATGTCATATTGAAACCACAAATATTTTCATTTTAACAAAAATGTCATATTTTTTAAAACAATATCAGTTTAAAAAATGATTAAATTTTAAAAAGTTCAGGATTGAATATTGTTCAGATTTTGGAAATTGTTCGAGTTTACCAAAATGTCATATTTTTTAACAAAATCAAATTAAAAATGAGTAAATATTTGAAAATCCAAATTTCGGAAATGTTTTGAAATTGAAAATTGCTTAAATTTTAAAAATATTCAATATTTGAAATAAATAAGATTTCTTTAAAAATTAATTTTACAAAATGTATTATTTTCTAAAATTGTGGAGAATAAAAAATCAATTTTTGTTGAGCATAAAAAAAATTTAGATTCTTTTAATCTAATTTTTCCAAAAGTATGACATTTTTGTGAAAGTGAACATTTTCCTGAACAAATTTCAACTATGACTGTTTTTAAAATTTAGTCATTTTATATACTTTTTTCCAAAAATATGACATTTTTGTAAAATTGAACATTTTCCAAAATGTGAACGATTTAAATTCCTACCTAACTTTTAAAAAAAATCACAAATTTTCGACTCGTCTCCTTGGGACATCGGCACAAATTTTTAAAAAATTCACAATTTTTCCTAAAGATTACCAAGTATTCTACTCGTCTAAATAATTTGGTCGCAAAATATTTTGCGTTGACTTCTTGGAAAAAGACAAATCTCTGAACAATATGGCGTGTATATAGCGTCATTTTGGCAAATCTTTGGTCGAGCTTCCAATAAATATTATTTTCTGACAAAAAAATTAAATCTATTTTTTCTCAAATATATGTCATTTTTGTAAAAACAGACATTTTCCACAATCTGAACAATTTTCCATTATGAATGTTTAAAAAATTTAATCATTCATATATCATTTTTTCAAAAATATGACATTTTTGTAAAATTGAACATTTTCTAAAATCTGATTTAAATTCCCACTGATTTTGTGTTTTAGAAAATTAAAAATATTCAAAAAAAATTAAATTTTTTACGCTCAAAGATTACTAAGTCTTCTACTCTTCTAAATAATTTCGTCGCGAAATTTTCTGCGTTGACTTCTGGGCAAAAAAAGACAAATCTCTAATGAATGTGGCGTGTATATAGCATCATTTTTGGCAAATCTTTAATCCATCTTGCAATACATGTAATTTTCTGACACAATGTTTTGTACGGTGCAGTACTTGATAATATTTGTCTGACTATTTGTACCTGCATGTCACCACATTTAAGTTGCCTAATCAATTGCACCACAATTAAATTAATGTCACCATACTTAAGTTGACTAATTACGTCCACCATACTTTTAATGCACACGCATATTAAACTCAGCTATTAAATGCACCCTGCTAGATGTTGTTCAATGTTGTATCTATGATGTCAGCGCCCCGTATATGAACGATCGGCCGGCTGAAAACGCTTCTTTGTTTAGTAATCGCGAAGCTAGCAGTATCCTTGG
Organism: Poa pratensis; assembly: GCA_947311845.1. Classification (NCBI taxonomy): domain Eukaryota; kingdom Viridiplantae; phylum Streptophyta; class Magnoliopsida; order Poales; family Poaceae; genus Poa; species Poa pratensis. Next base: position 74,607,641 of record CAMZMU010000036.1, on the reverse strand, counting down.
ATTCTCTCCTGGCTTCTCTCCATGTGCCAAAAGTTTGCGTCCGGTAGGCATCTAGTCTCCATACATTCTCTACACACGAGTTATGCCATATTTTTTTTGTATTTACTGGTTATTAGGAATTAGTGAATTACGTGTATGAAGAGCATCTCCACCGGCACCCCAAATTTTGTCCGGCACCTCCCAAATTGTGTCCTCTTTGGGGGTGTTGGACATTTGTCCGGCCAATCACGGCAAGTCGCCCACACCGGCACCCCAAAAACAAAATGAAGCCGAAAAATTAAATTGACAAAAAATAACAAAAATGGCAAATTTCATTCAAATTTGACTTCTTCCTACATAAATTTGGAAGAAATTTACCTAGCCTAAACCCTAGCCGGCTGCAAGGTGTCATTGAAGATGCAGATGAGGCCGCCATCGTAGGGTTCCGGCTGTTGCAACGGACCTTCCTCCTCCTGTCCCACGACGCTGTCGATTGGCTCTGCCTTCACGACGGTAGACGGTTGTTGGTTCACCTCGGGTTGCTGCTCCAGCGACGCACGCATCGCCAGGTAGAAGACCTGGCGCAACGGTGGCACTCGCTGGCACACCGGAGAAGGGCCGGGGTGAAGTCGAGTGTTTTCCTGTCACCGACGTTGTCCCGGAGAGGCGACAACACACGCCATTCTGGGGGAGGTCCTCCTCGAGCTTGGGTTGGGACTCAGGATGGGTCTCTTCCTTGACGGTGCCGCCACTGCGATGCTTGTCCCCTGGCTCCTCCTTGATGGCGGTGAAAATGCCAGGCCGCTTGCTCCCTGGCTCCTCCTTGACGATGGCGGGGAGCTTGCCGTGCACCTTGCTCCCTGGCTCCTCCTTAATGATGCGGAGCAGAGCAACACGCCGCGGTGTGACTCGTCGAGGCGGCTCTACCGGAACAACGGCGGCTCCGGTGCCACGCTGTCGCGCCTAGGTGAGCACGCCCTCCAATGTGCGGCTGCGCCACCATTTCTTGCGGTGCTCCGCCACGTACCTCTCCATGCCGTCCCAGCGTACGAGGACGTCGTCCCTCTCCTGCCACAAGCGCTCGAACCAGCTATTGTAGTTGTTGGCGGCATTGTCGGGTGACGCCGCTGCTCCACCATCATGGTGTCTCGCCGCTGTAGAATGCGCAGGCTCAGCCCCCGGTCGCTGGACAGCGGCGGGATGGCGTGGCCAGCAGGGCTCAGCCGCCACCTGCACGTAGAGAGGTCGAATCGCTCGAACAGCTAGCCCTCGTCATTCATGAGGCTGTGGCCATGATAGGCGTCGGTGTTCGAGCTGCCGGCCTCATCGTTCTCTGCCATTTGGAAGGGACAGAAGGAGAAGTAAGGCAGAACTGATGAGAGGGGAGATCTCGTGGCCGTCAGGTGAAGACCCACAAGTATAGGGGATCTATCGTATTACTTTCGATAAATATAAGTGTCGAACCCAACGAGGAGCAGAAGGTGTTGACCAGTGGTTTTGAGCAAGGTTCCACTACAAATACTAAAAGACAAGTTTTTATGGGGTTTTTAATAGCAAGTAAATAAAGAACAAGTGAATAGAAGCAAACAAAAATAGTTGCAGCGAGTGGCCCAATCATTTTTAGCACAAAGGACAAGCCGGTGATGTTACTTATAATGACTACAACGTTTCTGAGGACACACGGGAATATCGTCAAGTTACTTTCATCATATACTGTTGATTAATCTTTATTGTTTTGATAAGTGTTGTGTGGGTGAACCTATACTAATGTACCATCCTTACTTGGACCAGTACATATTTGTGATTAAACCCCATGCAAGCATCCGCAACTATAAGAAAGTAATTAAGATAAACCTAACCACAACCTTAAACTCTGAGATCATACGCTCCCTTGTGCAATAGTTTATGAATGACGGTTTAGGTTTCTGTCACTCCGGCAACCCCACAATAAGTAAACTAAATACACAATGCATTCCTCTAGGCCCATAAAGGTGAAGTATCATGTAGTCGATGTTCACATGACACCACTAGAAGAATAACACCACAACTTAAATATCAAACCACTAAATACTCGACATATAAGACTACTAGTAATAAGACTTCTCCCATGTCCTCAAGAACTAAATGAACTACACACAAGACATCACATAAATCATGATCCGCGGTGATATATGGATGAATAACAATCTGGACAAGTGGACATAACAAGAATTCATCGATAAAACTCAATAGAATCAACTACAATGAAGTAATCAACACCGGGAGAGTGATCCCATGAACTGTACAAGATATAACCCTGGATGTTATAGCGGAACAAAGTGGGATGGTGGTGACAGCGGTGCTGGCGGTGGAGATGATGTTGATGATGATCCCGATGATGCCCGACGCGATGACGATGACGACATTGATGATTTCCCCCTCCGGGAGGGAATTTCCCCGGCAGATTTCTCCCTGCCGGAGAGCTCTTTCTCTCTGTCTGGTTTCCGCCCTGAGACGACGGCGGAAAAATTATGCAAAGCCCCCTCGAAGCATTTTAGGTCAAGGGATAGAAGTACGCCAAAGGGGAGCGTCGGAGGTGGGCCAGGGGCTCCAGGCGGCACCTGGGCGCGCCCTAGGGTGGGGCCGCCGCACCTAGGGATCTTTTGGCTCCTCCCATTATCTGACAAAATATTGGTTTCTGTATTTTTTTCGTAATTTTTGGAGCTCCAGAAATATAGTATCTTGACGGTGCTTTTTCCAGCAGATTCCTGGCTCCGGCAGATAGTTCCCGAGAATTGCAAAACACACAAAATAAGATAAAACAGCATAAGTATTGCATTCTAATATGAAATATATCAATGAATAAGAACAAATTGTGATATAAAATAGTGATGCAAAATGGACCTATCAACTGCCCCAAGCTTAGACTCCGCTTGTCCCCAAGCGAAAACTGAGCTCGGTAAACATAACCACGGGTTTATGGGGTGAGGTGTCGATAATAAAGAATACGAACATGAAGCATCGGTATTTACTCAACAAGCATACATGCATTCTACACATTAACCTTTCTCATATAACTTTACATGAAACAAGTGATGAAACAATTACATATTAAGATATAGGAAAAAAAGCTTTATTGAGTATTAGCAAACTATTTTCTTGGTGAGAGAACAATTAGCATTTCAAACTTATATTTCAAGAAGAATATATATAAGAGATATTTATTCAGTAGATATCACATGTTCAACTATGAAAGATCCTTTACATTCATTGGAATTCCTATGCCAAAACAAAGGAAAACACAGCTACAATGAACATGATCAAACATATTGCTGGAATATAAATGGTTGCATCTCAAAACAACACTAAATGTTTGCTTGTGGAGAGTAATAGGGATAGGTATACTGACTCAACATAAAAGTAAAAGATAGGCCCTTCGCTGAGGGAAGCGGGGATTAAATCATGTGCTAGAGCTTTTCGAGTTCTGCAAACAAAAACAAAAATTATTTTGAGAAGTGGTTGTCTAGCCAACGACTGGTAGTAGAGTATTTCTTATCTTCCATGCTTAACAAGTTTGAGAGCGGTTCCGAGATTTTATACTTTATACATTATATAATTTGACACTTCTCCCCACCTTTGCTTACACAAATCATGGATGGCCGAATCCTCGTGTGCCTGCCAACTTTCAACATATTGATGCATGTAAAATGCATACATGAACTTTGCATTGTATTACTTATATTTCAATCATATTTGCATCATATAAGGGTTATATCATTGTTTTATATTGATTTTGGGAATATTTCATAGTTTCCCTATTTTTCTGGAATTAACCCTGCACAGGCTGAAAACCCTATTTTCTATATTTTGATGTTTCAGGGACCCAAACGACTTCCAAATGACCTGGAAATTTACGAGCATCAGTTTTTGGAAGGAACGAAGCGTGGGAGCGAAGGAAGCGAACAAACGGAGGCCCGAGGGCCAAGATAGGGTGGCCCACGCGGCCAGATTCCTTGGCCGCGTGGGACCCACCATCTTGGGCCTCGAGGCTCCGCTGTCGTCGATCTACTTCCCAAGCCTCCGTCTTGACCTAAAAACGACTATAAAAATAGCCCCCCGAAGGATTTCGGAGGGTAGCGCCGCCGAAACACAGAAACCACGAAACAGAGACCTGAAGTTGCAGATTGGAGGGGGAAAACTCCGGCGGGGCGCTGCCGGCGTGGTCTCCATCTTCTCCAACGATTTCTCCACCGTCTCCATGATGAAGGGGAGTAGTCCACCCCCTGGACTTTGGGTTTGTGGTGGTAACTTGATCTAATCTCTCTATGTATGATCATTGTTGAAGTTCATATGATGTGCCTTGCATAAGTATGGATCTATCTATGTAATTCCTATGGTGGATATTGTGGTATGAGATAATATTTGTTATGCATTTACCGTTGTGTTGGAGCTTTTATGACTTGTCATACTTTGGAGATATTCTATGATGCATGTGATGGTTTGATTTATGCATAATGCCTTGTTTATCCTTGTCATGAGGTGATTGACACCACCAAGTGTAGATAGATGAGAGAGATGTGTTCATGCACACGAAATATGAATCATTACACTAGTGTTTAGAATATTGTCCATTAAGAAGTATGATGTATGTAGGTACGGGGTGGCCGATGTGACAACGGCATATGTATTGAGTGACACAATACAGCCCAACATCCTTTATCTGGGGGTAAAAAGGAAGAAATATGATGTGGGAGTGACAACAAACCACGCTAGCCTTACGAGGGTGACCCTAGCAACACAAATGATTATTTTCTTTCAACTATGTGTCTTAGGACATGTAGCCGTCATAGAAGTTACCATTAAAGCATGACAATTGTGTGTACTTTTTATCTATAACATGATAATCGTACCATAGATGGGAGAGAGAGGATTAAGTGAACCCATGAACCCATGTCCATTGTTGCTATAAGAGAAAACCTTTGTCTTGTTCTCTTGCATTGAAGAGGATTGGGACACTTTTACATTCTTGTTTTGTTACATTAAACTTCCATCCATTAAATCAACCATCTTGTTCTTTAAACTTGTTTAGTGCATAATCAACTAAAACTTGTGACACTTTAGTTGTAGGGAATAGATAACTTTTCCTTCTTGCTCCTGCGGATCGATACCCTACTTCCACATTGAGAGGTGCTACAGTGATCCCCTGCTCTTGGGGGTTATCAAGTACTTTTCTGGCGCCGTTGCTGGGGAGCGTAGCGCTTAAGTTTCTATTCTTGTGTGCACTAGACTTTAAATTTATTTTTATCTTGTTTTATATCTTGCAATCATCTAAGCTTGGGGAGGTTCCTTTAAACTTGTTTGGTTGTGAGTTTCTCATTAGCTTTACTTTTAGTTATGTATCAGTTTATACTCTCCTTATTTGAAAAACACAAAAAAATTAGTTCATTTGTTATGTTCGTGGAATGTATGAGTTACGTACTTATGCAACCCCCCATGGTTGAATCAATTAGTGTTGATCAAAAAAGGTTTATAATGGAAGCATTTAATGTAATTTGCCATGCATTATGTGATAGGTATAATGTATCTTGCTGCATAGATCAATATCCTAAGCATCTTAAATTTCAATGCAAGCTTGAGAGTATGCCTATAATTGCCTCTTACCATAATAATGAAATTATGACCACTGATATGAAGGCGGCCGAGGAATTTACTATTGTAATGGGAATTCTTGAGATAGTTATGTTTAATATAGATAAATCTCGCCTCACACCAAGACTTGCTATAACACTTGAACAACTCTTGAAACTCTTTTGTAAGAATACCTATATCCTTGAATATTATAACAATCTTGTTGCTATCAAGGAGAGATCTAATGGCTTGCAGGAACAAGAAGAATATAGAGAAGGGGAAAATGTATTAGAGGATTGCCCATATCCTTACACACCATGCTATTTTGATTATGATTCTGATGATGATCAACACATTCAAAATGATATTATTATTGATAATAGCTTTGAAAGTGATGAGGAATTTGGTTTAGATATTCTATATGATAATGCTCTAGATGATGGTCCTATTTTGCTTGATAATCCTCCATGTTTAGAACTTGTTACTAAATTATGTGGGGATAAAGATGATATACTTGCTGTTTGTGACAATACTCTCACTCATGAGAGTCCTACTTTGTCTTCGAATTCTCCTGATTACACTGTAGAGGAGAAAAATTATTTTGATGATACTATGTCTCCCATTTATGACGATTACAATGATGAATGTGATATTTTCAATCCACCTACTATTGAGGATAAAGTTTATTATGATTATGATATGCCTCCTATGTATGATGATTACAATGATGATTATGAATGTTTTACTCCTACTATCACTAATAAGAAGGATTTTACTTATGTGGAGAGTATTAATACTTTTATGCTTGTAGATCATGAACGACATTCTTTATGTCATAATTATATTGTTGAATTCATTCATGATGCTACTGAAAGTTATTATGAGAGGGGAAAACATGGTTCTAAACATTTCAATATTATTACGTTTCCTCTCTTTAAGTTCAAAGTCTTGAAATTGCTCTTGTTTTATCATCCTATGCTACTTGCTTTGTGTTTCAATGATTTATTTTCTTACAAGATCCCAATGCATAGGAAGTGGGTTAGACTTAAAAGTGTTTCATATTTTTCTCTTGATGCTCTCTTTTGCATTTCAATTCTTGTTCCAATGTGAGCATCATTAAAACTATCATGGCTGTCCAGAAAACAGATTACTAAGCTTCACTGCGAAAAATGTAAAAATCACAGAAAAGGAATTTTGACCTGAAATTTTACGACAGCAATCTTCAGTTATTAATACACATTTCATTAGTTCAAAATTTTCTGATTTGAGCAACGTAAGTGCATCTGAAAATTCACTCTTTACGGGATGCCCAGTTTTTGACAGATTATGTCTTTATTTTGCATTACTCTCATTACTTGTGTTTTGTATAGTTCTATTGATCAAAGAGCAATGCACAACCATAGTAACAGTAGCTAATGTTTAGAATCAACTCATGACATGTCTTTTCTGTACCTATGAGGATTTAATTTATGTAGACACTAACCCCTCTAATCAAGTTTTATGTTGAGTTTTGTGTAAAGAGATTTTTTCAAATGGAAGAGTTGAGGGTGATGAACAAAGATTAAGAGGGACAACCACTCAAGCTTGGGGATGCCAGGCCACCTCACTCCAACCATCTTGATAACAAGTAAGTAAGCCTAGCTATATGGCTATAAAGAAAGTGCTTTACGGGAGGCAACCCGGTTGTTTTTATTTTTTTGATTTTCTTTGTGTCCTCTTGCTGTAACAAGAGACTTAGATTTTAGTTTAGTTTCTAGAATTTTTAACAAAGTGTCAAGTTTTGCCCATTTTGGCTTGAAAAAGTTGCTTATTGTATTCGGAGATTTTATTCCAGCACGAGTCTGTGCACGGTATGATTTTTCATTCCTATTCTGTAACTCAGAATGAGCTGCAATTTGAACTGTAGTTGCAACTTTTCATCCTCTGTATGCATGAATTTTTTCAGATTTTTTCGACATAATTAAGTAGGGTAGAAAAATGCGTTTTGCTGCTGCTGTTTTTCTGGACAGATTTTGTCCCATTTTGTTTGATGCATTCTTTAAACTATTAACTTGAATCTTTTTGATCCAATTGAGTTTATAAGTAGGCATACAACATTATACACTTTCTGGACATTCATATGAATTTTTGTTTAAGGATTATATGCAGCAAGCAATTCATTTGTCTATCACTACTAATGTCACCCCATAGAAAAGAAATGGGAGAAACGGTGTTTTGAAGTTTTTTCACAGTGATTAGAGGAGATGCACCAAGAGCTATCCAAGGATGGTGAAGACCATAAGCTTGGGGATGTGAAGACAACCCCACTGGACCAACACACTCTCGGTTTGCACACGTCTAACTTCTATTTTTCGATCAATGCACTTTATCGCATAAACTTGGAGCGTCTTTTTATTTACTTTTTATTTTGGTTTGTTTGTCTTGAGACCAGCACTATCATTTATGTTATGAGAGAGCTACTGGAAATTTGGGTTGAATTAAGTTGGATGCTATTAAAAAGATTGGGAAAGGGATGTTTGAGTTGATTCAAAAAGATACATATAGTTGCATGATTCATGTGTTTTTTAATGAATATTAATTTGCAAGTGTTTTATCAAGAGCTATCTTTTATTCATGTTTTGATGCTGAATGTTACTTTACTTTGTTTAACATGGATTGATTAGTTCTATGGACACTTTTGCATGCATTTAGACGGTCAACTTTCTCCCTCTTGCTAGCCCAAAAACTCCAACAAGCAAAAACTTGTTTTCCAACACCTTCAACCAAAGTTTTTCCAGTGAGTCCACCATATCTACCTATTAGCTTTATGCTATTCCAAGTATGTTTATCATGTTATATTGTATTATCTATGTTTCCGAATTAAAATGCTTATGTTATTGATTGTTATGGGAGAAGTTGGTTAAAAAGCTCTCACGAACTTGATGCACACTTTACTTTTATTCTGCACTTAATAAACATGAACCATTGTGATTAAAATTATGAAGTTGTGTGCTTGACAAGAGTCTTGGTTGGGAGTTAGCCCATATGTGCTGTCACATGGCAAGCTTTCAACGTGCTCTTAATTATATTTAGTTGATATCATGCACTTTTGTCTATGGATGCCTAACATTGTGTGAAATAAAGGTGGAAACTTGGCAAGTTTAAGGAGTAAGTATAAATGGCTAGAGAGACGCCTGGGCCGCTAACATAAGCCATGCATCATTCATGGTGGAAGTTTACTTACATGCCATAGTGGACCTTCAGTGAAGCACTTCACAATAAAAAGCTATACCATAGTAAATAAAAGAATGCTGAGATTGTCCATTTTGTTTGTTTGTCTTGTCATTTTGACATGAGGCTTGTTCCATGTCCTGAGACAAGAGGTACCCCAGTTGACGCTCTTGATGACGCTTTTATTACTTGCAATGACTTTAAAACTTGAACTTGCTTTGTGACCCAAGTTGAGTAGCCAGTTGGGGAGGTTTTTGTATTCACGGGGCATGAGGCATCCAACCCTTACTTTGTCAAGCACATTACTCATATTTGCTTTCTCTTTCAACTTAACCATTCAAGATGCTATGATAGGGGTAATGAGAGCTTGACACCAATGAATACCACATTGCAATCATTAACTTAAGTAGAAGCATTTGGAAGCTAGATGAGACTTTTGCATGTTTTACCTCTACTTATTTATCTATCTTTCCAAAGTGTCCACCTTTTATATTCAGATTTCATAAGAGTACTCTATGACCATTATAGGATGTTTTTACTTTTCATTATGCATACATTTGGTCCATAGTACTTTCTTCTATGTTACACTTTGTGAATTATCATTGAACATCCTTACATTGAATATTTGATATCACTTTATAATCCATCTTGTATATTGCTACTCCTTTGAAGAATGAATCATTTGACTCTATGTAGCAATAGTAATCATCCTTGATATCCATTGATAGTATTAAAATGCAAAGTCCATGTTAGTTTTATCACCTTCATACTCGAGGACGAGTATAGGTTAAGCTTGGGGATGTTGATGCATGTAAAATGCATACATGAACTTTGCATTGTATTACTTATATTTCAATCATATTTGCATCATATAAGGGTTATATCATTGTTTTATATTGATTTTGGGAATATTTCATAGTTTCCCTATTTTTCTGGAATTAACCCTGCACAGGCAGAAAACCCTATTTTCTATATTTTGATGTTTCAGGGACCCAAACGACGTCCAAATGACCTGGAAATTTACGAGCATCAGTTTTTGGAAGGAACGAAGCGTGGGAGCGAAGGAAGCGAACAAACGGAGGCCCGAGGGCCAAGATAGGGTGGCCCACGCGGCCAGATTCCATGGCCATGTGGGACCCACCATCTTGGGCCTCGAGGCTCCGCTGCCGTCGATCTTCCCGAGCCTCCGTCTTGACCTAAAAACGACTATAAAAATAGCCCCCGAAGGCTTTCGGAGGGAGCGCCACCGAAACACAGAAACCACGAAACAGACCTGGAGTTGCAGATTGGAGGGGGAAAACTCCGGCGGGGCGCTGCCGGCGTGGTCTCCATTTCTCCAACGACTTCTCCACCGTCTCCATGATGAAGGGGGAGTAGTCCACCCCCTGGACTTTGGGTTTGTGGTGGTAACTTGATCTAATCTCTCTATGTATGATCATTGTTGAAGTCCATATGATGTGTCTTGCATAAGTATGGATCTATCTATGTAATTCCTATGGTGGATATTGTGGTATGAGATAATATTTGTTATGCATTTACCGTTGTGTTGGAGCTTTTATGACTTGTCATACTTTGGAGATATTCTATGATGCATGTGATGATTTGATTTAGTCCCGGGTCGTGAATGAGATCTAGTCCCGTGTCGTATTACAGCCCGGGACCAGAGGGGTGGAGGCAACTGTTCGCCTGGCGCGAGCCCCTCTAGTCCCGGGTCGTAATACGGCTCGGGACTAAAGGTCCGAACGGTTTGCCTCCCACGCACCAAGCGATCAAAACGCACGGAAACGCGGTTGCTACAGTACCGCGGCCATTTCTGTTGGTCTCCCTCTCCTCTCTTCTTCCCCCCCATCCTTCCACCATGAATCCAATCACTCGCTACGGGAAGGTGCTCGCATATGGCAAGACCAATCTCAATGTCGTCTACACTAACGACAGTGCCAAGGTGCCGGATTTTCTTTCCGATTTCAAGCATTGGCTTGAAGAGGAGGAAGACAACAACAAGAAGTTCATGCGCCTTGATCTCGAGTACACGGCCGATCAAAGAGATGTTGCCGTCATCCAACTTTGTTTCAAGAAACATGTCATGGTCTTCCAGTGGGCAAGGTAATACGAATAGTAGTGGCTAGCTTGATGATCTCCATGTAATCTAATAGATGACGGTTTTAGTCCCTCTTATATATATGGGATCTTTATATGTAAATTTATCCGGGAAACCGTGAAAACGGGAAGCCGGGAAACGTGAAACCGAGAAGCTGGAAAGCCGGGAAAACGTGAAACCGGGAAGCCGGGAAGACGGGAAAACGTGAAAACTTCCCAACTTCACGACTTTCCGTACCGACTTCCCGACTTCACGACTTTCCGACTTCACGACTTTCCCGACTTCACGACTTTCCCGACTTCACGACTTTTCGACTTCCCGACTTCACGACTTCCCGACTTCACGACTTTCCGACTTCACGGGAAACCGTGAAACCGGAAAGCCGTGAAAACGGGAAGCCGGGAAAACGTGAAACATGTGTTCCACTTCTTATTATACATACTTGTGCATGCCGAAATATACTTGTTGCAGCAGTATTTAACATGTGTTCCACTTTGTTGTTGCAGTAGTGACAAGCACTGTCCAGAACTCATGGAGTTCCTTCTTCGCAGCGGCATACATTTTGCTAGCGTTGATATAACGAATGACAAGATCAAGATGAGTCGCACCTGGGGTATTGAGATACCAGCTGCCTGCCACATTGATCTCCAACGCATTTTCAAGCTTGAGAATGACAAGACTTCAATGGCTAATATGGCATTCGCCTTGATCGACGAGGAGTACGCTGATATGAAGACAAAATTCCACAACGATCAGCACAAACTCTGGGAGAAGACCCCACTTGACGCTACCAACATTGAGTATGCAGCAATAGATGCGTACGTTGCATACGAGGTGTACCGCCAGATTAGAATCGTCAACTATGGGCAGCGTCACCTAGTACCACCACCAGTGCCCCATGGGTCTCCTGCTTGGGGGAATTCTGATCCGGAGAACGAGTAGTGTTTGCAATGGCGAACACTTTTATATCTCTATTATTATGTAGTGCTTGGGTCTCCTGATCTATTATCATATATATGCGTGTATCTTTAATTATGCTGTAATGGATATCTGAACTATTATTTGTATTAATTATGTCCTGTTTAAGTATGATGTGATCAAGCTTTCTGAAGCTTTTGATGTATGTGCTGAATTTTTAGATCATGTCATTCTATTATAGTTGTTTCTACATGATAGTACTTTTTGCGAAGAATGTTTGTGAAACTTTTGTCGAAAATCAAGTTTATTATTTCACATAGCAACTAGTACACATAAAAAGACTCTGTGCAAGAGGATATATCTTTATTTAATCCGGTTACAGCTGGAGTGTATCACACGCTTACATCTTTATTTAATTCTGTTACAGCTAGAGTCCATGCCATTTTTATTTAACTAACTTCTGCCTCGTCCTAAGCCGCGGGGTGCATCACGAGCGCTCCTCACCAAAGAGCAGGAACCATCACAGGGCCAATACTCGCATGAGAAGGATCCCTATACAATACAAGCCATGTATTAGTATACACCGTATCCAACATATACATGTAGCGACGAACGTGCGCATCCTCCTCCCTGATATGGCGACGTACCACCTCCTCGGGGGCCGGCTCCCTCTGGAACCTCCCTGGCCCACGCGACCTCCACCAAAGAAGATCCGGGCCGAGGGGAGGGTTCACCTTCAGCCTCCGCTCTAGGAACTCCTGCCTCTCAGAAATCTTGCTCTCTGCTACCCGTGTACTGCCAATGATTGATGGATGCTATATAGGGTCCGTGTGCTTCTTTAGTCCCGGTTGGTAACACCAACCGGGTCAAGTGGCTCACGAAGTGGTCGTGATAGTGCTGATCTAACAGCTCACAATCCCTCAAAAGAAACACACCCCTGATCCAACATCTCACAAGCGCTTGAAAGAACCACACGATACGTGTGCTTCTTTAGTCCCGGTTGGTAACACCAACCGGGACTAAAGGCGGGCTTTGCGGTCACGACTCGTGTCAGTCACGTGTCCTCCCCCAGTGCTGCCCCAGCCACGTGTCCTCCCCTAGCGCTGCCATGGAGGTCTTTATATATTGTCGCCGACGGGGTAAACCCTAATCCACCATTCCTAGCCACGAACGCATCGTCTCCACGAGATGGATCCGCCACGCCCGCCGCAGCGCCTTCTGGACGAGGTCGAGCGTGCTCGGCAGAGCGCGCTTGGGCGCTACCGCGGGAGCCTATCCCGCCGTATGCCCACGAGCCCGGCGTGGAGAGGAATGCCCTGCTACCGGCCTCCTGCTCCGGTGCCGGAGGAGGTGCGGAGGACGTACGAGCCCGCGTGGTCCGACGTCCCTGACCCCGACGAGGATGCGTACGCCGCAGGGGTGGCGTGGGGATCCGCGGCCGTACCTCCACCAGTCGCCGCCGGGAGCCGTACCTCCACCAGTCGCCGCCGCCCCTCCCGACGACGACGTAGAGGAATGCCCTGCTACTTGAAAAAAATTGACCTCTAGTACCGGGTGGTGCCACCACCCGGTACTAGTGGTAATTTTGCGCGCGCTGGGGGTGCGCGTGCGAAATCACCTCGAGTACCGGGTGGTGGCACCACCCGGTACTAGAGGGTACCTTCTAGTACCGGACCGTGGTTCGGCCCGGGACCAGAGGTCCCTGGGTATAAATACCCAGGCCTCTATCCCGGGTCAAACCACGACCCGGGAGAAGACCAAGTCCACAGCGCCCCCGCGCCGCCGCCGCCGTCCACTACGCCGTTAGGCTGCCGAATTCGGCCGCGCCGCCGCCGCGCCTGCACCCGCCGTCCCTCCTCCGCGCCAGCCGCGCTGTCCTCGCCCTCGACCTCCTCCGCCGCCGCGCCGTCTGATGGCGTGAATCACACGCTCGTTGGGAGACCCCAAGAGGAAGGTATGATGCAGTTCAGCAGCAAGTTTTCCCTCAGAAAGAAACCAAGGTTATCGAACCAGTAGGAGCAGCAACTCTTCAGAAGGTTGTTGGTGGCGCACGGCGCAACACGATCACCAACGTGGAATCTGCACACAACACAATCAAACTACTTTGCCCCAACGAAACAGTGAGGTTGTCAATCTCACCGGCTTGCTGAAAACAAAGGATTAAACGTATGGTGTGGAAAATGAGTATTAAATTGCAGAGAATGAAAAAGGAACAGTTTGCAGTTTGTGGTTGTTTAATCAGTGTAAAAGAATGGACCGGGGTCCACAGTTCACTAGTGGTGTCTCTCCATAAAAGATAACTAACATGTTGGGTGAACAAATTACAGCTGGGCAATTGACGAATAGTGAGCGCATGACAATGCATATACATGACATGTTGACTACTATGATATTTAATTGGGCATTACGACATAATACATAGACCGTTATCCAACAGCATCTATGACTAATAATCCACCGCCGGGTTGTCATCCGAGTCCCCCGTTGGTATTAAGTTGCAAGCAACGGATAATTGCATTAAGTAAAGTGCGTAATGTAAACAAACACATATGCCCGTGGACATAGCATCGTTAGGTTATCCCTAGTGGCAACAGCACATCCACAACCTTAGAACTTTCTGTCACTGTCCCAGGTTAAACGGAGACATGAACCCACTATCTAGCATAAATACTCTCTCTTGGAGTTACAAGCATCTACTTGGCCAAAGCATCTACGAGTAACGGAAAGCATGCAAGATCTTAAATAACATATAAGATAGATTGATAATCAACTTGACATAATATTCAATATTCATCGGATCCCAGCAAACACAACATGTAGCATTACAATAATATGATCTTGATCATGTAGGGCAGCTCACAAGATCTAAACATGATGGCACAAAGTGGAGAGACAACCATCTAGCTACTGCTATGGACCCGTAGTCCAAGGATGAACTACTCACGCATCACTCCGGAGGCAGGCATGGCGATGTAGAAGCCTCCGGTGACGATTCCCCTCTCCGGCAGGGTGCCGGGAAGAGGTTCTGAACCCTCCCGAGCTAGGGTTGACGACGGCGGCGTCTCTGGAACTTTTCGTGGATATTTGCTCAGGTACTTAGGGTTTTCGCGTCGGGGGGAATAAGTAGGCGAAAGGGCGGCGGCTGGAGACCCCCGAGGGGCCCACACCACCCTAGGGCGCGGCAGAGGGGGGCCCGCGCCCTAGTGGCTGTGGGGCCCTGGTGGCCCTCCTCTGTGCTCCTTCGCTCCGTCAGGTGGTTCTGGAAAAATAGGGACCCCCGTGTAGTTTCGTCCAATTCCGAGAATATTTCCAGACTAGCTTTTCTGGAATACAAAAACAGCAGAAAACAGGAACTGGCACTTCGGCATCTTGTTAATAGGTTAGTCCCAAAAAATGTATAAAAGTGATATAAAGTAGATGCAAAACATGTAGCAATTGGTATAAAACAAGCATGGAACATCAAAAATTATAGATACGTTTGAGACGTATCAGCATCCCCAAGCTTAGTTCCTACTCGTCCTCGAGTAGGTAAACGATAAAAACAAAATAATTTTTGAGGTGACATGCTACATCATAATCTTGATCATATAATATTGCAAGGCACATGTAAATGAATGAAGTGATCCAAGTCAATGGTCTATAATTTGCTACCAAATAGATAATGAGTAAACAATGAATCACACAAGCTAAACGTTTTCATGAATAGTACTTTCGAGACAAGCATCAAACAGTTTTGCATAAGTGTTAACTCATAAAGCAATAGTTTCTAATAAAAGGTATTTAATCAACACAAAGGAAGAATTTAGTTTCAGCATTTGCTTCAACTTTCAACATATTTATCTCATGGATATTGTCAACACAAAGTAGTATAACAAGTCCAATACATTGCATATAACGCATGTTGTAACAAAGTTGACACTAGTGTTTGCTTGTGGAAGACAGAAAGAATAGGAAAACTGACTCAACATAAAAGTAAAAGAAAGGCCCTTCGCAGAGGGAAGCAGGGATTAAATCATGTGCTAGAGCTTTTAGGTTTTTGAAAGCATATAGAGATTGCATAAAATATTTGATACTCCTCCCAACCTTGCTAACACAAGCCATGGCTAACCGAATCCTCGGGTGCCTTCCATCAATCACATACCATGGAGGAGTATCTATTTTTGAGAGGTGTTTGTTAATTGTCAACGAATGGTAGCGGGTGAGAACAGTATTCTACCTGTCGAACGGACTTTTAAGAGCGGCTCCCATGAAGGACGTTATTTCTACCAGCAAGGCAGATCATCCCTCTTTCTCTTTGGTTTACACACATTCAGGTATTTCACTGTTTGTCATTGCTTACTGATGAATCAGGGCAAAAGTGTGAAGAGAATTAATTGGTTAAAGTTGTAATTAATTGGGACTGGGCACCCCGTTGCCAGCTCTTTTTGCAAGTTATTGGATAAGCGGATGTATATGCCACTAGTCCAGGTGTAAAAGTCCATCGACAAATAGAATAAAGAATAACCACACTAATTCCTCATGAGCTAGTAAACATTGACACAAAAAGGGAATAATAACATTTTGAATAATTTAAAGGTAGCACATGAAAAATTTACTTGGAGTGGCAAGGAAATACCACATATAGGTAGTTATGGTGGACACAAATGGCATGGATTTTGGCTCAAGGATTTGGATGCACGAGAAGCATTCCCTCTCAGTACAGAGTTTAGGCTAGCAAGGTTATGTAAGCAAACAAGAATATCAACCCGTACACCAAGTTTTATATGACAAACATATTGCAAACGTTATAAGACTTCATACCGTCTTCCTTGTTAACCAAACCCTGTTATTAGAAAATATCTAGACCTTAGAGATACCACCGATGCAAACCAAATTTTCAACAAGCTTTACGGTAGTTCTTCACTAATAGGCTTAACTCATGTGATGCACAATTTAATCATGATCTACTTGTTAACTCAAAACAATTGACAAGCATCAAGTTATCCATTTTAGTGATCTACAAGATTAAGCAAGTTTTTCCTTATACCAATTACCACATGCAACATTTTCTGAACCAACCAAACACCAATCAATTTATTTCATCAACTCTCCAAACAAATATAAGTGAAGCAAGAGAGTACTTTCTACAAAAGAAAGCTAATAGCTCTGACAAGAGATACATGAAAACAAGAGCTAAAAGCTGAACAGCGCTAGATATGAATACTCAACAAATATAAGTGAAGAATAGGAGTATTCTCATGAAAAAGCGGAGCGTGTCTCTCTCCCAATCAAGAATGCTAGGGTCCAGTCAAGCTTTATTGAAAATAAAAGTGCAATACTGAAAATAAAAGCACACAGACGCTCCAAGAAAAGCACATATGATGTGAAAGAATTAAAATATAGTTTCACTAGAGATGACCTGATAATTTTGACGATGAAGAAGGGGATGCCCCCAAGCTTAGACGCTTGAGTCTTCTTGAAATATGCTGGGGAGATCCATGGGAGCCTCCCCAAGCTTAAGCTCTTCACTCTTCTTGATCCTATTATATCATCCTTCTCTCTTGACCCTTGAAAACTTCCGTCACACCAAACTCAAAGTAGATCTCATTAGAGGGTTAGTGCATAATCAAAAATTCACATGTTCTATAAAGACGCAATATGATTTGTTACTTTAAACATTAGCTACAGCCACTGATGTTATGTGAAGCTCTTCCACCCAAAAAAGAATTTCACTCAACACTAGTAAAAGAGAGAATGCAAAATAAAAAGGCATAATCTGTCTAAAACAGAACAGTCCGCAAAGACGAATTTTTTCGAGGCACTTACGACGCTCAGATCGAGAAACTCTGAACTAATGAAAGTTTCAGACATTCATAAAGATTACGCACAAAAATTTCAGATTTAATTCAATCTGGTGATTTTAGGAATTTCGTACAGTGAACAGCAAAAATCTGTTTCTGCGCAGCAATCAAAATTAAGCATCATCTTAACATTAGAGGCTACTCTTGGCACAACAATGCGAGAAAATAAAGATACAAAGGAGTTGCTACAGAAGTAAACACTCCTTGACTCAATAAAAGAAAAATTGCAGAAAAAAAAATGGGTTGCCTCCCATAAGCGCTTTTCTTTAACGCCTTTTAGCTAGGCACAAAGCATGCATCAAGTATTACCAAGTGAAGAAAGGTCTAATTCATCAAAAGCTTCATCAAGAACAGGGTTTGTCACACTAGGACTTTTCAGTTTACGTAATTCTTGGGAAGAAAATTTAAATAGACCATTATGTGACTCACCCTCAAGCTCATTGAACACGTTATCCGTTTTAACACACCCGTGGGTTTTGGTTTAGAAATTTTTGGCACATACATAAATTTTTGCTCTCTCCCCACAAAAGCCTTTTGCTTTTAGTTTTAATAGAGGTAAAAGTAGAACTTATTACATCCATAGCCTCCTCTAATTCACCAATCCTAAGATTTTGATTATCTTGAATAGTACTAGTTTCTAAAACAGCAATTCTTTCATTAATGGTTCCCAGTGATTCATCAACTTTGCTAGTACTATCAAGGAGATTTGGCAAATTTTTCTCTATAGACTCCAATTTCTTTATAACATCTTCCAAGGTGATCTCATTTTTAATGTTACTAACAGGTGGTGTTCCTACTAGGCTCTCAATAATATAACTAGCTTCCAACGCAGGGTACCAAGAAAGTTACCTCCCGTCAAAGTGTCCAAGACATATCTATACCAGCTAGTTATGCCAACATAAAAATTTCTAAGCAGGATCATAGTGGAATATTTTTTAGTACACCTACGATGAGCATCGCTGATTCTATACCAAGCATCTTTCAAACTTTCTCCACTTTGTTGCTTAAAAGATCGAACCTCAACTTCAGGAAAAACATGATGAGCCGAACCAGACATGATAACTAACAGAAAACAAAACTGAAAATAAACTAAATGCAAGTAACTAATTTTTTTGTGTTTTTGATAATTGAAAGCAAACAAGATAAAATAAAATAAACTAAGCAAGACAAAAACAAAGTAAAGAGATTGGAAGCGTGAAACTCCCCTTGCAGAAGACTGCTGTCTCCCCGGCAACGGCGCCAGAAAAATAGCTTGATGACGTGAAACACACGTTCGTTGGGAGACCCCAAGAGGAAGGTATGATGTAGTCAGCAGCAAGTTTTCCCTCAGAAAGAAACCAAGGTTATCGAACCAGTAGGAGCAGCAACTCTTCAGAAGGTTGTTGGTGGCACGGCGCAAACGATCAACGTGGAATCTGCACACAACACAATCAAACTACTTTGCCCCAACGAAACAGTGAGGTTGTCAATCTCACTGGCTTGCTGAAAACAAAGGATTAAACGTATGGTGTGGAAAATGAGTATTAAATTGCAGAGAATGAAAAAGGAACAGTTTGCAGTTTGTGGTTGTTTAATCAGTGTAAAAGAATGGACCGGGGTCCACAGTTCACTAGTGGTGTCTCTCCATAAAAGATAACTAACATGTTGGGTGAACAAATTACAGCTGGGCAATTGACGAATAGTGAGCGCATGACAATGCATATACATGACATGTTGACTACTATGATATTTAATTGGGCATTACGACATAATACATAGACCGTTATCCAACAGCATCTATGACTAATAATCCACCGCCGGGTTGTCATCCGAGTCCCCCGTTGGTATTAAGTTGCAAGCAACGGATAATTGCATTAAGTAAAGTGCGTAATGTAAACAAACACATATGCCCGTGGACATAGCATCGTTAGGTTATCCCTAGTGGCAACAGCACATCCACAACCTTAGAACTTTCTGTCACTGTCCCAGGTTAAACGGAGACATGAACCCACTATCTAGCATAAATACTCTCTCTTGGAGTTACAAGCATCTACTTGGCCAAAGCATCTACGAGTAACGGAAAGCATGCAAGATCTTAAATAACATATAAGATAGATTGATAATCAACTTGACATAATATTCAATATTCATCGGATCCCAGCAAACACAACATGTAGCATTACAATAATATGATCTTGATCATGTAGGGCAGCTCACAAGATCTAAACATGATGGCACAAAGTGGAGAGACAACCATCTAGCTACTGCTATGGACCCGTAGTCCAAGGATGAACTACTCACGCATCACTCCGGAGGCAGGCATGGCGATGTAGAAGCCTCCGGTGACGATTCCCCTCTCCGGCAGGGTGCCGGGAAGAGGTTCTGAACCCTCCCGAGCTAGGGTTGACGGCGGCGGCGTCTCTGGAACTTTTCGTGGATATTTGCTCAGGTACTTAGGGTTTTCGCGTCGGGGGAATAAGTAGGCGAAAGGGCGGCGGCTGGGACCCCCGAGGGGCCCACACCACCCTAGGGCGCGGCAGAGGGGGGCCCGCCCTAGGTGCGTGTGGCCCTGGTGGCCCTCCTCTGCTGCTCCTTCGCTCCGTCAGGTGGTTCTGGAAAAATAGGACCCCCGTGTAGTTTCGTCCAATTCCGAGAATATTTCCAGACTAGCTTTTCTGGAATACAAAAACAGCAGAAAACAGGAACTGGCACTTCGGCATCTTGTTAATAGGTTAGTCCCAAAAAATGTATAAAAGTGATATAAAGTAGATGCAAAACATGTAGCAATTGGTATAAAACAAGCATGGAACATCAAAAATTATAGATACGTTTGAGACGTATCAGCATCCCCAAGCTTAGTTCCTACTCGTCCTCGAGTAGGTAAACGATAAAAACAAATAATTTTTGAGGTGACATGTTACCATCATAATCTTGGTCATATAATATTGCAAGGCACATGTAAATGAATGAAGTGATCCAAGTCAATGGTCTATAATTTGCTACCAAATAGATAATGAGTAAACAATGAATCACACAAGCTAAACGTTTTCATGAATAGTACTTTGGAGACAAGCATCAAACAGTTTTGCATAAGTGTTAACTCATAAAGCAATAGTTTCTAAAAAAAGGTATTCAATCAACACAATGAAGAATTAAGTTTCAGCATTTGCTTCAACTTTCAACATATTTATCTCATGGATATTGTCAACACAAAGTAGTATAACAAGTCCAATACGTTGCATATAACGCATGTTGTAACAAAGTTGACACTAGTGTTTGCTTGTGGAAGACAGAAAGAATAGGAAAACTGACTCAACATAAAAGTAAAAGAAAGGTTTACTTATAAAGTAGATACGTTTGAGACGTATCACCGTCCACCCGCAGCGCCTCGCGCCGGACCTCCTCCTCCGCCGCCGCGCGGCCTCCCGCACCGCCTCACCTCGACCTCCTCCTCCACCGCCGCGCCGTCCACCCGCACCGCGCCCCCTCCTCCGCCGGCTAGCTAGTAGTTTTTTTTCTTATCTTTTTTTTTTCTAAGTTAAATTTGCTCGTTTAAATTTGCTAAGTTAGATAAGTTAGATAAGTTAGTTAAATTTGCTAAGTTAAGTTAGATAAGTTAGATAAGTTAGTTAAGTTTGCTAGTTAAATTTGCTAATTTAAATTGGTAGTTAAATTAGCTAGGTTAAATTTGCTAGTTAAATTTGCTAGTTAAATTTGCTAAGTTAAATTTGCTAAGTTAAATTAGATAAGTTAAATTAGATAAGTTAGATAAGTTGGATAAGTTAGTTAAATTTGCCAAGTTAGTGTAGTGTAATTTGCTAAGTTAGTGTAGTGTAATTTTGCTAAGTTAGTGTAGTGTAATTTGCTAAGTTAGTGTAGGTTAGTGTAAATTTTGGTAAGTTAGTGTAAATTATAGTTAGTTAGGTGCAAATTAGCTAAGTGTAATTTTGCTAAGTCTAGATCTTATAACGGGAAATCGGTCGGGAAATCGGAAGTCGGAACGGGAAATCGGAAAGTCGTGAAGTCGGGAAATCGGAAGTCGGAACGGAAAGTCGTGAAGTCGGGAAAGTCGTGAAGTCCGGACGGAAAGTCGGAAAGTCGTGAAGTCGGAAAGTCGTGAAGTCGGGAAGTCGGAACGGAAAGTCGTGAAGTCGGGAAATCGGAAAGTCGTGAAGTCGGGATTCCCGACTTCACGACTTTCCGATTTCCCGACTTCACGACTTTCCGACTTCCCGGTTTCCCGTTTTCACGTTTTCCCGGTTTCATGTTTTCCCGGCTTCCGGCTTCCGGTTTCACGTTTTCCGGCTTCCCGGCTTCCCGTTTTCACGTTTTCCGGGTTTCACGTTTTCCCGGCTTCCGGTTTCACGTTTTCCCGGCTTCCCGGCTTCCCGGTTTCCCGGTTTCACGTTTACCCGGCTTCCCGGTTTCACGTTTTCCCGGTAACACATACAATACACATGAAGCATCGCTCATGTTAGTTTAAATTTTGATATGGTATATTTGTAGATGTAATTTTGCTAAGTGTAAAGTTCGCTACATTAAATTATTCGCTAATGCTATCATTGTTTTATTTTCTTTTGTAATAGTTAAGCAATGGACGATGGAGATGTTCCTCCTTCCAATCCAGAGAAGGGGAAGATGTGTTGCTCGACTATATCCGGCAACCCGCGGATGGTGATGAACACATTGGAGCAGAAGAAGATGGCTCGAGTTTTTGAACGAGTCCGGTGAGGGAATGGAGGTGGAACGAAGCGTCCAAGGGCAAACTAGCACAGTTGGTGAACTCTCGCAGTCCGGCGTGGTATATTAAGCCTCTATTTGATCAGATGTAAAATTTTATTTGTATTATTATATTAACAAATGTTTCTTCTTTTTAGACCTCCGCATCGACCCAAACTACTAAACGAGGCCATGCCAAAGGGTTGGGAATAAAAGATCATTTCAGAATTGAGTCAGTCTCTTCAGATGGCAAACCGTTGGCGCCTCCGAAGAGCGCATCTAAGTTTGTGCATCAATGTGGAGTTGTTGTCAGGGACAATGTTCCAATCAGCCTTTCGGAATGGAATCAGATAAAAAACTTAGAGGGCAATTATTATGTCACCCAGAGAACTAAAGATATATGTTGGAAGAAGCTCATGGAACATTTCACTCTGCCGGTGTTGGATAGTCCTGAAAGGACAAAAGCCATGACGGACAAAGTCAAGCATTGGGCTCTGAAGAAGATGGCTGAACAATTCAATAAATGGAAGAACAAATTATACCGTGATTGGGTCGAAAAGAAAGTTCCAGATTTCACTGGGACACTAGAGAGGCAGTGGGCTCACTGGCCGGCATTTCTGCAATACAAGGATACAGAACTAGCCAAGGAAAGATCGGCAAAGAATAAGTTGAATGCAGCGAAGAAGATATATAACCATAAGTTGGGTGGAGGTGGCTACGTAACTGCCGAGCCTAAGTGGGATCAGATTGAGGCCACTATGCGCGAAAAAGGGATCATTCCAGTTATAGATATGTGGCCCCGTAGGGTCAGAAATTGGATACTTGCTCATGGGGGGGAGTATGACGCATCAGGCGATGTAATAGTTGATGAAACGAAAGAAACTCCTATACCCCGGCAAACAATTCTGGATGCAATCGCCGATGCTCGTGAGGGAAGGTTTTTTTCCGACAGAGAATAAGACGAGCCGTGGAAGGCCCTCGGTACTAAAGAAAAGGAGGATCTGTTCGAGGCAGGGGAGGTGTGACGTGGCATGAAGGGTTTCCTGAGGACCGTGACTCTTATAGAAACCGAGAAAGAGCAAAGAGGAGGAAGGAGCAGGAGCAACACGACCGGTTGAGCAAAGTGGAAAATATCATTAGCCAACAACAACGGGAACTAGATGAATTGCGGAGCGCATAATCTTCTCGAGGGGCAACTCATCAGCTGCAGCTGCAAGATGAGGGTCCATCTCAACGGAAAAAGCAGCGTGGCTTCCACGACGGTCGGTGCTGATGAGGCATCGAACCAAACATACCCCGTGGATTCTATCACTGAGAAGAAAAACTTGTGAGCTACGGATATAGTCGAGCAACACATCTTCCCCTTCTCTGGATTGGAAGGGAGGAACATCTCCATCGTCCATTGCTTAACTATTACAAAAGAAAATAAAACAATGATAGCATTAGCAGAATAATTTAATGTAGCGAACTTTACACTTAGCAAAATTACATCTACAAATATACCATATCAAAATTTAAACTAACATGAGCGATGCTTCATGTGTATTGTATGTGTTACCGGGAAAACGTGAAACCGGGAAGCCGGGTAAACGTGAAACCGGGAAACCGGGAAGCCGGGAAGCCGGGAAAACGTGAAACCGGGAAGCCGGGAAAACGTGAAACCGGGAAACCGGGAAGCCGGGAAGCCAGGAAAACGTGAAACCGGGAAGCTGGGAAAACGTGACGTCGACTTTCCCGACTTCACGACTTCCCGACTTCACGACTTCCCGACTTCCCGACTTTCCCGACTTCACGACTTTCCGTTCCGACTTCCGACTTCCGATTTCCCGACTTTCTCATAAAGCTTTCTCTTACGAATATTTTGATATGCTATATGTATTTTCTGATTTACAGATAATTAACCGTATTTTTTGCAAATTATTCATAATATACAACAACCGGAACGAAAAAATCCACAGGCTGCCACGTGGGTGCATCTCTAGTCCCGGGTTGTATTACAACCAGGGACTAGAGAGCCTCTCGCACGCGCCATGTGCTGCCCCCGCGTGGAACTCTCTGGTCCCGGGTCGTAGGACACCCGGGACAAGAGGGGGGGCCTCTAGTCCCGGTTGGCATGTACCGGATGTCCATCCGGTCCCAGAGGCCTCTACCACCCGGGACTAAAGGCCCTGTGTGCACTAGTGTGCACACGATATATGAATCATTACACTAGTGTTTAGAATATTGCCCATTAAGAAGTATGATGTATGTAGGTACGGGGTGGCTGATGTAACAACGGCATATGTATTGAGTGACACAATACAGCCCAACATCCTTTATCTGGGGGTAAAAAGGAAGAACTATGATGTGGGAGTGACAACAAACCACGCTAGCCTTACGAGGGTGACCCTAGCAACACAAATGATTATTTTCTTTCAACTATGTGTCTTAGGACATG
Source organism: Poa pratensis (assembly GCA_947311845.1). Taxonomy (NCBI): domain Eukaryota; kingdom Viridiplantae; phylum Streptophyta; class Magnoliopsida; order Poales; family Poaceae; genus Poa; species Poa pratensis. The sequence goes on along the minus strand of CAMZMU010000036.1, from coordinate 74,582,854 downwards.
TAGCCGTCATAGAAGTTACCATTAAAGCATGACAATTGTGTGTACTTTTTATCTATAACATGATAATCACCATAGATGGGAGAGAGAGGATTAAGTGAACCCATGAAGCCATGTCCATTGTTGCTATAAGAGAAAAACCTTTGTCTTGTTCTCTTGCATTGAAGAGGATTGGGACACTTTTACATTCTTGTTTTGTTACATTAAACTTCCATTCATTAAATCAACCATCTTGTTCTTTAAACTTGTTTAGTGCATAATCAACTAAAACTTGTGACACTTTAGTTGTAGGGAATAGATAACTTTTCCTTCTACCTCCTGCGGATCGATACCCTACTTCCACATTGAGAGGTGCTACAGTGATCCCCTGCTCTTGGGGGTTATCACATATCCATGGAGGAGTGTCTATTTTATTTTATTTTATTACTATGGATGGCTCCTCGTTTCGAGATATCACATCTTTCATCAATTACATTTCACAGGTCAAGAGCTGAATTGTTCGTAGAGACCTCATTTCCGAAATAAATTTAGTGTGGTACTCACTACATTGTAATATTGTAGTAATGCATTAAAATTCGATTTGTCGTACTCCTGCTAGTACTCCACAATTACGAAATGAACTCGTTTTCTCTCTCTGAACGGGGAGGAAAAAAGAATGATCCCATTTGTGGTAGATTTCTAATACATCCAGAACCATTTGTTTGGTGTAATTTTCTTCAGGAACTTGGACGTGAAACGTGATACAGTTGGTCGCGTGTGTTAAACATTCAAGTCAAATTTTTTTGTGTGTAATAGTAGACTCTAAGACCTTGTTTGCTTTTTCCTGAAGCATTGATTTGATTTGGCCGAGCAACTAAAGCTGCTACATATACATCGGTGGCTCCCTTGACGAACTCCTCGTCGTCTGGGAACTGCAGGTCGTAGCTGTGTTCAGGCGAAAGAGACGTGTTCAAAAAAAGACTCTCTGGGACATAATGCTATTCAAAATAGAGACGTTTTCAGATAAAACCAAGATCCTGAATTCTGGAGAACCTCTTAGAGGAACCGGAGAAAACACCCACGCTCTTTGTGTTGGCATTTTCGATTTAGGTGTGTGTTCACTAGCTTTATTTCGGAAATAGACATATAAAATCTGAAAACGCTATTCACAATAGCCTATTTCAACATGTAGTCACGCCATTCACTTTGGCTTATCTAAATCTGCGAAATACGGAAACGGATAAGTCATTTGAATCACTCCATTTGCATATGCGTTTTTGTAATCTCAAAACCTGTGGGATTCAAATGACTTAGCAGTATTTACATTTCGCAGGTTTAGATAAGCCAAAGTGAATGGCATTACTACCTGTTGAAAACGTCTTTTAATGCGTCATTTTTGGGGAAGGGCCATATTTGGTTTAAAATTTAATGAGGGCCATTAGTGATGAAAGTTTGTCAAAGGGCCATTTATTTAGAACAAAAGATACCATAACTGGGCTTCCCCTTGACAATGATCTTGTAACGATACACTCCCTCATTCCTAATTAGAATATGTTTTAAATATTTTATTGTGGACTACATATGAAAAGAAATGAGTAAATATACACGCTAAAATGGGTTTAGATACATGTGAATCTGATGAAAAAAAATCTTATATTTATATAAACGGGTGAGTATTTGAGATTTTTTTTTTTTGAGGGTTAAAACTAGACTTTATTCATTCAAAATATTCATAGGTACATTGTGCAGATCATGGGGAGTTCCCAGCCAAACATGGCGGCCAACCCCTAACGAGGAAGAAAATCTAGCTAGATTGTGGGCTTCGAAATTACTTTTCCTAGATTCATGAGTGAAGCTACAATCCTCAAAGGCTGTAGCACGTCCCACAATTTCAGATACTATAGTTCCATATCTCCCAAGAGTACCCATCTTGATATCATCTACCACCACTTTGCAGTCCGAGGCAACTAGAAAGTTTTGAATCTGTAGATCTTCAGCTAAGTTTAATGCTTCCCGGCAAGCCAGTACTTCCACCGTAGCCGGATCATCAAGGCCCCTGAAAACAATAGCCGACGAACCCAAGAAATTCCCTGCAGCATCTCGGCAAACAGCGCTAGCAGCTGAAAAATAGCCCGATCTTGTAAAGGCACCATCGACATTAATCTTGCAAGTTTGGGAGGGTGGAGGGATCCACCCAGCTGGTGCAACAGAACGCCGGCGAACTGGAGCTATCACCGGAGCCTTTAAAGATCGAAGTTCCTCAAGATATGAGTTTATAAAGCAGTGTGTGGACAGTGGCGACTGGAAAATCTCCTCGTGGCACCGACTTGGGCCGCATATGGCCCAATATGACCCAGAGGGTTACGAATCGCTCCAGCCTCCTGCCTCCACAGAAAGTGCTGACGCCAGTTTAAATCCCAGGCTTCACTCAACAAAGAAAAAACAAAGACTAGGAATTAGGCATAGTGGCAAGGATTTAGGCCTAGACTAGCAGAATTCATTACTATATACATCTAGGATTTTTCAATAATATTTTGAAACTTGGAAATGCCTTTTTGAATTAAAAAAGGCTTCATGTAACCCGAGCTCCAAAACTTTACTATTAAGGGAATCACATTAACGGAAAGATCAGTAATGCAATCGTAAAGTACAATACAGAGCTTGAGAACTTCTTAGTATGTCAAAGTTGATGGTGCTAGAGAATCTAATCTGGATGTCTTATATTCCTGTGTGAATTATAGTGTGCAGATGACGGGTAACTCGAAACATCCATTTAGAGATGATAATAAAACCTCAAATCACATAGGTTCAACAAAAACTCATATTCAAATGGCGATTCATGGTGTCATGCCAAAAGATATTCAATGGAAATCGACAAATGGGAACACAAAGGTATACTATTTTGTGAAAAAAAAATCTAGAGCATACAGGCAATGGGCCAAAAGTGTTATTGGAGCCTGTGCTCCCTAGAGCCCTTTAAAAATGTAAAAACTATATTTTGAAATATAAAAAAAGAAAACATATACAATGTAGTAATATACTAACCAAGTTTCATCGAAATATAGTATCATTCATAATCTACACAAGAGAGTTAAATGTGACATCCAAACCGAGTGTTTTTCCTTTTGAGACCCCCTTTTTTAGCAAAACTTTGCAAATATGTAGATCACATAAGCAGGTATCCATGTACAAAAAAAAATTAACACCTCTAAATCATCATTTTTTTCTTTGTTTTCAAAATAACGGGCTTAATGGAGCATGGGTGCCAACTTGCTACGTTTGCCTTACTAGCAATGTGCACGTGTGTTGCAACGTGTAATAAAGATAATACCAATAGTATCTAGAATAATTATATATCTAGAATACTTGTTGAATGCACAACATTATATAATTAGGTTGTGTCTAAAACTCACTCGAGTGAGAATTATCTTAATTCTCAATCATTCGCAAAAAATCTTAATTCTCAATCAAATGGAGACACCCCGTGATTTTGTTTCATGTGGACATTTATTTGGTACTTGAACATTTTTTGTTCAACTCAAAAAAATCGTAGTTGCATCCCATATACAACTTTCAGACCACATGGAGATGTTAGATAAAGCTCATGTGATCTGACTATATTTTCGTTTTCTGGGTAATTGATCCGATCTTATATGTCTTACTTTTAGTAATTGATGTCATATTTTCTTACTTCTAGTAATGCCATATGGCATGAAGAGTAATTTACAATAAAAAAAATTTAGTCGTGGAGAGAACTGATGCCACTAATTAGACAAAGAAAAATAACAGTGTTTCTAGCGTTTAAGAAAAAGCATGGACTGGCAGGCGATTCTTTGGAAAAAATTATGCCATTTTGGGATAGAGTCAGGTTAGGTCTTGGTTCAGCAATTTGTCCGGTTCAACATTTCCTCTAGTTCAACATTCATGATGTACAACATGGTTAGAGCAACATGTTCTCTCGTTTTTCATTACTAGTTGCTTGGCACGTGCAACGCACGATCTTAATCTTAACAATAGTTTTTTGGTTAATTATGCTCTCATGTGACGCAAACAAAACTCCTCATTAATTATATTTGCCAGTGCAACAATCAAAAATATATTATTTTTTGAAATATTTTGCTAATTTTCAAGACCGGTGACAAACATTCCAACCGACATGCTGATTAGTTGGCATTTAGCACAAATATTTCCTCAACTTTTTTCAAATAAAAAGGCTCAGCCACCATTTTACATCAATATCAAATACACTTTTGGATCCCCATATCAAAATCTCCCATTAAAAATGAAAAAATAGAACTCAAAGGCCAGTACATCGGTGTCACAACCACTCAACTAACCAGAACGGATAGTTACGAACATAACCAATCCTCTTAGGCAGATTCAAACGGAAGGGAAAGGGAGTTACCTAGATTTCTAGTGAGTAACTGAGTAACTTGCTAACATATCCAATAAACAGATTCCCCCAAAACATAGCTCATAAACATATGCATCGAAACTTTATAGGATGAAGATGTACATTATAGCTTTGTGAAAAAACAACTTGATGTCTCTAGTGAGAGCGGAACAAATTCAAATAGGAATAAAATTATGAAGTACCACATTACAGGAAGCTCCTTTACTCCTTTGGCATAGTTTGACGTTCATGCTTGCTCACTTGATCATCTCCTCCGATGTCACTTATAATTGTGATTTGTTTACTTTAGCAAAACACCAAAATGACTATAATCATTGGCAATCTTCCAAGTGTATGTGCTAGGTGATCCCCTGACTGAAAAATCTTATAAAATCACTCGATCTAAATCGCAGCATATCTGACAAATCATACTTACAATACCAAGCATGAGACGGAAGGAGATGGAGGGGATCAGGGGAACGGAGATACGAGTCGGTTACCTGTGTTGAAACCGGGAGGACGACGGTGGTTGACAACCAGTTGCCGGTTGCCGCACGATCTTCTCCAACGCTGCAGCGCCTCATATGCCATGCACAGCTTGCTCGCGTTGCTGCAAGGTGCTGTACACCAGAGGGAACTTGTCGTCGCCGAGCCCGTTCCCGCAGTAGAGCGGACATGCCGGCGTTCCCGTCACCCGAGCCCGTTCACGTCACCCGACACAACGGTGATGATCCACGGAGCGGTGTTCACCAGCCAGGACGGCGCCGGCCCGCTGTTCCCCGCTGAGCACGCCACAACGATGCTGCGAGGGGGCTCACGGCGATCGGTCGCGCGAGAGCGGGTACGAGCCGCCGCCAAAAGACAGAGAGAGGGCATCGACTCCATTGTCAATGGCCTGCTCCATGCCCACGGCTCCATGCCCGCGAGTATGTCGGATCTGAAGCACCTCTGCCTCCAGCACACCTTGACCTTGTACGCCACGACGCGCACCCATGGCCTGCTCCATGCCCGCGGCTCCATGCGCGTAGCCGAGGAGGCTCGCGTCGGCCACAACGGACCCCGCGGCCATGGACGCCGTGTGGGTGCCGTGCCCGTTGTGGACCCTCGGCGAGCCAAGCTCGGTGTCCCGTCGGAGATGTTCCCGCCGCTGGCCCCAAACTCCTGGAAGAAGCCGCGCGCGCCGATGAGCTTTCGGTTGCACATCGAGGATGCGAAGTCGTTGGCGATGGTATCACACGTCCCGCGCCACCGCGGCAGCACGGGCACATGTCGGCGTCACCAGGGGCGGAGCCAGGATTTGGATATAGGAGGGGCGAGACAATAATAATCGCCCTTGAAGTATAGTGTACAACGATATCGCGTGTAAAGCAAAATAGATATATCATAACTTTGGCTTATATTTAGAGAAACAATTTCAATCTTTGCCTCGATAAGAATTACAACATATGTTTGGCAATAAACAAAGCTGATTTCTTCTAGATTTTAAATATAGCTCTATTGTTAACCAAGGATCTGATCTAAATTTGGCACTAACCGGACTCAAGATATATGCAATTGACGTGCAAATAAAATATCGTCAAAAAGATTCTTTGTATCCGCTTTTAAGTAGAGAAATGTTGCTAAACTGAAACAAAAAAGAGTGATTGGATTAGTATAGCATGTACCTTAGACAAATTACCCTGTGGTATTTGGACGGGACGGATGTGCGGCAAACGGCAACAACAATAAGCGACGGCCGCGGCCTGCCCCGCATACACGTTACTCAGGCGCTCAGCTCCATAGACAAGACAAGCCAGCAATCTAGTTCACAGCCAGCAGCTTGCGAGCAGGGGCATCGGGCGGCGGAGGCGATCTGAGCAATCTTGCAGCAAGATCGATTCAAGAGAAAGCAGGCGGCCGGGGATACACACAGGTTTCCACGATCTATTGCCTAATTACAGCCACACGGATGGGCTTTTTTTTTTTGCTTGCTGGGCTTCGGTTCACAAGATTCTCTTGGATTACTATGGGCTTTTGGCTTATATATAATGCATGTTGCGATTAGTACCTATGCGAGTCTATACGCACTGCTATACCTGACGTATATTTGTGTGGGGGGGGGGGGGGGGGGGGGGGGGGGGGGGGGGCGGGACGAGCCATTGGGGGGGTCTGACCCCTGCTAGCCCCCCCCCCCCCCCCCCCCCCCCTGTCTCCGCCCCTGGGCGTCACCGAAGCTGCGGCTCCTGGCCAGGCGCCCGTGTCGAGCTCGAGCACCCCGATCGTGAGAAATGTTTCTGGCTGCCCGTGCCCTAGCACGGTACATGAGGCGCGGATGTTTTTCTTTTTTCCCTCTACGGATCAAATAACAGTTGGACCAGTACGGTGGCAATTTGGTCGTATTATGTGATTTGGTGGGAGGGTAAAACAGGCAAAAGTGGATTTGTGTTGAGTTGTCAAACATTGGAGCGATCTGGACCGTTGGCCAAATATTGAAGGGCTCAGATTGAATGTATCAACAGAAGTTTGCTCTTTTAATAGTAGTATAGATGACGAGAGAAACGTGTAAAATATGTCTCTTTATTGCATTGCCGAGGATACACGTGGAACAAGACAATGCATAAGTGCTGAGAAAAACAACATCATGCTTTGTTGGTTGTAAAAAAGACTACTCACTCAGCCTCGACGGGAGATTTAGGAGAAAGCCAGTGCTTGGTTGTGCGGAGCCATCCGTTGCGTTGCTACCGGCGATCCAAATGAAATCCGCCACCGTGCGTGGCGGAGCCAAGGATTTAGATTTCGTTTTTGCAAATTTACCGGTCCTGACCGAAATGTCCGAATTTCGTAAATTTCTGTTAAATCTCGGACGAAACGAGAGAACCAAAATTTGAAACCGAAATCTGACCTGAAAACTGAATTTGCAAGCAAATTCGACTAAACTTCAAATTTCTTAATTTATTTTACCAAAATTCACTAAAATTAATAAGTTTTCGTCCGGTAAAAGACCGAAATGGCCAAATTTCGGCCAGTTTTTTCCAGGCGAAATGCAAATCCGGTGGAGCCATCTCGTCGTCGTGCTGGCATATCAGCATCCTGATGCATAGTTCACATCCTACCTTGCCTACATGGCCAGGATGCTCGGGTGCGTAACCAGAGAAGCGGTCCGGTTCAGAGCAAGATGCATGGGGCGGAGGCATCGTGGTGGATGCCAGAAGTGGCCTGGTGGTGTACGATTTCTGCCGCACTGTGCTGGAAGACGGCGACGGCGGCGGGCGTCAATCAAAGGGAGTGGCACAACGACCATGGGAAGAAGACGGCGCGATCTAGGCGGAAGAGATGCATGGATACGGCATGGGCCGCCAGCAGGGCGAGGTCTGTTATGCGACGTGCGGTTTGTGGCTTTATTTTGTGCGGAGGGAAAACGGTCCGAGGAAAACGGTCTGAGGAAAACCTAGGAAAGGAGGACGGATAAAACCTAGGAAGGCAGGTAGGCAGTGCTGCCCACAAAACGTACTCTGCGAGACTAGACACGCACGGGCGACGGGGCGGACGGGCGTGACTGCCCACGACCAGCGGCTAGCGAAGTCCCCTTGAAGATCGATCCTCCCTCCGCACGCAGCAGCTGCTTCCACGGAGATCAGCACGGCGGCGGCGTCAGCGGCAGGCGCGAAACTATCAGATTTTGATCTGATCTCGCAAGGTCGGTCGAGCGACGAAAATCGGCATCGATTATCCAACTACCTACCTGGTCCGTGTAAGTTTCCCGCATTGCTCCAGTACATGCACCAGTCTGTAATCAAATCTAGTGTTTATCGTCTCTCTTCTATGAGTGATTTTGCTGCCTTTACTGCTTCCTCCCCTTTTCTTTACACGGGTGAGCAATGTGTTATAGTAGTAGTAGCTTGCTAGCTGTGCGAGTTCTTCTTTTGGTTAGGATTTAACCTCATTAACCCTACAAAAACTGTTTTTTTGTTGTTCTGTTGTATCATTGTATTAGATGAACTTCCTGTAATTTAAATTTTATGGTCAAACTTACACGGCGTGTTTTTTTAATATTCATATTTTATACTCTGCTCTTAACACTACAAATTGAGGTATACCTTTTTTCAGTTTGCTGCCCAGTGTTCAGGAGTCAGTCGTTCATCATGAAACAACCACTGTTGAACCCAGCCGATTCTTCCTCATTTGAGGAAACCAGCACTAAATCACTTTTCACAGATGCTGGGTGGTTTAGTATTATCACTTTTTCTTGGATGGGACCTTTACTTGATCTTGGCAAAAGGAAAACACTAGATCTTGACGATGTTCCGTTCTTGGATGACAATGACAGTGTCCATGGGGTCCTGCCTAACTTTAAGGCAAAGATTATCTCAAATTCTGCAACAGGGCAGTTCACTAACGTTACAACTGCTAAGCTAGCCAAAGTTCTTGTGCTCACAACATGGAAACTAATCCTCATCACTGCAGTCTATGCCCTGCTCAGTACTGTTGCTGCATATGTTGGTCCCTACCTGATTGAGTACTTTGTCGACTACCTAAATAAAAGCTCAAGATCCACTAAAGAGGGGTACATTTTGGTGTTTACATTTGTTGTTGCACAGTTCATCGAAGGCTTCGCAACAAGGCATTTGCAGTTTAAATCAAAACAAGTAGGCGTGCGTGCACGTTCATCACTTGTTGCTACTATTTACCAAAAAGCACTTGCCCTCTCCAATCAGTCCAGGCAAAGCAACTCAACTGGAGAGATGATCAATGTTGTGAGCCTTGATGCTGAGTGTGTAGGAAATTTCAGTCGCTCCATGCATGACGTTTGGCTTCTTCCTGTGCAAGTTATTCTAGGCATGCTCGTCTTATACTCAGCACTTGGCTTGGCAGCATTTGCTACCCTTGCTGCTACTGTTTTGACAATGGTGGTTAATATACCTTTAGGGACTATGGAGCAAAATTACCAAGAGAAAACGATGACGGCCAAAGACGCAAGAATGAGGGCTATGTCTGAGATCTTACAGAACATGCGCATTCTCAAGCTTCAAGGATGGGAAATGATCTTCTTGTCGAAGGTAAATGAGTTGAGGAAGGTAGAGATGAACTGGCTAAAGAAGAACGTATACACCTCGGCTATGCTTCTATCTGTCTTCTTTTGTGCTCCTGCTTTTGTTGCTATGGTCACTTTTGGAACTTGCGTGCTTTTGGGCATTCCATTAGAAACAGGTAAAGTGTTATCTGCTCTGGCAACATTTAGACAGCTACAAACACCTATCCATGGTCTCCCGGACGCGATCTCTATGATCATTCAGACAAAAGTATCACTTGACAGGATAACCTCATTTTTGTGTCTTGAGGAACTACCTAGTGATGCTGTAACTAAGCTTCCTAGAGGTACCACTGATGTATCAATTGAGGTGAGGAATGGTCAGTTCTCTTGGAATACATCGTCTCAAGTGCCTACTCTTCAAGACTTGAACTTCCGTATACAACAAGGGATGAGGGTTGCTATCTGTGGAAGAGTTGGATCTGGTAAATCAAGTTTATTGTCTTGCATACTCGGTGAGATACCAAAATTATCAGGAGAGATTAAAACTTGTGGTAGGATTGCCTATGTTAGCCAGTCACCTTGGATACAGAGTGGGACAATAGAAGGTAATATACTATTTGGCACAGAAATGAATAGGGAAAAGTATGACAAGATCCTTGAAGCATGCTCTCTTATCAAGGACCTGGATATATTGCCATTGGGTGACCAAACGATTATCGGAGAGAGAGGCATTAACCTTAGTGGTGGACAAAAACAAAGGATACAAATAGCCCGTGCTTTGTACCATGATGCTGATATCTTCCTATTCGATGATCCATTTAGTGCGGTTGATGCTCATACTGGATTGCACTTGTTCAAGGTATGACTTGATAATGTGTATTTCATTTTTCTTTATTTCAAGTTTCTTACAATTTATTTGATATTTGTTCAATATGAACTGTCAGTCTACATATCTGAGTACTAGTATTTGTTCAAGTGTCCAGTTTAGCCAAACAATTTTGAATTAATACACCCTTGAGAGAGATTCGAGGGTGCGAGGGAATATTACTTACTGCTATTCAATGAACTTATTGACTATAATTTGTATTTTCCAGGAATGCCTGCTTGGACTTTTAGCTTCAAAAACAGTTGTGTATGTTACCCACCATGTCGAATTTTTACCTTCAGCTGATCTTATCATGGTATGCTGGCAACATATGTATAATCTATTATTTATTCTAAATGCAAAAAAAACTTTCAATACCTCCTGCCGTATTTCAGGTCTTGAAAGATGGGAAAATAACACAAGCAGGGGATTACACTGAAATTCTCAATTCTGGAGAAGAATTCACCGAATTAATTATGTCCCATAAGGATGCGTTATCTACTATGGACATGTTGGAGCTCCCAAGTAGCAATTTTGGTAGTAGTCTCCATCTTAATGTCAGCGGAAGTTCCGTGTCCACGCAAAAAGATGATAACAATGCAGAAGTAACTGTTCAAAATGGTCAACTTGTACAAGAAGAAGAGAGGGAGAAAGGCCGGGTTGGGTTTATTGTCTACTGGAAATACATTACAGTGGCATACAAAGGAGCACTTGTGCCACTTATTTTGCTAGCTCAGATCATTTTTCAATCTCTTCAAATTGGAAGTAATTTATGGATGGCTTGGGCAGCTCCAATATCTAAAGATGTGAATCCTCCAGTCAGTATCTTGACGATGATAAATGTATATCTTGCATTAGCGCTTGTTACCTCATTGTGTGTCTTCATACGATCCGGTCTTCTTGTCATGGCTGGATGTAAGACTGCAACCATGCTATTTGAGAAGATGCACCAATGCATATTCAGAGCACCCATGTCTTTCTTTGACTCCACTCCTAGTGCCCGTATCTTGAACAGAGTAAGCAAAATACGTTCAAAAATTAATTTGCAACGATAAATTAATGTCTCATGTCCTCAGGTCCTATTCGCCTTTTATTCTTTAGTAATGTTGAAAGTACAATAAAATTGCAGGCTTCCACTGATCAGAGAGCAGTGGATACTCAAATTTTTGAATTGATGGGCTACCTTCTATTTCCTGTCATCGAACTTCTTGGAACAATTGTTCTAATGTCACGGGTTGCATGGCCTGTCTTTGTAATTTTCATCCCCGTTATTGTTGCATCTCTATGGTATCAGGTAATATTTGCCATCTAGTTTTGTTCGATATGGATTTTTTGCTGGCACCAACTTCTAAGTAATGATGCACGAGAGTTCTGCACCTTGAATACAAAATACAGAATTGCTACAAATTTAGTTTGCAGATCACAGGAATTGAGCACATATTTTTACAATGATTTGCGTCATTGGAAATATTCATATATTTTGGCAATGATATATGGGATAGAGTAGTGGTGATTTTTGTAGCACACTCCACATATAAGTGCGCAATGTTATTAATTCAAGAAGCTCTGTTTTTTGTTTCGGTAATGAGAAGTACAAAAATTCCATGGTTTGTCATACATGTCCCTTAATATAATACATTGATCCCAAGTGAGTTAGAACAGGTCTAATCTAACTTACATTGGCAGTCATAGAGGGCATGGCACTTTTATCCTATTGAAGTACAAGTGCTGAAAGATGACTATGCGAAAAGATTATAATTTTAATTGAAGGAAAAGCCAATAATTTTGTTCAATGGACTTCAATACCAAGTAAATAAGGTTTAAACCTATGCTGAAACATTTATACAAGTTAAAGAACCTGAAAAGGTGCACTTCACATGTTCAGGACGTAACTGTTACAAGTGCAAATTTGGGACCAATGGTGAACTTTTGGTTAAGCAGATAAGAGAATTTTAATCTACAACATTTTATTAATGTACAATATGTAGCATGTTGTATCAGAAATTTACAGTTACGTGCATTATACAAAATTAATCGTTATTTTTGTTTTGTTATTTTTCCTAGAATGATTTTATTCTTAATCATAATAGTATTTCTTGCATTGCAGCAATTCTACATAGATGCTGCTAGGGAGTTGCAAAGGTTAACTGGTGTTTGCAGGGCTCCTGTGATGCAGCATTTTTCTGAATCAATAGCTGGCTCAAATATAATTAGATGCTTTGATAAGGAAAGACAGTTCATCAGTTCTACCGGCCATTTGATGGATAATTTGTCTCGGCCAGATTTGTATAATACCGCTGCGATGGAATGGTTGTGCATTCGCTTGGACTTTCTTTCATCCTTTATTTTTGCATTTGCCTTGATACTTCTAGTCACCTTGCCAGCTACTCTAATTGACTCAAGTAAGTACACATGCTTTTGCTATGCAAATAAAATTACAAAATAATGTGTATTAACATCCCTGATTAGTATATTAACTTATTATCTGTTTACGATTTACAGAGACAGCTGGTCTTGCAGTCACTTATGGACTAAGTCTGAGTATGCTGCAAGGGTGGGCTATTGCAATCCTCTGTAGTTTGGAAAATAGAATGATATGCGTGGAAAGAATATTGCAATACATGACCATCCCTTCTAAACCACCCCTTAAGATACCAGAAAGTAGACCGGACGGCCATTGGCCATCAATGGGTGAAATTGAGCTTCGCAATCTTTATGTTCGTTTCTTCCACTTCGTTGTTTAGTTTGAAAATTTGTGCAGCTACATATTTATTGATCTTCTAAACTTCTATGAGATAGTTTTTAGGTTAATATTCCTATTGCTTGAATTTTTTTACCTTCAGTATCAAGGTATTCCTCCAACAATCGTGTGTAGTATTTTTTAGCGATTATTAATGGCAGTTCTGATGTTCTGCCTGCTGCTAACATAATGTTGCAGTTATCTTTCTTAGTACTCTTAGAATAGTCTAGAAAATTTGATCTGTCTTCATGAAGTCAAAACAGATATCTAAAATGGAATGCTGCTGTCAGTTGCCTTTTCTCTAAGTGCTTGAATGTCATGCAGGTACAATATGCGCCACACCTGCCTTTAGTTTTGAAAGGTGTGACCTGCACCTTATCAGGAGGTATGAAGACTGGTATTGTTGGAAGAACAGGTGGAGGAAAGTCAACCTTGATTCAAGCACTATTCCGCATTGTCGATCCGTGTACCGGGCAAATATTGATAGATGGCATCGACATCTCCACCATCGGACTGCATGACCTACGGACAAGATTGAGCATCATTCCACAAGATCCTGTTATGTTCGAGGGGACTCTACGAAGTAACATCGACCCTCTGGATGAATATAGCGACGAGCAAATATGGGAGGTACTTCAGTTTCAAATTTAGTTCATTCGTTCAAACAAATCAATTCGCTCATTGGTTTAAAGACACAATTTTACTTTATCGGTTTACAAAAATCAAATTTATTTCTTCTTTCTTACTCCTCTATGCATAAGCTACATGCTTTTATTAATAGCATCTGTAATTTTCTATTTGATGGCTAAAGTAGTTTGTGCGTTATCTACGTTTTCTAGGCATTGGACTGCTGTCATCTTGGAGATGAAGTTAGAAAGAACGAGCTTAAGCTCGACTCTACAGGTTAGATATCTATGAGAAACTCCCAAGATACACTGCTTTGCTTTATGATGTCAATCTTTGTTAGGCAATTACTAGTAATATTTAGTGCGGTGTCACGCCGCACCCTTCTTTTTTTTTGTTGCGTTATATACGTTGTTAAGAAAGGTGCAGAAAAATTTAATTTGGAAATATCCATGTTTAAATTGTACTCGAATTTGGATGTACGGAAATATGAAAAAGGGGTACATTTACCTGTTGGGTATGGGAAAAATTGGAATTCGATGAAATTCGTTGCGTGGAGTATATGTAGATACCTGATGAATTGAAATGGTAAAATTATGTTATTACATTAATAGTTTACTTAAATCTATAGTGATGGAAATACACTTTTGTTGAATTGAATTTTATAATTGGTTTAAATTATTGTTGGTTGTATTAAAATAATTATCAATTTGGAATATTCAATTTAAGTCTGTAATTGAAGGGAGTGCATAATTTGAATATTTAGTTAATGTAACTTCGTATAAGTGGGGGGGGGGGGGGGGGGGGGAGTGCTTTTGTTTTTTTTTTTCCCTTCAAGTATTTATGCTAAAGAAAAAAATTCGTTAAAAATAGTTAGCATTGTTTTTGATGAATTTAAAAGTTAGGTAGGTTTTAATGCTTTGTTTTTTTTTTTTGGTTTAGATGTACAATTTATATTGCAAAGATAATTGGTTTCTTTGTTTTCTTTGTGTGTATTTTTGCAATTTAAAGCGTCAAAATCAAATTAGTATGCTAAAGGAAAAATTCCGTTAGAAATAGTTAACATTCTTTTTGATGAATTTAAAAGTTAGGTAGGTGTTAATGTTTTTTTTTTTTGGTTTAGATGTACAATTTATATTGCAAAGAGAATTGGTTTGTTTGTTTGTTTTTTTTTGTAATTTTGCAATTTAAAGTGTCAAAATTCGTTGGAAGATGACGTTTGGATGAGTTTAAAAATGTTAGTTTTTTTTTTTTGGGTGAAAATTTTCAAGGTAAATGTGATACGGCGTCACATTGCACTTGTGGCGAGAGTGTTTTAAATCTGAGTGCACAATTAGAGAGAACTTAGTCATATTATCTTTAATATGGTAGCTAATTTGAATTGGTAAAATATGTTTTCTGTTTTTCCGTTCGTAGCTGTTGTAAGTTCGAATTTTGCAATTTAAAGTGTCAAAATTCGTTGGAAGATGACGTTTGGATGAGTTTAAAAATGTTAGTTTTTTTTTTTTTGGGTGAAAATTTTCAAGGTAAATGTGATACGGCGTCACTCTGCACTTGTGGCGAGAGTGTTTTAAATCTGAGTGCACAATTAGAGGGAACTTAGTCATATTATCTTTAATATGGTAGCTAATTTGAATTGGTAAAATATGTTTTCTGTTTTTCCGTTCGTAGCTGTTGTAAGTTCGTAATAATAGGAAATAATTTATGATTGTAGCGAAATATTAACTAATTTGAGTATATATTAATTTTGATTACATATTTGGAGTGAGTTTAGCTATAATGTCTCCAAATTTGAATCATTTTGAAACGGTGTGAGATGTTTGTATTTTTTCTTTAAGCATTTATTCAGTCGAGTCTTCCATTTTAAGCTTATAATTGGAAGGAGAAAATTTTGGATTTTCGTGAAACATCCATCTTTTCAAGTAATTTTAAGTTGAAAGGTACAATTAGGGAGAATTTAGCCATATTAACTCCAATATGTTAGCTAACTTGTTATGGTAAAGTATGTTTTCCATTTTGACAGAAATTATCTATTTAACGTTATATTTGGAGGAAATACAGTATGAATTTATTAAAATACTTTAGTAAGTTGAGCATTCAGTAAATTTGAGAGCATATTCAGAGAGAGTTTAGTTATATTATCGCTGGTTTCGAAATATTTTGAAAATGGTATAATAGTGTTTGCATTTTGGTAATTAGAGGGAATACAATATGTAATTGTTTTTCCTTTGAATTGAGCTCCATTTAATCAAAGGAAGCGCATTTGGAGTTGAACCACCATATTTGAAATGTGTTCATGTTGGAGTGTATCGACATTCGAAAATGGTTTCATTTACCAATTGTGTGGTTTCCAAAAGTTAGGAAAATAGGTAGATTTGAAAGGCATTCGAAATTTGAAATCTTTAAATTTGTATGTTTTGATGTGGTGGCAGATTTGAAATTCAATTTTTTAAACATTCTGAAAATTTTGCAAGTATAGAAACAATTGGACCTTTATGGTTTTTAAAGAAAGAAAATAGAATAAAAAGAAAAGAGGGATAAAGGAAAACAGAAAAAGAAGAAGAAAAAAAAGGGCTGAGCCAGCCGGGCCGCCGCCCAGCCCACCTAGCGGCCCACCGTCCCCAGCAGCCCAGCCCGAGATATGACATGTGGGCCCCCGTTGACGTCAGCGGTTGGCGTCGCAGGCGCAGACGGCGGACGCGGCGGCGCGCTGCCGAGCTCGCGCTCGAGCAGCTGCGCGCGTGCGGCGTGCTGGGTCCGCGCGGATCAGCGGCAGGACGTCGAGGGGAGCAGGGTGGGCGGCGGGCTGGGCCATTTGGTCATCGGAGCCGGCCGCGGCGAGCAAAAAGGCGGCGGCGGACGCGAAGCACGGCGCGGACGATTCCGCCGCGCGCGCGGCGTCCCTGCTGCCGTTCGTCGGCGAGATGGGAGGGGAAGCGGCGGCGGAGAGCTCCGTGACCGTCGATCTGAGAGGGGAGCACCGGAGCGGCGGCGAGGCGCGTCGGCGCCGGCGAGGCGATTCCGGCGTCGCGCGGAGAAGAGAGAGGGAGGGCGTGCTATGGATGGTTTTTCAGAAAAGTCCTCCAGATTTTTCGTAATTGATTGTAGATCCTTCCACTCGTGAAACTATGGACTGCAGGTTCTATTTGTTGGTTTGTTAAGGGTTTTTTTTGCAAAACCGTCACGGTCGTCTCCTTTGGATCGTCGGATCGCCGGCGGACGGTTCAGATCGGGCGCGCCTGGTACTGTAGATTTTCTACAGTGCAACTGTAGCTAATCTACAGTTGCAGGAGCGCGGAGAGAGCGCCATTTCCTTGGTCTTTCATATAGGTAGTATAACGGGGAGCCAATAACTTGATCTTGTGAACTGAAATGCAGTCACAGAGAGTGGCGAAAACTGGAGCGCAGGTCAGCGGCAACTCGTTTGTTTGGGAAGGGTGATACTAAAGAGGAGAAAGATCTTAGTTTTGGATGAGGCAACTTCTTCGATCGATCCAAAGACCGACAGTGATATTCAGAAAACCTTAAAACAGCAGTTCGCCGGATGCACCGTGATTACAATTGCACATCGTATTACATCGGTTCTTGATAGCGAGAAGGTCATTCTTCTAGACAACGGTTAGTCCCGGCCCCTCCACTCTGCTGCGTTGCAGTTTGAAGCGACGGATCATATGCGTTGGTCTCATCTGTTACTCTGTTTTCACCATGTTCTGTTACTCTGTTTTAACCATGATGTCCTATAGCAGGTGAAATTGCAGAGCAGGACTCGCCAGCGAAACTGCTAGAAGACAGTTCATCCTTATTTGCTAAGCTTGTGTCGGAATACTCTATGGGGTCAAATTATAAGTAGAGGATGCAAGAAGAGAGGTGCGTCAAATGTCGACGGTGGCATCAAATTTCAGAGCATGACCCTTACAGTTCTGGCCTAAAATTGAACGGTTGTTCAGAACTCATATTTGGCGTGTGTAGTTCACAAATAAACGTACAAATACAGTTTGAATAATGGTTTATATATCTATTGTATATCTTGTGTTTGGCGCGTGTAGTTCACAAATAAACGTACAAATACAGTGTTTACTTAGCTAGATCGCACTGCCCAGCTAGAGTTCACCAGCAGCTGCACATACTTCTCCGGCATGTAGTGGCAGACCGGCTCGCCGCGGGTCCCGTTGAGCATCACGAAGTACTCCGGGTCCCAACCACTGGTCTCCTCGTGGCACACGGCGATCGCCGTCGCGCCCAGCGAAGGGTCGTCCTGGCCGACGAGCTCCACGCGCAGCGCCTCCACGCCGCTGGGCCGGTGGCAGTACAGCGCGTCCGCCGGGTACGGCAGCGGGTGGCACGGCACCACCTTGCCACCGCCGATGCTGGCGATGCCGTTCGGCGCCACGACGTACCTGAGGGGCTCCCTGGGTCCGTGCACCACCGTCCTGGCCGCTCGTGGCTCCGTCGAATCGAGCGCGACGGCGGCGAACTCCATGGCCGCTCGCTGCGTGGCGGCGCAGATGCGCGGCTCTTGTTGCTTCTGGTCACGGCAGAACAGGAGCGTGGCGGCGACCTGCCGGGCTCGCTCCGAGCCTCGCGCTATGTTGTAGCAGGCCAGAATGTGTGCCAGGTTGCTGTAGGCGAACGCCGGCGGCGCGGTGGCCGTGGTAGAGGTCATCGCGCTGGGGGAATTTGACTGTTCGCCGGCAGAGCTGCAATAATATAAGACCTTTAAATATATCTCAACGTGACCTTTAAATATACACTAGAATATGTCTAAATACGTCTAGATATACACTAATCAAAAACAGTCTAAAAAGGATTATCTTTACTATTAAAGCAGACTTGGTGAATGCCTGGTGTCACACGTCTACCAAATTACAAAACAAATGCCACCACGCTCAACCAACCTCACGTCTTAACTAACTTTACTTTATTTTCTCAACAAACCAACAGAAAACAGATTGAAGAATAAAACGACATCAATAAGATCCGAAAATCATGTCTCAAGTCGCAACCGCCCCGCTCCTTCTCTCCCTACTACGCACTCTCGGCCCGCTCCCTCCGTCGCGGTGACGACGCAACGGACGGCGCCACGCCTCGGCCGCCGCGAGTCGAAGAGATCATCGCCAAGGAAAAAAGAAGAGAACATCATCACAAGTCCGAGCTGCAGGCTGATGACGCGCCTCCGGCGCTGAAGTCCGACGGGTTGAAGCCCCGATTACCGCATCTGACGCAAGCCTATGCATTCATAGTTCGTCGTCCTCGCCGGCTGCGCTGCCCGACGCCGTGGTTGCCGCGCCCTACCTGAGAAGATTCATGCATTCCCATTGATGAGAGAGCGGGCAAGCGGCGAGGCTGACGAGGACGCAGCGTACTTTGGCGAGCCACGCTGCAGAAGCCGCGGCCAATGGCCGATGCAGAGGCGCCGCTACAACCTGCTGATGCCTGGCGCCCCTGATAAGAGGGGCATGCCGCGCTCGGTGGCGACCGAGCCACCCTCCAAAAAAATATTGATCGACCTGGTACCACTCCCTTGGTACTGAATTGCTGATCTTGTTTTTTTGTTGTTAGTTTTTCAGGTCTGTAACTTATTTATGGATGGATTGGGCATTTCTCATCTGTTCGTTACCACCTGATGTAGGTCTTTAATGCATCTGATGCTTTTGCCACTGAGATTCCTAAAGGCTCACACATCTCCTAGCATGAGTACGTAGCAGAACGAAGCAGAACTAATTGATGCATGAACCTCCAGAAAATAGATTTATCCAATGTTGTGTAGCAACTATAAAACTTATATGTGTTAGTTGAATGAACATTGAATAATCATGGGAAGTAAAGCATTTTTTGAATATGTACTTAAAACAGATTAGTTATGACGGATAGCTACGAGTACTATTTATGGTTAAAAGTACTTTTCATACATTTATCTTCTTTTCTCAATTGATCCATACTAGAATTGTTCATTGTTTCCTTTTCGTCAGTGTACAACTGAACTGAGAAAGCTATTTGGTATGGAGATGAATCTAATACCTTTTGAAAAAACTAGCCTTTTAAAACTTAAAAATTTATTTTTCGAATAACCATAATAAAGGGCTAACCCTATTAAAAAACAGATCAAGCATAGAAAATGATGAGAAAACCCTATTACAGAACACCCCTCCAAGAAACCCCTAGACACGCGACAAGGGGTCACCAACACGCCTCCTCGGGAAAGCACCGGGCCATGCAATCATCGTTTAACACACTCGCTAGCTCCTCCGGAAGTTTTCAAACCAATACACAGTCTGACCCACGATTGCGAGGGCACGGCTAGGTATGATATTTTTTTTCTTAAGGAACTAATATAAGATGCAAGATGATCATGATACGCAAGATGATGGCCTTATTTGGTGCATACTTTTCCTATATTTATGTAAATATTTTCGAATGTAAGAATCATAAAAATTTATTTGTCTGCCGATGTTTTCCAATGCACTTGGGAAAATTACTAAAGATGTGAACACTTTTTCTTTTATATTTCTGATTTGAAGTTTGTCCTTACATATTTTACAAGTGTTTCTCTTTGTAGGTTGATTGAACGGATTATTGCCTTGAAGCTTGATTGTATATGCAAAATTGCTGACCAGATGATGCTTTTTAGTTGGAGGAGAATGTCATTACTTATAAGATTGGATTGATGGGTCCTAATTATTTTTAAATCCCGTTGCAACGCGCGGGCACCCAACTAGTATTTAGAAATGGAGGTAGTATCTGCCTGTGGTCGAATAAGGGTGAGGATTACCGACGAGAAGGGGATGTAGGAGAGCGTGCTGACCAGTTGACTTCGTACGCGGCTGCATCAAATGGCCCGTCTACAAAATAATCAACAACAATTAGCACATAAATGGGACTGTCAGTTTGACATTAAATCCTTTTTTAATGAATTTATATAATTTGTTTCAGTACTCTTTTGAAAAACATCAAAATTAAGCTTGTCTGGTAGCCATCATTTCGTGTCGAAATCCTGAAGTTCAGTCGAGATTCTCTTGTTGAGACACGACACATGCTCTAACCAAAATTCATCTACAAACCGCGAACCATGTGAATTTACCGGAATGACCATCCACCTGTTGCTCTCCTGCGACGAACCCAACTACGAGCAGCATCAAGATAAGTGTCATCGTCGTCATAATGCCCTCTCCTTTTTCCTTTCCTTTCGAGCCAAGTCTATTTTATAGTACCAACCTTGAGTTTCTAATTGTAGAACCATACAAAACCTGACCAGGCGCAAACCTTATGATGTCTCTCCTGAAATTCGGTGCACACTATGATGTTTTGCTTGATTTGCCCCGGCCCACTTGAGACGGTGAAATCAAAACTGTGTTTCTAGGAGGAACAATGTATAGTACTCTCTCCATTCATTAATGTAAGGCATTGGACCTGCCATTCCAGTTTAACTACATATACTAAAATGAGTGAATATATGAGTGTATATATGTATAAAATAAGTATAGATATATTTGAATCAAGAAAAAGTTAAAATAACTTACATTAGTGAATGGAGTAGCAACTCTCATTGTACTTGCCTCGGATTTACTTTCATCAATGTGGACTTAACCTACTCAAGTTTTTTAAATGTATTGACATTTATGTATTATCTTCTTTTATTTGTAAAAAATGGTTACTATAATACATGGCCTTTGTTCTCTTCTCACACAAAACATTGTTCACCTTTGGCTGAAACTTGCCCATTAGGACAAATGAAGCCGCATGAAGGCGGGCAGGGAGGTAGAGCTGGCGCGCATTGAGTCCAACGTCCATTTTTTTTCCAAAATGGGGATAGAGCCCGGCCTCAGCATAAGTGCACTCATTGTTTTTATTGCAAGGTTTACTGAAATTAAGTGTACATCTCACATATCACTTAAGGTTGTATGGAATCAACCAACGAAAGAAAGACAACATAGAGCAACTAGGAATTCCTAATTCGATTACTATGCAGCACCAAGAAGCTCGACTAAAATTATCCTGAGAGACCGCCAGAAGACGGGTACACCCAGTAGCCAGAAGATCTCGCCGATCCGACGGGACGAGAAACGCCCATTGATGAATCCAATAGGCAGACATATTGATTACCATGAAAACATAAAAGGTTATGTTTCTACTAAAATAAGGTTATTTTGATTATTTATTGGTGCCCAACATAAAGCTGAAACTGCAATAGGAATTCTAGCCTTTTTCTTTTTATCGTTTCCATACCGAATTGAGTCTTGTTCGCCTAGAACCTTGATGATATGTGACTTCAACCTTAACTTGATTCGTAAGAGAGTTTTTTTAAAGTGATGGATCATTAAGGTTGTGGTTAAACCAACTAACCATTTGGGATTAGTCACTTAGTCGTGTTGGCGTCTATCACCCAAAACCCACGTGGGAGAGCATATGCTCTTTTAATCTCCCCTTTTTGAGTGATCAATGACAACATGATTAAAATTTCATGAGATATAGAAATTCTAATAAACATGATCGAGATGTGGAGGACGTTCATGTTCTGTTTGGGTGCCTGTGGCCCTACCTTTGATATGTAATGTGTTCCTGGAGTTCAAGTTTGAAAAGTCCAAGTTCGTTTAGTCTCCCTAGGATTAGTAGTTGTGTGGCGCTCCCCCATGTGGCGAGAAAATTATCGTAATGTTGGCTGTTTGTTCGCTTTAGTAGTCTTGTAGTTCTCTTAGGTAGAGGCTGGTGTGAAGAGGATTAAGGAAATGCATGTGATAGCCGGTGTGCGGTCACAAAATACTGAATGAAATCGGGGGCTAGAGCCCTTTAACTCGAAAAAAAAGGATGCTAACTTAACAGTCCAAATAATGCATGCTATGGAATGAATGAGCAAATCAAAGCAATATCCAGTAAGAACCGGTTAGTGAGTAGATGCCCCATATTCTCACTGGGTGCTCATTCTCATGAACAATCTGGCATGAGGTCCTCTCATGGATACAATCGATGTTCAGACCGCCGGTTGTGGAAGACGATTTCGTGGAATGGTGGTCATTCGTACTCAACTCCACACCCACGTGTTGTGTAACGGCACCTATTTGGTGACCATGCTCATGGTGTGGTGGATTTGGAAGCACCGGAATGTGATGACAAAGAACGTCCCTCGGTTAGCGCTTTGGTGGAAACCGTCAAGACTGAGACTCGTTCTTGGGTGAGCGCGGGGCTGTGGACTTGCATATCTTCTCCCCTAGTTTAAGTCGCGGGGTTAAGTTGTATGATGTGGGGTGTCCTCTCTATAGACTTGTAAATAACTCTTTCTTCTATCAATGCATCTAAGTGCAAGGCATTTGAGTTTTCCCAGACTGGAATGAGAATTTCGATAGATTTATTTGCTTTAAAGCATAGTTGCTGGTAGGTTATGCTCCTTTGCTTCATCCCTATAGTCTAAGGATTGCCAATCAAACAGTAGCAGTAGACTAGCCATATTCATCTTCACGACCCCCTGTGGAAAAAAAGAATTTGTTGCGAAAAAAGTTCATACGTAAATGTTCTGCTTAGGTTCTTTCCAAATAGTTCAATGATTCCCACTGAATTAATTGATCAGCAGCGCCATAGAAAAAAGAAACAACTGCACTAGAAGTTTTTTTTAGATAAAGGGATTTTATTACTTAAGAGTTTTAAGCATTACACCCGGCCTCTGCATACACTAGTGCACACAGGGCCTTTAGTCCCGGGTGGTAGAGGCCTCTGGGACCGGATGGACATCCGGTACATGCCAACCGGGACTAGAGGCCCCCCTCTTGTCCCGGGTGTCCTACGACCCGGGACCAGAGAGTTCCACGCGGGGGCAGCACATGGCGCGTGCGAGAGGCTCTCTAGTCCCGGGTTGTAATACAACCCGGGACTAGAGATGCACCCACGTGGCAGCCTGTGGCTTTTTTCGTTTCGGTTGTTGTATATTATGAATAATTTGCAAAAAATACGGTTAATTATCTGTAAATCAGAAAAATACATATAGCATATCAAAATATTCGTAAGAGAAAGTCGGGAAATCGGAAGTCGGAAGTCGGAACGGAAAGTCGTGAAGTCGGGAAAGTCGTGAAGTCGGGAAAGTCGGGAAGTCGTGAAGTCGGGAAGTCGGGAAGTCGTGAAGTCGGGAAAGTCGACGTCACGTTTTCCGGCTTCCCGGTTTCACGTTTTCCGGCTTCCCGGCTTCCCGGTTTCACGTTTTCCCGGCTTCCCGGTTTCACGTTTTCCCGGCTTCCCGTTTTCACGTTTTCCCGGTTTCCTGGATTAATTTACATATAAAGATCATATATAAGAGGGACTAGAACCGTCATCTATTCGATTACATGGAGATCATGAAGCCACTACTAGAGCCCGTCATCTAATTTGATCTGGTGCCATTGTATTTTCCCTTCATGTCTAAGACATAGTTCATCAAAAAGCCCGCAATTTCCTCGCAAATTGGTCGAAAGCGGTCCTTTAGTTGCAGGTCCCTCCGCATTCGATCCATCTATAAAAGAAGGGAGATTAATATGAATTTCAATCATCATAACAGAAATTATGAATGACACTCAACACAATTGATGGTTATAAAATGAAATTGTGAATTTATTTGTTCACTTACTTCGATAAATGTCCCTGGGTTCCGCTCAGAGACTATCGTGCGAATCCACTCGCAGACGTAATATCCACACAAATTGGTCCCGGGAGGCTGCCTATCCAAGTACTACACGAGAATAGATTTCAATCAAATAATAATCAAGCATCACGATGGTATTGAAATTTGAATTAAAAGGGATGCGCGAACACCTAGCTCGTACTACTTACTTTGGGGTAAACAAAAGTAAGTTCCTCTTTAAATTGACCAGGTGTAGCATTTCGGAAAGCTTCCAAACCCTGCCCATCAAACAATTGAATAAATGAGTTATTAATTAGTTACTTGATATCTCAGGAATGGAAGGAAAGAGACCGATGTAATACGATAAAGATTGAAATTACCGTTTGAGCACTCCTTGGATATATTCGTGCCGCTCTTTGGGCCAGTGCAATGAGTCCAAGATTTCAACTTCTGCTCTATCGATTTGAATGATTAACAGAATGTAATGGGCGCTGCGCACGTTTATATATGTCAGTAACTAATCAGTTACACTTAACATCGAGAAAGCAAAAACCAATGTGTACAAGACAGTAAGACTCTTACCTGAAGTGGTAAGGAAACAATATCTTCCCTTTATAATTTTGGTCCCGGATGGACCTAAACAAGGTGTTCACCGTTTCCTCGTGGTGGTCACGTAGCAATTTTTCATTAACTCGGCTTGGGTCGATGAACCCAATCTCAAACACTCGGTTTCTGTCACATTCATCGCTCTTCATTCTGCATAATACCGTAGTGAGCATAATTAGAACAGGCAATGACCGAGCTAAGCTATAGACTTTATTTTAGAAAATAAATGAATTGAATCACTTACAGACAATAGGTAGTGAGATGCTCAAGTCGAGGGCGTCAAGCTGGTATAACTGATAGATTTCTTCAATAGGTATAGTTATCTCGTCTGCACCGTTGAAATGTTCATCTGTAATTTTCACCGGGATCAATATTCGACCTTCACTTGTGACATTCTTGTACCATTTATGCAGTCTTGTCATTTGTGTTGGTAGATTCTGGAGCTCATCAGGTGACACTAGATCCTTCCCGTATTCCCAGGTCCATCTAGTAGGTCCCATAAGGGGGGGATATCATCTGCATCCAGTTGAGAAAGTGAAATACCAATATCTGCAGCAAATTGCGCGCGGTAAGCGCTATCGTTCTCAAGCGCAGAGCCCATATCAGTGGCCACCTTGAGCGGGGAGATGGACTGATTTGACTGATGTCCGAGCTGGGCAACATCTCTTCTCCTTTTCCCGCCGGGTGGAATTTTCCTCATAGTCCGTACATAGTCATCTGGCCTATTTATCGAAATTTGCGATGGCTGAGTAAGGAAACTAACAGCAAATTGTGTTTGAGCTTCCGAATACTTTTCCTTTGGCTTAGGTTTTCTTTTCTCAGCCATTTCTGCAAACTGTCTTCTCGATTCTGTTTGTAGCCACACCCTGGCTTCCTCTTGAGTACACTCGACGTCGTAAGGTCTCGGGGGAGGAACCTTCGGTACTTTTGGCAGGGGCTCAAGTCGGGGTTTGGGTCGGGAACCCATGGCGGTGGTCTTCATCCCCTTTCGACCGTTAGCCTTAGTGGGCGGAGGCGGTGGAGACGGCTCAGGAGTCGGCTGACGCGGCGACGGAGTCGGCTGACGCGGCGACGGAGATCGAGAAGGCGATGGTGGCCTTGGCGGCGGTGTCCAGCCTGGAAACATGATCAATTTCTTGGGCCATAGAATGAGTCCACCCTGGACATCTCCCAGTGTCCTCTCATCATCACCTCCAGGGATTGAAGTTCGAGTGATTCAAATCCGGGGTAAACTTGATCCACGCCGACACGAGCATAGCCATCTGGAATCTCATTGCCACGATACAGTGTTGTAGATTCACAAGGTAAAGCATAGCCGTCCGCCGCCTTCATGGTTAAGTTTCTCACTGCCTCATGTAGCTCACAAGTTTTCTTCTCAGTGATAGAATCCACGGGGTATGTTTGGTTCGATGCCTCATCAGCACCGACCGTCGTGGAAGCCACGCTGCTTTTCCGTTGAGACGGACCCTCATCTTGCAGCTGCAGCTGATGAGTTGCCCCTCGAGAAGATTGCGCGCGCCGCAATTCATCTAGTTCCTGTTGTTGTTGGCTAATGATATTTTCCACTTTGCTCAACCGGTCGTGTTGCTCCTGCTCCTTCCTCCTCTTTGCTCTTTCTCGGCTTCTATAAGAGTCACGGTCCTCAGGAAACCCTTCATGCCACGTCACACCTCCCCTGCCTCGAACAGATCCTCCTTTTTCTTTAGTACCGAGGGCCTTCCACAGCTCGTCGTATTCTCTGTCGGGAAAAACCTTCCCTCACGAGCATCGGCGATTGCATCCAGAATTGTTTGCCGGGGTATAGGAGTTTCTTTCGTTTCATCAACTATTACGCCTGTTGCGACGTCATACTCCCCCCATGAGCAAGTATCCAATTTCTGACCCTACGGGGCCACAAATCTGTAACTGGAATGATCCCTTTTTCGCGCATAGTGGCCTCAATCCGATCCCACTTAGGCTCGGCAGTTACGTAGCCACCTCCACCCAACTGATGGTGATATATCTTCTTCGCTGCATTCAACTTATTCTTTGCCGATCTTTCCTTGGCTAGTTCTGTATCCTTGTATTGCAGAAATGCCGGCCAGTGAGGCCGCTGCCTCTCTAGTGTCCCAGTGAAATCTGGAACTTTCTTTTTGTCGACCCAATCACGGTATAATCTGTTCTTCCATTTATTGAATTGTTCAGCCATCTTCTTCAGAGCCCAATGCTTGACTTTGTCCGTCATGGCTTTTGTCCTTTCGGGACTATCCAACACCGGCAGAGTGAAATGTGCCATGAGCTTCTTCCAACATATATCTTTAGTTCTCTCGGTGACATAATAATTGCCCTCTAAGTTTTTTATCTGATTCCATTCCGAAAGGCTGATCGGAACATTGTCCCTGACAACAACTCCACATTGATGCACAAACTTAGATGCGCTCTTCGGAGGCGCCAACGGTTTGCCATCTGAAGAGACTGACTCAATTCTGAAATGATCTTTTATTCCCAACCCTTTGGCATGGCCTCGTTTACTAGTTTGGGTCGATGCGGAGGTCTAAAAAGAAGAAACATTTGTTAATATATATATACAAATAAAATTTTACATCTGATCAAATAGAGGCTTAATATACCACGCCGGACTGCGGGGTTCACCAACTGTGCTAGTTTGCCCTTGGACGCTTCGTTCCACCTCCATTCCCGGACCGGAGTCGTTCAAAAACTCGGAGCCATCTTCTTCTGCTCCAATGTGTTCATCACCATCCGCGGGTTGCCGGATATAGTCGAGCAACACATCTTCCCCTTCTCTGTTTTGGAAGGGAGGAACATCTCCATCGTCCATTGCTTAACTATTACAAAAGAAAATAAAACAATGATAGCATTAGCAGAATAATTCAATGTAGGGAACTTTACACTTAGCAAAATTACATCTACAAATATACCATATCAAAATTTAAACTAACATGAGCGATACTTCATGTGTATTGTATGTGTTACCGGGAAAACGTGGGAAACCGGGAAGCCGGAAGCCGGGAAAACGTGGAAGCCGGGAAAACGTGAAACCGGGAAACCGGGAAAACGTGAAAACGTGAAACCGGGAAGCCGGGAAAACGTGAAACCGAAACGTGAAAACGGGAAGCCGGGAAAACGTGAAACCGGGAAGCCGGGAAAACGTGAAACCGGGAAACCGGGAAAACGTGAAAACGGGAAGCTGGGAAGCCGGGAAAACGTGAAACCGGGAAGCGGGAAAACGTGAAACCGGGAAAACGTGAAAACGGGAAACCGGGAAGTCGGAAAGTCGTGAAGTCGGGAAATCAGAAAGTCGTGAAGTCGGGAATTTCCCGACTTCACGACTTTCCGATTTCCCGACTTCACGACTTTCCGTTCCGACTTCCCGACTTCACGACTTTCCGACTTTCCGTTCGGACTTCACGACTTTCCCGACTTCACGACTTTCCCGACTTCACGACTTTCCGTTCCGACTTCCGATTTCCCGACTTCACGACTTTCCGATTTCCCGTTCCGACTTCCGATTTCCCGACCGATTTCCCGTTATAAGATCTAGACTTAGCAAAATTACACCTAACTAACTATAATTTACGCTAACTTACCAAAATTTACACTAACCTACACTAACTTAGCAAATTACACTACACTAACTTAGCAAAATTACACTACACTAACTTAGCAAATTACACTACACTAA
The DNA here is from genome assembly GCA_947311845.1 of Poa pratensis. Lineage (NCBI taxonomy): Eukaryota > Viridiplantae > Streptophyta > Magnoliopsida > Poales > Poaceae > Poa > Poa pratensis. The sequence continues at coordinate 74,554,378 of CAMZMU010000036.1, read as the reverse complement.
CTTAGCAAATTTAACTAACTTATCCAACTTATCTAATTTAACTTATCTAATTTAACTTATCTAATTTAACTTAGCAAATTTAACTTAGCAAATTTAACTAGCAAATTTAACTAGCAAATTTAACCTAGCTAATTTAACTACCAATTTAAATTAGCAAATTTAACTAGCAAACTTAACTAACTTATCTAACTTAACTTAGCAAATTTAACTAACTTATCTAACTTAGCAAATTTAAACTAGCAAATTTAACTTAGAAAAAAAATGAATAAGAAAAAAAAACTACCTAGCTAGCCGGCGGAGGAGGAGGTCGAGGTGTGAGGCGGTGCGGGTGGCCGGCGCGGCGGCGGAGGAGGAGGTCCGGCGCGAGGCGCTGCGGGTGGACGGCGCGGCGGCGGAGGAGGTCGAGGGCGAGGACAGCGCGGCCGGCGCGGAGGAGGAGGAGGTCGAGGCGGCGCCGGGCTCAGGCGGCACCAGCGCGGAGGAGGGACGGCGGGTGCAGGCGGCGTGGCGGCGGCGCGTCCGAATTCGGCAGCCTAACGGCGTAGTGGACGGCGGCGGCGGCGGCGCGTGGGCGCTGTGGACTTGGTCTTCTCCCGGGTCGTGGTTTGACCCGGGATAGAGGCCTGGGTATTTATACCCAGAGACCTCTGGTCCCGGGCCGAACCACGGTCCGGTACTAGAGGTGTTTTCGCACGCGCACCCCCAGCGCGCGCAAAATTACCACCAGTACCGGGTGGTGACTAGTACCGGGTGGTGGCACCACCCGGTACTAGAGGTCAATTTTTTTCAAGTGCCCAAAATTTCAAAATTTCGCGCGGAATTTTCTGAAAACTTAATTTGAATATTTATTTAAATAGCTTCTGCATACTTTCGAATCTGAAAAAAATTTCAACATGAGAAGTGTTTGAATTTAAATAACTAATCCAAAGCAATTTTCTGTTTTCGAAAATAATTGTTCTAACTATTCAAACTATTAACCATTTTGCCATTTTCAATTTAAAATGCATTAACTAATATTGTTTAAATTTGAAAGTCATATTTTTCACATCTTCTCGCGTGCCATTTTCAATTTAGAATGCATTAACAAATTTAACCATTTTGAAAGTCAATTTAAAATGCATTAACTAATATTGTTTAAATTTAAAATGCATTAACTAATATTGTTTAAATTTAAAATGCTTCAAAAGTGTTTGCATTAACCATTTTTGCTGGCTCGGAGGCCGTAGGATTAGGGGGAACGGCGGGAGGAGCCGGGCATGAAACCAAACTGAATCAGGTGGATGTGAAGGGTTTGTGACCGATGGTAATCCTTCTCATTCCGACAGTTACGACATGGACAACACATAAAATTTTAAAAATGCATTAACTAATATTGTTTAAATTTAAAAGACATCTCTTTATTTTAAAAACATCATTAACAACATCCAACAGACTTACATAAAAGGATACATTATTACACATCACTAACAATTACGTTACTACATAAACGGACTTGTTGCTCGGAGGCCGTAGGATTAGGGGGAACGGCGGGAGGAGCCAGCCCCGTTCGCGGCCGCCCGGTTCTCGCGCGCACGTTTGCGGCGGAGGGCAAGATCCATGGAGGATGAGTCTTTCAGCGCCCAATCCAGCTCGGAAGCCTCCTTCGCCTTGAGCTGGCAGGCAGTTCTGGCTCGCTGTACACGGTCGTCGTGGACGGACCGGAAGGAGGCTTCAAGGGCCTCCTGCATCTGCGGCCCGCCGCGCTCTTCCCCATGGTCGCTCCAGTCGAAGTCGTCGTCGTCATCCTCCTCGTCGGGAGGGGCGGCGGCGACTGGTGGAGGTACGGCCGCGGATCCCCACGCCACCCCTGCGGCGTACGCATCCTCGTCGGGGTCAGGGACGTCGGACCACGCGGGCTCGTACGTCCTCCGCACCTCCTCCGGCACCGGAGCAGGAGGCCGGTAGCAGGGCATTCCTCTCCACGCCGGGCTCGTGGGCATACGGCGGGATAGGCTCCCGCGGTAGCGCCCAAGCGCGCTCTGCCGAGCACGCTCGACCTCGTCCAGAAGGCGCTGCGGCGGGCGTGGCGGATCCATCTCGTGGAGACGATGCGTTCGTGGCTAGGAATGGTGGATTAGGGTTTACCCCGTCGGCGACAATATATAAAGACCTCCAGGGCAGCGCTAGGGGAGGACACGTGGCTAGGGCAGCGCTGGGGGAGGACACGTGACTGACACGAGTCGTGACCGCAAAGCCCGCCTTTAGTCCCGGTTGGTGTTACCAACCGGGACTAAAGAAGCACACGGATCGTGTGTTTCTTTCAAGCGCTTGTGAGACGTTGGATCAGGGGTGTGTTTCTTTTGAGGGATTGTGAGCTGTTGGATCAGCACTATCACGACCACTTCGTGAGCCACTTGACCCGGTTGGTGTTACCAACCGGGACTAAAGAAGCACACGGACCCTATATATAGCATCCATCGATCATTGCAGTACACGGGTAGCAGAGAGCAAGATTTCTGAGAGGCAGGAGTTCCTAGAGCGGAGGCTGAAGGTGAACCCTCCCTCGGTCGGATCCAAGCAGCGGCAAGGATCTCTGATGATTAGCAACATCTCCAACACTTGTTCGGACGGTTGCAGATCATCAGAGACGTCTTGCCGCTGTTTGGATCGAAGGCCGATTTGCCGTCTCACACCACGCGATGATTTGCCGATTTGCCGGTCAGAGTGGCCACTGGAGAAGGTAGGCAACTTCGATCCGAGGGAGCCGGCCCGGATCTTCTTTGGTGGAGGTCGCGTGGGCCAGGGAGTTCCAGAGGGAGCCGGCCCCCGAGGAGGTGGTACGTCGCCGTATCAGGGAGGAGGATGCACACGTTCGTCGCTACATGTATATGTTGGATACGGTGTATACTAATACATGGCAGGTATTGTATAGGGATCCTTCTCATGTGAGTATTGGCCCTGTGATGGTTCCTACTCTTTGGGTGAGAAACTTAACCATGAAGCCGTCCGCCGCCTTCATGGTTAAGTTTCTCACTGCCTCATGTAGCTCACAAGTTTTCTTCTCAGTGATAGAATCCACGGGGTATGTTTGGTTCGATCCGAGGGAGCCGGCCCGGATCTTCTTTGGTGGAGGTCGCGTGGGCCAGGGAGGTTCCAGAGGGAGCCGGCCCCCGAGGAGGTGGTACGTCGCCGTATCAGGGAGGAGGATGCGCACGTTCGTCGCTACATGTATATGTTGGATACGGTGTATACTAATACATGGCAGGTATTGTATAGGGATCCTTCTCATGTGAGTATTGGCCCTGTGATGGTTCCTGCTCTTTGGGTGAGGAGCGCTCGTGATGCACCCCGCGGCTTAGGACGAGCAGAAGTTAGTTAAATAAAAATGGCATGGACTCCAGCTGTAACCGGATTAAATAAAGATGTAAGCGTGTGATACACTCCAGCTGTAACCGGATTAAATAAAGATGTAAGCGTGATGCACTCCAGCTGTAACCGGATTAAATAAAGATATATCCTCTTGCATAGAGTCTTTTTATGTGTACTAGTTGCTATGTGAAATAATAAACTTGATTTTCGACAAAAGTTTCACAAACATTCTTCACAAAAAGTACTATCATGTAGAAACAACTATAATAGAATGACATGATCTAAAAATTCAGCACATACATCAAAAGCTTCAGAAAGCTTGATCACATCATACTTAAACAGGGACATAATTAATACAAATAATAGTTCAGATATCCATTACAGCATAATTAAAGATACACGCATATATATGATAATAGATCAAGACCCAAGCACTACATAATAATAGAGATATAAAAGTGTTCGCCATTGCAAACACTACTCGTCCTCCGGATCAGAATTCCCCCAAGCAGGAGACCCATGGGGCACTGGTGGTGGTACTAGGTGACGCTGCCCATAGTTGACGATTCTAATCTGGCGGTACACCTCGTATGCAACGTACGCATCTATTGCTGCATACTCAATGTTGGTAGCGTCAAGTGGGGTCTTCTCCCAGAGTTTGTGCTGATCGTTGTGGAATTTTGTCTTCATATCAGCGTACTCCTCGTCGATCAAGGCGAATGCCATATTAGCCATTGAAGTCTTGTCATTCTCAAGCTTGAAAATGCGTTGGAGATCAATATGGCAGGCAGCTGGTATCTCAATACCCCAGGTGCGCCTCATCTTGATCTTGTCATTCGTTATATCAACGCTAGCAAAATGTATGCCGCTGCGAAGAAGGAACTCCATGAGTTCTGGACAGTGCTTGTCACTACTGCAACAACAAAGTGGAACACATGTTAAATACTGCTGCAACAAGTATATTTCGGCATGCACAAGTATGTATAATAAGAAGTGGAACACATGTTTCACGTTTTCCCGGCTTCCCGTTTTCACGGTTTCCCGTGAAGTCGGAAAGTCGTGAAGTCGGGAAGTCGGGAAGTCGGGAAAGTCGTGAAGTCGGGAAAGTCGTGAAGTCGGAAAGTCGTGAAGTCGGGAAGTCGGTACGGAAAGTCGTGAAGTCGGGAAGTTTTCACGTTTTCCCGTCTTCCCGGCTTCCCGGTTTCACGTTTTCCCGGCTTTCCGGCTTCCCGGTTTCACGTTTTCCCGGCTTCCCATTTTCACGGTTTCCCGGATTAATTTACATATAAAGATCCCATATATATAAGAGGGACTAAAACCGTCATCTATTAGATTACATGGAGATCATCAAGCTAGCCACTACTATTCGTATTACCTTGCCCACTGGAAGACCATGACATGTTTCTTGAAACAAAGTTGGATGACGGCAACATCTCTTTGATCGGCCGTGTACTCGAGATCAAGGCCCATGAACTTCTTGTTGTTGTCTTCCTCCTCTTCAAGCCAATACTTGAAATCGGAAAGAAAATCCGGCACCTTGGCGCTGTCGTTCGTGTAGACGACATTGAGATTGGTCTTGCCATGTGCAAGCACCTTCCCGTAGCGAGTGATTGGATTCATGGTGGAAGGATGGGGGGAAGAAGAGAGGAGAGGGAGACGAACATAAATGGCCGCGGTTACTGTAGCAATCGCGGTTCCCGTGCGTTTTGATCGCTCGGCGCGCGGGAGGCAAACCGTCCGGACCTTTAGTCCCAGGCGGTATTACGACCCGGGACTAGAGGGGCTCGCGCCAGGCGAACAGTTGCCTCCACCCCTCTAGTCCCGGGCTGTATTACGACCCGGGACTAGTGCTCCCTCACGGCCTGGGACCAGTGGAAAAGGTTTGACCCGGGACTAGTGCCCCCCTCTAGTCTCGGGTCTTAAGCCACCCGGGACTAGAGGCAAAATCGGCCCTAGACGAAAGGTCTCGTTTCTAGTAGTGATAGCTAAGATGCACACAGCCACCAGTTCACCAGTAACCAATTCAGAACAAAAAGTAAAAAGGCGAATTACATATCATAATGAGAAATTGTAGATCCGCCTAAGAAGCTGGTAGGTCTATCCGGAGTTTATGTTGCCATCCATGCCGGGAGAATAACTCTCTGGCCGCAGCCTCCAGCCTCGACGCCACCTCCAAAAATAAGTCTCGGTGCTCCACACGCTACAGGGCCGACCATGCTCGTGGCGTAGCTGTAGACCGATAGATAACCTGCATAACAGAATCATTTTTATCGTTAAAAACCTTGTCATTTCTACATAGCCACAGCGACCAAATAATGGCAATCGCGCCCATCCTACAGAAGAGTTTAAACCTATGATCCACGCCATTTAACCAGTTGCCAAAAATGTTTGCACTAGAAGTAGCAGAGAGAGAGAGAGAATAATACCAGATTCTAGCTGTCCTGCACTTTATCCTTTCCTCGGTCCGCTTTTTGCCGTCGGAGTGCTTCTTGTTCTTTGTTTCTGTTCCCTGAACAAGATGCAGCCGGTACTGCTTCTTGTTCCCCCTCTGCAGCCATCGTGTGGACTAACCAAATAGATGAAATTTAAGATGGAATCAATCAATAGAGTTGTGTCAAACAAATAGTAATTGGAACGGACACACAAAGAGTTGTGTTACTTTACCTCCAGCTTTGATCAAGTGCTCGGACAGTATATCCCTCACCCTCACAGCGTCCTCATCTGCTATCTGACGCACTTGGTTAATGTAACTGATCTCCTCCTGATCGCAATGCTTATCTGCATCCTCCTCCACATCTATCACTATGTTATGCAACAGGCAGCATGCGCTGATTGTCCGGTACATCTCAAGTTGATTATTTGGGTGCCACCCTTTTCCCTGAAGGCACTTCCACGTGCCTCCGAACCTTGCCAGCCCCCTCTGCATGACGGTGGCTGTAGTTTCGGAGTGTCTCCTGTTGAACTCCACTTGGGAGTCTGAGAGTGATTGACCATTCATCATCTGGTAAGGTGTGAGGAGCCAGGGGCGAAGAGGGTACCCGAATCACCAATTATGTATTCCCCAACATCTGAGCTATCTGATAACTTTAGTTTGTTGCCGTTCAGCCAAGTACCCTTCTCGCAGTCCTTGAAGAACTCGGAGTCGTGCAAGATGCTCGATTGGTTCATGCTACCTGACGACCTGCATAACCAAATGTTTGTGAACCTCATATCTGGATCACTGACTGCTTGCATTACCAAGTGCACATATCCAAATTTGAAGCCAGTTGTATGTACAACACCGCAACAATTTGGCAGACCACGGACCTTATCAAACTTGCGAGTAGTCTTCTCCATTTTGCTGGCGTGGGGCCAATTTAAGTGGCGGAGTGCTAGCTCTGCCATAGCCTTAACAAACCTCTGAGTTACCAGCGAGGCAGTTGACTCGTTCACACCAATAGATGATGCTACGATCTTCAGTGGCTCACCAGAGCTCAGCACTCTCAGAGCGACAGCTACAAGATCTGGTAAAGACATCACTCTCCCATCAACAAAGGTGCTATTCCTTGCCATCGAATCTTCAAATAATGAGATCATCATCAAGCTGCAGACGTAGCTGAAAGTACGTCTTCTCATTTTGTACAAAGATTCAAATCCTTGTGCGTCCTTCCTAGAACATGATAAGGTTTCTGCATGGCAAGAAAATACAAAACTGGTTTGTACACAATCTGTAATTTCCAAGGCAAGAGCCACCATACTCGAGATTTGTTAAATTCGGGTAACCTAGCTAGCAGAAGAAATACTAAAGATAGTGTTGTGGATACAACTTAAGTTGCATGTCCAATACAACCATGTTTATATGTCATATGACTTGACATAATCATGTGAAAAATAAGATGCATGGAATATACTCAGTCATCATGCAACATGTATGGATGAAAGATAGAAGCTTAAATGCGGAAATTTATTTTGGCTTGTAGGACTAGATGCTTCTATTATGAAAAAAACATATTTCGCAGTGTCAAAAAAATTCGAACAAAAACTGATGTACATCTAGACATTTTATGTAGGCAAATAATTTTTTGTCAAAAAAAGACATTTTTGTGCCCCATGTAAAAAAAGACAAATAAAATGTCTAGTAAAAATTTATTTTCGAGCACCGATTTTTTCTTTTTTTATAAAAAACACAAAAAATATTATTTTTTTCGTGAAACTTTGTGTCCAACATAAAATGTTCGGGGTACACCCAAATATTTTTCAGAATTTTTTGACATTTTTAAATATTTTTTAAAATGCACTTTCCAGAATGAGACTAGATACTCCTGCAATCCAAAACACCGTTTAAATGATATAACCTTACAAACTAGGCAAGTGTCACAGCGTAGTTTAAACGAACTAAGACAAAGCTTGTATGTTCGGTTTTACCATCAAATACGGTAGAGCGGCTAATATTTGAATCTATTTTTCCATTGTCTCTTCTTTTATACAAAAGATACCATTTTCTTGGGTTGTCTCCATCACGTGCATATGCCTTGACATGCTCCACATGGCTGAACTTGTCCCACTCGGTGCCAGGTTGTCCGACGGATAGCGAAGCGAGCAGCCATAGCCTGCAGAACAGCTGCAAATGTTGTGGCTTTATATCTGACATGTATCTTGGGAGTGTTTCCATAGTGTAATCCTCTAGGACCAGCCTCTCGAGTGCAGGGATACTCTCCAGCATCTTCAACTTTGGGCAGTTGGTGATGTTAAGCTTCTGCAAATTTGGGAGATTACTAATCCTCTCGATGTCAGGGCTTCTAACCAATATAAGCTCAACAACAGAAAGAAAGTTCTCAAGGTAGCAGAGCTTTTGGACATCGCTTAAGTGTAATACTTTCAAAGCTTTTGCATTGGAGGAAAGGCCCGGAGGAACACACCCCAGTTTGCAGTTTATGAGCCAAAGCTTCTCCAAACGGGGCATTGCTTGCACTTGCTCCTCCCATTCCCACTCCTCCCATTCCATCATTCCAATTAATTTCATCTTGCTTAACTTCGGAAATGGAACTGCTGCTGCCTGCAAGAATGCAATTCCAACCCGCCTAATGCATGGAGCACGGAAGACCTGTACAATCTGGAGATATGGGAGCTGGCATAACCCGGTAGGAAGTTCGGTGCAACAGGCCAGGTCAGAAAGAAATAAAACTTTCAAGTTGTTGAGGGGCACCGTTGACGTGGACATGATCCAACTTGGGAGTTGCTCGCCAAAATACCCATTGATATATATTTTTTCTATACTCGATGGAGGGCAAAGCTCATGAAACACCTTCTCAATTCGTTGCTGCCCTTCCTCACAGACCCCTTCTTTCTCTTTGACCAACCCATCATCTCCCAGTCTGCTGGTGCAGAGCAAGTATAGATCAGTAAGACAGACTTTCTCAGAAAGCTTAGCATTAGAACCAGACGAGGCAGCAGATACATTCTCCAATTGGTTTAATACAAGATGTCTAAGTTGGGAAAGAGGCCCCAACTCGTCCAAACTGCACCAATCACCATCTGTGTGGGCACTAAACCCAACTAGTCTCCTCAGATTTGTCAGACTGCAGAACCCTCTAGGTATCATACTTATGTTGGCAAGGCGAAGTGACCTCAGCTGGCCAAGCTTTACAATGCTACCAGGCAAATTCACAATCTTTTTACACCCATCAAGGTCAAGGTATTGCAATAATTTCATCTTGCCAATGTTCATTGGAAGTGCAGATATATCAGCATTTACTAGTGTCAGATACCTCAAGTGCTTGAGTTGATGCAATGATTCAACCAATACAGCCACATCTGCACATTCTATATGTAGAGTTCGCAGACTAGAGAATGTAGCCAATGAGTCACCGGTCTTCATCTTGATCTGGATAGTTGAGATTAATGTTCTTACTGCTTGCTGCTCCTGTAGATATTTCCACTGAAGTTCACCTGATTGCAATTGGTCGGTTTCTATGGACAACCGAAGAAACTTTTGGGAACTAAGTTTCGCCATAATATCATTTTCTCCATCGTGAGCTACAAAAGCTTCATCTTTAGTCATATAATGAGCAAATGAGCGAACAACATTATGCATGCTGCAAACCCATAGATCAAAATATGATTTATCTGGCTCTATAAGGTTCCTAGATACCAACTCCTTGTAGTAGCTTCTTCCCAGTTCTTCTAAATCGTCACTAGAGTTTCCATGAATAAATCCTTCGCTCATCCACATTGCGACGACTTGATACATATTAAAACTTATACTTTTAGGAAGAAGAGAGTAGTATAGAAAGCACTGCTTCAGATAAGGAGGCATATCTTCATAGCTCAAGTATACTGCGTAGTTGAGCTCTCGGGGCATTTTAGTTATTGACCACTTGGAATCACCCAGAACCTGCTCCCAATCATGACGGAGGTCCCCTCTTTTACGCAAGAGTCCCCCCACTACTTTAATGGCGAGAGGTAAACCACCACATTTTTCTATAATTTTTAATCCGATATCCTTTAGCGTATCGATGTCGTCTTCATCTATCTCACTTGAGAGTACCTGAGGAACATGCAGTTCAAGGGACCAATAGATTAACAACGTATCTGGGTCCGTGGCGCTACCCCTTAAGAGATACAACGACTATTTGATAAGTTTGACTATGCAAATAGTATTCAAAGTACAGAAAGTACTTATCAAAAAGGAAATGTTATAAATGTATTTTCTTATCTTGAACCTATATAACAAAGATTAATGCAACAATACATACTTTATACCTAAGGAAATATGTTATATATACTACGCTTATCTTGAAGTTATCTACCAAAGATTCATGCAACAATACATACTTTGTACCTAAGGAACTTCTAGTCTAGCTAGATTCGTTATACATATTTCGCTTATTGTTAAGTTCTATGGGAATTTTTATTTTTCAACCTCAAATAGGTATTGTAGAATTGCATGCACTAGACAGTTCATCCAAAATCTCAGCCAACGAGAAAGTATGGGCAATACACTAATACTTCAACACTCTCCTCATGTGTCGCTAACTCAGGCCTAAACGTGGACCGAAACTAGTTGAAATAAAAGTTACTGCAAAATTATAATTTTAATTGGTAGTTGGGTAACTCAAGACCTATTGGCGCTAATACTATATAGAATTGCATGCATCCACCAGTTCACCAAATTGAGAATATTTGGGGCAGTGCAATTATTATTTTTCGAAATGGAGGATAACCTCTAACCTCTGCATCGAAACGATGCACACAATTTTTTATTAATGAAAGGGTAAATAGGAAACCACCAAAGCATTGCACGCTATTTCTCATGCCTACGTGACAACTTCTTGTGAATATAGTTTCGGCGTGCTCTTTCCAGTTGCTTTGATTTTGTTGGCGATATGGTTGGAGCTTTAAGTAAACCATGTCTCCCACAGAAAATGATCTCAATCAGCCAAAAAGCCACCGGCCAGGCGATAACTCGCTACACCTACAAGCATGATAAAGGGGATGGACCAATCGAAACCAAGTGCCCTGACCTCACACACCAACGCACATCATTTAAAACCAGAGGCTTCCACCAAGCCGCCCAATAGCGAGCCGGGAGCACAAATAGGTCAACCAGACCCTCAGCGCACTCAGCAGTCGCTGCCACCGTCTTCCACCAGTCCATCTTCAGGATAGATCAACGCAATGACCTCGTCATGCTTGTCGCTGGTGCACGCGTCCATCCCAAATCCGCCTCTGCACCTCCGCTGTGCCAAGCCGCCGAGACCCGTCGTCTTCTACGCGGTAGATACAATGCCGCCCACCATAGATCCCCTCCAGCCAGCAGTTGCTCCAAAAAAGATGCCCCTAGGAGCGCATGCGGTGCCAGACGCAACCATCACCCGATCCGGGAGACCTAAATCCAGGGTTTCCCCTGAAGCAAAAGCCCTTTCCACCCGAGTCTTCGCGGTGATCCAACGTTGCCACGCCTCCCAGACCAGTACAGAATGAGCTCCAAAACGGTGCCTCCAAGGAGGTAGACGACGTCATACGCTGCCACTGTCCAGTCCGGCTAGCCGAACCTGAGGTTTTCCCCAGAGATCGACGTGACCACCACCCTGACGATACCCTCCAAGGAGGTTAGCGATACGTCTCAAACGTGTCAATAATTTTTGATGTTTCATGCTTGTTTTGTACCAAATGCTACATGTTTTATTTATAGTTTATATCATTTTATACATTTTCTGGGACTAACCTATTAACAAGATGCCACAGTGCAAGTTCCCGTTTTTCTGTTGTCGTTTTGTTTCAGAAAAGTTAGTCGGGAAATATTCCCGGAATTGGTCAAAATTTCAAGCAGGGGATTTTTACAAAATACGAAGACGCGGTCCAGAGGGCAGCCGAGGAGGCGACCCTGGGTAGCCATACGCCACCCAGGCGCGGCCAAGGGTGGTCCCGCGCCTGGGGGTTGTCTAGGCCCCCAGGTGCCTCCTGGCGCCGCCTTACCAATTATATATTTCCTTTGTCCCGAAAACTCTAAACACCCGAACACAAGTCCACGAAAATTTGCGAGGCCGCGGCCTTCGCCAACCCTAGTTCGGGAGGGTTCTGAAGCTCTTCTCGGCACTCTACCGGAGGAGGAGATCATCACCGGAGGGTTCTACACCACCATGTCTGCCTCCGGAGTGATGCGTGAGTAGTCTACCATTGGACTACGTGTCCATAGAAGTAGCTGGATGGTTGTCTCTTTTCCTTGTGTTATCATGTTTAGATCTTGTGAGCTGCCTAACATGATCGAGATCATCTTTATGTAAAGCTACATATTGTGTTTGCTGGGATCCGATAAATTGTGAAGTTATTATCAAGTTTGTTCATCTATCTATCTATATGTTTTTATTTATGATCTTGCATACTCTCCGATGCTAATGGTTGCTTTGGCCAAGTAGTTGGTAGTGTTTTCAAGAAGGGGTATTTATACTAGATAGTGGGTTTATGCCTCCGGTTGTCTGGTCTCGAGATGACAGAAACGACTAAGTCTTTGGATGTGTGTTTCCACTAGGGAGAAAACAACGGTGCTATATCTACGTGTCATTTGCATTGTTTATATTACACACTTTGCTTATTGCAATTATCAGTTTCTTGCAACTTAATACTTTCAGGAGAAACGGATAGTTATCCTGGGGTGGATTATTAGTCATAGATGCAGCTAGAAAGCGGTATATGTATTTTGTTGTAATGCCCAATTAAATACTACAGTAAAATTTAGCTTGTCATGATAGTATTATCATGCTCTTATAATTTATTAATTGTCAAGCTGTAATTTGTTTACCTAGCATGTATGTTTATCTGTTTTATGGAGAGACACCACTAGTGAACTGTGGACCCCGATCCATTCTTTTACACTGATAAAACACCGCTTCCCATCATCATTTGCTCGCTATTCATTTTTGCATTTACATTTATTTTCCACACCATACGTTTAATCCTTTGTATTCAGTAAGCCCGGGAGATTGAAAACCTTCCTGTTTTGTTGGGGCAAATTAGTTTGATTGTGTTGTGTATAGATCCACGCAATCTACAGCCGCGTGACCAGGTTGACACCGTGTTGAAACTCTTCCAACTCCTACTGGTTTGATAACGTTGGTTTTGTTCTCAAGGGAAAACTGCTACCGTACTGCTTCATACCTTTCTCTTGGGGTTCCCAACGAACGTGTGTTACGCTCATCAGTTAGCAGCGCCCACAGACGTCACAGCATCATCTGCAATAGTAGGCTGGGCAAAGGATTTATCCCTGGTGGTAGTCACGCAATTCTGGTGATCTGAAGATGTAGAACAAAAGAGAATTCCATCAACGCGGGCAGAAGAATGGCATCGGGCTAGAAGAATCCGGGAGTCCGAGATTCATCCAACCCCACCACATCGAGAGGTCCCGCCGCCGGCTCCGACGTATCGTCCATCGCGTCTCGCCAAGCCAAGCGCCATGCCCCGACGAGGCCACGCCGCGGGCCCGACAGCACCATGCCCTAGCCAGGGGTACCGGCCCGCTCCGGCCTCCCCACGCGAGGAGACAAACGATCCCGCCGCCGGCCAACCGAGCTTTGCCCGGCCGAGCCCTGTGGCGGTAGCGAGGGAGGGGGAGGAGGGCCGAGTGACGGGAGGATTTTAGGGTTTCCCCTCTCGCCGCCATCTAGGGGCGGACGAGAGGAGAGGGAGGGCAATGCAATTATACTTCAACAATTATTATGTATTGTGGTAGTGGTGAGTAGCTAAGCACTTAGATCTTCATCTAAGTGTTGCCAAAAGAAACCAAAATTTAGCAACATTTTACTCGGCACATGAATGCACAAAACTTCATTGTAAAATTATATATCTATAAATTTTCCAAAGTTCCTAAAATCGATCAAGCTTGCGAAAGCAAAATCTCAATGCCACGAGCTTGTTCCATGAGGGCAAAAAGAAAATATGGTAAATAGAAAAATTTCATCGTGATATATTTCCTTGTGGTAGCACTATGCTATAATGATATTATTACTTAATTACTTATTTGCAGAATATCAAAGTTACTATTAGCCCTACAAAATTATTGACAACCTCTTACTTTCCAAGAGCTAATCGTACATACAAGGCAATGACTTAATTAACTACTCATGCTAAACTGTAAGCATCCTATATTTCTCTTACTTGGTATTGTTAATAAATAGATGGTGATAAATTATTCACTTATTACTTTTGATTGCATACTGACCTGCTTCTTGAGCAAAGACCAAGCGTCGGCAGGCTCTAATATGTCGACATGGTGGTAGGGCAAACTGGCTCTCATCCCTCGAGCGACATCTTCATATCTAGTGGTGATGAGCACTCGGCTGCCGGAAGCAGCAGCATTGACTAAGTCTGTTTTGAGCTCACCCTCCCATGCTCCATGATCCCATACATCGTCCATTACCAGTAAGGTCTTGTGGCCAACCAGGACTTTTTTAAGGGTTCGGTGAAGCGAGACCATTGAATCTCCAACCATATCCTTTTGGTGTTCTCCTCCTCGAGCTTCGACGATGGCTCTTCTCAGCAGCTCAGCTTGACTAAAGTTTTGGTTGACACTCAACCATATTTTTTTGCTGAACTCACCTTGGATGGCCTCGTCGTTGAAGACCTTCTGGGCGAGAGCGGTCTTGCCAATCCCGCCAACACCCACGATCGCGACCACCGTGATATTGTTGTTGACCTCCTTTCTTTTCTGCAAGATCTGGGTCACTAGTACTCTTGTGTTTTCTTCAATCTTGTCCCCTACCACACCCAACCGGTCAAGCTCTCCCGACGTCTCGCGGTCGGGATTACCACGAGGAGAGGTATGCGCCATGCTGCTTCGATGATCCTCGTAGGACACGAGGCTGATGAAGCTGAAAGCAGCGCTCCGCTCCTTGATGATGTCAAGCCTCTGATTGAGAGCCTTTATGCGGGTGCCGATTTCATGTGCATGGATGGGATTTCGCATGCAGAAAAGCAAAGGATTGAAACACCGTGCATCTAAATATGATGACCCACGCTCCATGGCTTTGAGCTGGCAAAGATCCAAGATGTCAGCAGCTTCATACATGGCACGCTTTAGCTGTCCCACCCACTCTTGGACACTCTCATCAGTGATGTTCCTCCTATCGGCGTCGGAGATGAAGTTCCTGAGCTCCCGAAGCTTGTTGCCCATCTTGTCAATCTCGCCGGAGACACTCAGCAACATTCCCAGCTCATCTGCTGCTACCTGCGTGAGCAAGTGTCTCACGTAGTAGGCAAATGCATCCAGCACCATCGCCATCGTACTTTCTGGCTTTTGCTGTGACAATAAAGGTAAGGTGAAATCTATGTACGAGAGATAGGCAAAACAGGCAAGAAGCTTACTTAGCTGAGTATAAGAAAGGCGACAAATTAAATTTGAACTAACCTTTGAGATGGGTCGATCTCCTGTTCATTCAATCACGGAGAGCAATTCAATTGAGGTGAAGGGGAAGAGGGGGGCTTCCGTTGTATATGAAGGAAAGGGAAGCTACCTAGATAATAATACAGAAACGAATAAATCACATTGTTCTGGTTTGTGTATGGATAGCATATCCCATGACCCCATTAGGTGTCGTCATTATCTACGCTTCAACGTGAATAACACTAGCACACAGCTTCAGTTAATCATGCTTACTCCCTCCGGCTCAGTTTACAGGGCATACGCGTACCCCTAGATTGTAAATTTGACCAACATAATACAAAGTATATATTATAGAAGAAATATACCATTATAAAATTCAGATGTTATATTTTCAAATGATATAAACTTTTTATAGTATACTTATACTTTATATTACATTGGTAAAATTAGCGGTCTAGCTATACGCGCTGAACTTGTAAACTGAAACGGAGCTAGCGAGTAGTAACTTTAATTATTAGTTCGTGACCTGATTGGTGTGATCCGCTCAGGTCAACTAGCTCTAGTTACATATATAGATCGTTGAGGACCGAAACACCTGGACCCACAGGCTTGGGGAGAAAAAGCTCCGCTCTCGCAGGCGAAAACCCTAGTGTGCCGTCTCCCGCGTCCCTCCTCCTCCCCCGCTGCCGTCAGCGGAAAGCTGTCGGGTGAAGCCCGTGCGGTGCCGGCGGTGGCGGGGCCTTCTCTACCCAAGCGCCAGGACTTCGCCCGTGTGGTGTCGGCGGCGGTGGTACCTTCTCTACCCGAGCGCCAGGACTTCACCCACGCTGTGCCGGCGGTAGCGTGGCCCTCTACCCAAGCGCCAGGGCTTCGTCGCGGGGCGGATACAGCTGGCGACGGTGTGGTCATGGCGGTGGGGGATGGGGGTGTCATTCGTCGGTGTCTTCTGGCTCCCCAGAGCAGGTTTATGACGGCAGCGAGGCCCTCTCTGCTCGCGCTCGTGCAGATGGTGGAGGTCAGAAGCACATCGTGCTTGGGGGATGGGGGGCACGATGACGCTTCGATCTGTGTCTTCCTGTGAAGGGTGTGCCGGGAGGGTCTGCTTGGGCAGCGCAACCGCAGACAAGAAGTTTCCGACCGCCACGTTCCCTCGGGCCGGGGCAGGGCTCTCGGCTCATCGACCTCTCCAGCTTCAGATCTGGTGACACCGACAGCCATGGGGGTAGCTGGATTCGACCGGTAGGGGCCCTTTCGCATATGGGATTACATGGTGGCATGGGTGTTGTTGATGGCCAACTCGGGTGCCTTCTCGCCAGCTCTCAAGAGTCCTTGTGACGGCGGTGTTGCTCGGTTTCCTACAGGTGTACTGCGCGTGGAGCTGGGGCGTCTGCCCTAGATGGTGGGAGTCATGTTGGTGTACGGGCGTGGTTCTGGAGCTGGCTTGTGACCATGACTACTAGGAAAAGCCTTATCAGTGGCGCACCAAAAATGGATTCTGTGGCGCACCCCCAGAATTGCTGGGTGCGCCACAGAATCCTCGCCACTAAAATATTTTTTCTGTGGCGCACCATGGGCGTGCGCCACAGAAATCCACATTTCTGTGGCGACATTTCTGTGGCGCACCTGCCTGGTGCGCCACAGAATTCTGAAAAAATTCAAAAACTGCGAAAAAAATTTAAAAAGTTTCGAAAAAAAATCAGAAAAATCAAAATATGAAATAATATGAAAAATCCTAATTATTGGAATTATTTTCAGATTTTTTGAATTTTTTGAACTGATACCTTCCCGCTAGGTCACCTATCATCAAATTGCTCCAACCCTAGCACGCTTAACTTCTAAGTTCCACCCACTTCACCTACCCTTGTGCTACTCAAGTTCTTATTGATATATATATATCATATGTATCCTTTTAAGTCTTGTATGTGTATATGTTATGTATATGTTATAAACGTGTGTTTTTAAATTTCAGATTTTTCAAAAACATCTAAACTTTCAAAAGGAGATTCAAAAGTTTCAAAAGATCCCAAAAAATTCAAAAAACTTAAAAAATTTCAAAAAATCAAAAAAATCCAAAAATATTCAAAAAATCTAAAAAATCCAAAAAAATAAAAAAAAGTCAAGAAAAGTCAACACTCTTCTTTGTTATACATTTCTGTGTCTTTTTTGGAATTTTTTAATTTTTTTGAATATTTTGAATTTTTTTGATTTTGCTGCGAAAAATCGTCTGTTTGAAATAACTTTTTTTTCTTTTGGAATTTGAGAAATGTGTGAATTGCTGACCGGGTAAACCCACAGAATGTCAACTTTCTGTGGCGCACGTGCCAAGTGCGCCACAGAATGTCAACTTTCTGTGGCGCACGTGCCAGGTGCGCCACAGAATTATTTTTTTCAATTTTTAACCCGCCTCCCGGATAACTTTCTGTGGCGCACCTGGCCATGTGCGCCACAGAAATGTGACTTTCTGTGGCGCACCAGGCTCGTGCGCCACAGAAAGTCACATTTCTGTGGCGCACATGGCTAGGTGCGCCACAGAAATATGACTTTCTGTGGCGCACCAAGCCTGGTGCGCCACAGAAATATATTTCTGTGGCGCACCAATTAAGGGTGCGTCACAGAATGTAACCTATCTATAAGGGTTTTCCTAGTAGTGCTGTGAGGATGGCTTGGTGGCAGGCGAACAGCGGGTTCTGGCGGTGCTTCGGGTGTCATCTTGGGGATGGTGCGAGCACTTTGCGGGAGGCCGAGAGATAATGTCGAGGGGAAACCCTCGCACAGTTTTGCTGGGCCACGAAGGTTACATCTATGGACGTCGCTCCCTTTTTGAAGTCATCGGTGCGTCTTCTCTCGGTGCTCCCTTCGTACTTCGGGTGAAAACCCATGATCCTCGGATCGGGAGGTGGCATCGTGATCCTCTTGAGTACGTCGTCTTGGAGTCCACAGTCTGTCGCTCTCCGAAGTTGGTGGTTGCGGAGGCTACGGTGATTCTTCGGATGGTGGACATCCCGATACTGCTTTCTTCGGCAAAGTTGACAAGTTATATATTATAAGTTGAGTTCAACTCCTTGTATCCCTTTCGCCTAAGAGGTTGTTATTAATTTAACGTCGGGTAACGCCCTAACCAGCCTGCTCATTGTTTATCCCACGCGACCTGGACTACATCATGGCGCGCTCCGTGCTCAGATCATCTCCAGTAGGACCCCCCAAATCCGCCCCTAAACTGTCCGGGCAGCTGTCCGCGGACACCCCTAAAAATTGGCCTCCTCCAACCATGGTCCACAAATATCGCCCCAAATTGTGTTCCTCTTGCATATGATTGGTGGAGAAGGAGAGAGGAGAATAATTGAAGGACAAAAGAAAGGAAAAAGAAAGGATTCCCCTTGTCCTACATGCGCCCGGACATGCGCCCGGACGTGCGGATTCTCCACAAACTCCCCCCACATATGGGGTGAGTTTGGGGTGTGCCGGACAGGGTGGACCAAACAAACCGCGTCCGGACGAAAAAAGACGGTTTGTGGAGGCTTTGGGGGCCAAGGTTGGAGATGCTCTCAGGGAGGATGCGACCACACTTGGCGTCTGTGCTCTTGGGGCTTTGGCTTATTCCTAATAAGTTTACTTTTTTTTAACAAAACGGGCAACATTGCCTCATTTTATTAAAAAAAAGTAGGAGGGAATTGACCAGTTCATTCGCGGGGAACTGGCCGAAAACCGTTACAAGTACAACAATGTAATCATGGAACACCACATTGGGCAGACCCGGCCGACCTGGCTACCCACATCAAACACACACGCCGGCGACGAGAAAAACATCATCAAGGTTGTCATCGAGCGTGATCGTCGTCACTCCTCCCCGAGCAAGCGATTCCGACTTCACCTTCGACGACAACCGATGAAGCCTTCGCCGCAGCCGACGCAGAAAACCATGTCGGCCTATGCCAAACAGTCGACCCAAAAGCGTCGAGTGACAGGCAGCTCCAACTTCGACGAAGAGTTTCACTGGAGAAAGTTGCACACCTTGCACCCACGGAATCCGCAAGGCCACTGTAGAAAGAGTGGCATCGTTGCCAACCTGCCCGCTCGCGACATGCAGCTCCGACTTCACAACTTCACAGCGGGACACATCACGGACTGTCGGTGACGAAGGACATGCCGCGACTCGGCTCCCAAGAAAATATCTCACATCACGGACTGTCGGTGACGACGAAGGCACACAACAAAAATTAATTAGCACACGTCTCATTTCGTTGTCATGGAAGGGCTTTGTACGGTGGAGAATCGTGGAAGAAGAAAGTATAATGAATCCGTTTGCTGTCTTTTGTGCCCCTTCAATTGCGCTTCGGGAATTATTGATTGGTTACATCATATATTTGGTACTGAAAGCAAGAAAATATATGTTAATGAGGTCTATTACGTCGGTGTCACTTCGTTTGTTCAACGAACTGAGGTTGGTGGAAGAAGAGAACCTGCCTGTGGCAGTATGGTTATGAGGGTGGTTGTACCCTAACCCAGCAGAGTCCAAATCCTAGATTTGACGCTGTTGTTTCTCATTTAGTCGGAATATTGTTCAGTGGGAGGCGACGTTCCCGTCGACAGCGAGACATCCGTAGTGACTTCCTCAATCTCAGTATCTGATCTGCCGGCTCAGTCTCTGGAGGTGCTCATAGGGATAGAGTGTGCGTGCATGTCTTCATAGGGATGAGTGTATGTACGTATTTGTTAGCGTCTGCGTGGTACTGTGTTTCGCAAAAAAAAGATTGGTGGAAGAAGATTGACCAAGGCACCGTTCTAGACCTCATACGTATTGAAAGAATCTTCAATTCCCATAGGAAATGAACCAGTTGGGCATATGTATATCGCGTCAAATACAAGACTATATATCATCTCGGCTAATTCTTCTCTAAAGACAACGAACACGTCACAATTGACATCTACAGAGCACCTACCCCCAAAGCACGATTTGGATTAACGCTAACGCTAACAGCTGAACTGTTGCTATAGTTTATTAGTGCCAAACACCTATCCCCAGAGCACGACTTGGGTTAAGTAGTTGCTATAGTTTATTCGTCTAAAACAGCGTCATTAATTTGTATGTAATGGATATCCTTGAGAGACGACCAAGACTAGGTGTGCCATGGATAAATTAACTAGGTAGGAAGCCGAAAATGCATATGAGAACCCAGCGACACACCCACCTCATATCTCACCATTCTCTTCATAGCAAACCAACGCACCAGATGAGTATCCCCGCGCGTATGCGCATCGTATAATACGCTCCGTCCGGGCAGACAACCACGTGGTGACTAATCAAGAGATTAATTATATGTTATTCTATTCACCCACCCATCATTTTCTGTTCTATTGTCAATATTGTATCGATTATATCTTTTGAACCGAATTTCCGATTTTGATATTTTTTTATATTTGAGATCTTGTTGAGGATATCTTCAAAATAAGATCAATATTGAACATTTTTCTTGCATATTTTCAAAATTTTCAAAATTTGACTTTTGAAAATGGTAATGAAACCACAAATATTTCATGCATATTTTCATCATGACTGTTTGTGACATAACAAATATTTCATAAAGTTTCGCACAAATAACACATCTTTAAATGTCATATTGAAACCACAAGTATTTTCATTTTAACAAAAATGTCATATTTTCTAAAACAATATCAGTTTAAAAAATGATTAAATTTTAAAAAGTTCAGAATTGAATATTGTTCAGAATTGAATATTGTTCACAGCGGGACACATCACGGACTGTCGGTGACGACGAAGGCACACAACAAAAATTAATTAGCACACGTCTCATTTCGTTGTCATGGAAGGGCTTTGTACGGTGGAGAATCGTGGAAGAAGAAAGTATAATGAATCCGTTTGCTGTCTTTTGTGCCCCTTCAATTGCGCTTCGGGAATTATTGATTGGTTACATCATATATTTGGTACTGAAAGCAAGAAAATATCTGTTAATGAGGTCTATTACGTCGGTGTCACTTCGTTTGTTCAACGAACTGAGGTTGGTGGAAGAAGAGAACCTGCCTGTGGCAGTATGGTTATGAGGGTGGTTGTACCCTAACCCAGCAGAGTCCAAATCCTAGATTTGACGCTGTTGTTTCTCATTTAGTCGGAATATTATTCAGTGGGAGGCGACGTTCCCGTCGACAGCGAGACGTCCGTAGTGACTTCCTCAATCTCAGTATCTGATCTGCCGGCTCAGTCTCTGGAGGTGCTCATAGGGATAGAGTGTGCGTGCATGTCTTCATAGAGATGAGTGTATGTACGTATTTGTTAGCGTCTGCGTGGTACTGTGTTTCGCAAAAAAAAGATTGGTGGAAGAAGATTGACCAAGACACCGTTCTAGACCTCATACGTATTGAAAGAATCTTCAATTCCCATAGGAAATGAACCAGTTGGGCATATGTATATCGCGTCAAATACAAGACTATATATCATCTCGGCTAATTCTTCTCTAAAGACAACGAACACGTCACAATTGACATCTACAGAGCACCTACCCCCAAAGCACGATTTGGATTAACGCTAACGCTAACAGCTGAACTGTTGCTATAGTTTATTAGTGCCAAACACCTATCCCCAGAGCACGACTTGGGTTAAGTAGTTGCTATAGTTTATTCGTCTAAAACAGCGTCATTAATTTGTATGTAATGGATATCCTTGAGAGACGACCAAGACTAGGTGTGCCATGGATAAATTAACTAGGTAGGAAGCCGAAAATGCATATGAGAACCCGGCGACACACCCACCTCATATCTCACCATTCTCTTCATAGCAAACCAACGCACCAGATGAGTATCCCCGCGCGTATGCGCATCGTATAATACGCTCCGTCCGGGCAGACAACCACGTGGTGACTAATCAAGAGATTAATTATATGTTATTCTATTCACCCGCCCATCATTTTCTGTTCTATTGTCAATATTGTATCGATTATATCTTTTGAACCGAATATCCGATTTTGATATTTTTTTATATTTGAGATCTTGTTGAGGATATCTTCAAAATAAGATCAATATTGAACATTTTTCTTGCATATTTTCAAAATTTTCAAAATTTGACTTTTGAAAATGGTAATGAAACCACAAATATTTCATGCATATTTTCATCATGACTGTTTGTGACATAACAAATATTTCATAAAGTTTCGCACAAATAACACATCTTTAAATGTCATATTGAAACCACAAATATTTTCATTTTAACAAAAATGTCATATTTTCTAAAACAATATCAGTTTAAAAATGATTAAATTTTAAAAAGTTCAGAATTGAATATTGTTCAGATTTTGAAAATTGTTCGAGTTTACAAAAATATCATATTTTTGTAACAAAATCAAATTAAAAATGAGTAAATGCTTGAAAATCCAAATTTTGAAAATTTTGCACAATGTATTATTTTCTAAAATTGTGGAGAATAAAAAATCAATTTTTGTTGAGCATAAAAAAACATTTAGATTCTTTTAATCTAATTTTTCCAAAAGTATGACATTTTTATGAAAGTGAACATTTTCCTGAACAAATTTCAACTATGACTGTTTTTAAAATTTAGTCATTTTATATACTTTTTTCCAAAAATATGACATTTTTGTAAAACTGAACATTTTCTAAAATGTGAACGATTTAAATTCCTACCTAACTTTTTAAAAAAAATCACAAATTTTCGACTCGTCTCCTTGGCACATCGGCATAAATTTTTAAAAAAATTCACAATTTTTCCATTAGATTACCTAGTATTCTACTTGTCTAAAGAATTTGGTCGCAAAATATTTTGCGTTGACTTCTGGGAAAAAGACAAATCTCTGACAAATATGGCGTGTATATAGCGTCATTTTTGGCAAATCTTTAGTCGAGCTTGCAATAAATATTATTTTCTGACAAAAAATTTAAATCTATTTTTTTCTCAAAAATATGTCATTTTTGTAAAAACAAACATTTTCCACAATCTGAACAATTTTCCATTATGAATGTTTTAAAATTTTAATCATTCATATATCATTTTTTCAAAAATATGACATTTTTGTAAAATTGAACATTTTCTAAAATCCGATTTAAATTCCCACCGATTTTGTGTTTTAGAAAATTAAAAATGTTCAAAAAAATTGAATTTTTTACGCTCAAAGATTACTAAGTATTCTACTCGTCTAAATAATTTGGTCGCGAAATTTTTTGCGTTGACTTCTGGGCAAAAAAGACAAATCTCTGATGAATGTGGCGTGTATATAGCGTCATTTTTGGCAAATCTTTAATCCATCTTGCAATACATGTTATTTTCTGACACTATTTTTTGTACGGGTGCAGTACTTGATAATATTTGTCTGACTGTTTGTACCCACATGTCACCACATTCAAGTTGCCTAATCAATTGCACCACAATTAAATTAATGTCATCATACTTAAGTTGAGTAAATACGTCCACCAGACTTTTAATGCACATGCATATTAAACTCAACTATTAAATGCACCCTGCTAGATGTTGTTCAATTTGTATCTATGATGTGAGCGCCCCGTGTATAACGATCGGCCGGCTGAAAATACTTCTTTGTTTAGTAATCGCGAAGCTTGCAGTATCCTTGGATTTCCTCCTCGCTTCTCTCCATGTGCCAAAAGTTCGTGTCCGGTAGGCAGCTAATCTCCATACTTTCTCTACACATGAATTACTGGTTATTAGGAATTAGTGAATTACGTGTACGAAGAGCATCTCCAGCGGCACCCCAAATTTTGTCCGGCACCTCCCAAATTGTGTCCTCTTTGGGGGTGTCGGACATTTGTCCGGCCAATCACGGCAAGTCGCCCACACCGGCACCCCAAAATCAAAATGAAGCCGAAAAATTAAATTGACAAAAAATAGCAAAAATGGCAAATTTCATCCAAATTTGACTTCTTCTTACATAAATTTGGAAGCAA
The DNA here is from genome assembly GCA_947311845.1 of Poa pratensis. Taxonomy (NCBI): domain Eukaryota; kingdom Viridiplantae; phylum Streptophyta; class Magnoliopsida; order Poales; family Poaceae; genus Poa; species Poa pratensis. Next base: position 74,530,251 of record CAMZMU010000036.1, on the reverse strand, counting down.
TTTACCTAGCCTAAACCCTAGTCGGCTGCAAGGTGTCGTCGAAGATGCTGATGAGGCCGCCATCGTAGGGTTCCGGCTGTTGCGACGGACCTTCCTCCTCCTGCTCCACGACGTTGTCGATTGGCTCCGGCTTCACGCCGGTAGACGGCTGTTGGTTCACCTCGGGCTGCTGCTCCAGCGACGCGCGCATCGCCAGGTAGAAGACCTGGCGCAGCGGTGGCACTCGCTGGCACACCAGAGAAGGGCCGGGGTGAAGTCGAGCGTGTTCCTGTCACCGACGTTGTCCCGGAGAGGCGACAACACACGCCATTCTGGGGAGGTCCTCCTCGTGCTTGGGTTGGGGCTCAGGATGGGTCTCTTCCTTGACGGCGCCGCCACTGCGTTGCTTGTCCCCTGGCTCCTCCTTGATGGCGGTGGAAATGCTAGGCCGCTTGCTCCCTGGCTCCTCCTTGACGGCGGCGGGGAGCTTGCCGTGCACCTTGCTCCCTGGCTCCTCCTTGATGATGCGGAGCAGAGCAACACGTCGCGGTGCGACTCGTCGAGGCGGCTCTGCCAGAACAACGGCGGTTCCGGTGCCACGTTGTCGCGCCTAGGTGAGCACGCCCTCCAATGTGTGGCTGCGCCACCATTTCTTGTGGTGCTCCACCACGTACCTCTCCATGCCGTCCCAGCGTACGAGGACGTCGTCCCTCTCCCGCCGCAAGCGCTCGAACCAGCTATCGTAGTTGTTGGCGGCATTGTCGGGTGACGCCGCTGCTCCACCATCATGGTGTATCGCCGCTGTAGAATGCGCAGGCTCAGCCCTCGGTCGCTGGGCAGCGGCGGTATGGCGTGGCTAGCAGGGCTCAGCCGCCACCTGCACGTAGAGAGGTCGAATCGCTCGAACAGCTAGGCCTCGTCATTGATGAGGCTATGGCCATGATAGGCGTCGGTGTTCGAGCTGCCGGCCTCGTCGTTCTCTGCCATTTGGAAGGGACAGAAGGAGAAGTAAGCCACAACTGATGTGAGGGGAGATCTCGTGGCCGTCAGGTGATGACCCACAAGTATAGGGGATCTATCGTATTACTTTCGATAAATAAGAGTGTCGAACCCAACGAGGAGCAGAAGGTGTTGACCAGTGGTTTTGAGCAAGGTTTCACTGCAAATACTAAAAGATAAGTTTTTATGGTTTTTTTAATAGCAAGTAAATAAAGAACAAGTGAATAGAAGCAAACAAAAATAGTTGCAGCGAGTGGCCCAATCATTTTTAGCACAAAGGACAAGCCGGTGATGTTACTTATAATGACTAAAACGTTTCTGAGGACACACGGGAATATCATCAAGTTACTTTCATCATATACTGTTGATTAATCTTTATTTTTTTGATAAGTGTTGTGTGGGTGAACCTATACTAATGCACCATCCTTACTTGGAGCAGTACATACTTGTGATTAAACCCCTTGCAAGCATCCGCAACTATAACAAAGTAATTAAGATAAACCTAACCACAACCTTAAACTCTGAGATCATACGCTCCCTTGTGCAATAGTTTATGAACGACGGTTTAGGTTTCTGTCACTCCGGCAACCCCACAATAAGTAAACTAAACACACAATACATTCCTCTAGTCCCATAAAGGTGATGTGTCATGTAGTCGATGTTCACATGACACCACTAGAAGAATAACACCACAACTTAAATATCAAAACACTAAATACTCGACATATAAGACTACTAGTAACAAGACTTCTCCCATGTCCTCAAGAACTAAACGAACTACACACAAGACATCACATAAATCATGATCCGAGGTGATATATGGATGAATAACAATCTAGACATAACAAGAATTCACCAATAAAACTCAATAGAATCAACTACAATGAAGTAATAAACACCGGGAGAGTGATCCCATGAACTGTACAAGATATAACCCTAGATGTTACAGCGGAACAAAGTGGGATGGTAGTGACAGCGGTGCTGGCGGTGGAGATGATGTTGATGATGATCCCGATGATGCCCGACGCGATGACGATGACGACATTGATGATTTCCCCTCCAGGACGGAATTTCCCCGCCAGATTTCTCCCTGGCGGAGAGCTCTTTCTCTCTGTCTGGTTTCCACCCTGAGACGGCGGCGGAAAAATTATGCAAAGCCCCCTCGAAGCGTTTTAGGTCAAGGGATAAAAGTATGCCAAAGGGGAGCACTGGAGGTGGGCCAGGGGCTCCAGGCGGCACCTGGGCGCGCCCTAGGGTGGGGCCGCACCTAGGGATTGATACGTCTCAAACGTATCTATAATTTTTGATGTTCCATGCATGTTTTATATCAATTGCTACATGTTTTATATACACTTTATATCATTTTTATACATTTTCTGGGACTAACCTATTAACAAGATGCCACAGTGCCAGTTCTTGTTTTCTGCTGTTTTTGTATTCCAGAAAAGCTAGTCATGAAATATTCTCGGAATTGGACGAAACTTCACGGAGGGACCTATTTTATCATAACACACCTGAAGGTCCAAAGGAGCAACGAAGAGGAGCCAGGAGGGCCCCACACGCACCTAGGGCGCGGGTCCCCCTTGGAGCGCCCTAGGGTGGTGTGGGCCCTCGGGGGTCTCCAGCCGCCGCCCTTTCGCCTACTTATTCCTCCTGACGCAAAACCTTAAAAGAATTGACGATTTCTCCAGAAAAGTTCCAGAGCTCCGCCGCCATCCGAAACCCTAATTCCGGGGACAGAAGTCTCTATTTCGACACCTTGCCAGGACGGGGAATTGCCCCCGGAGCCATCTTCATCGACACCACCGCCATCTTCATCGCCGTTGCTGCCTCCCATGATGAGGAATAGAAGCTTGCTGCTGTTCTACAAACCTCTGCTCTTGGAGGCCCAACACTGTCTACAGGAATAGAAGCGTGCGTAGACATCAGTCACCTTTGTCCCACGGTGCGAAGTTGACAGTGTGCGCCCCGTGTGTGGCTCTTAGGCTAAAGATAACAGGAATACTTATCATGAGTTATTATTTGCGTTGGATGTCTCTATGAAATTGCGGTGTTTGTCTAGTACTATTTAGGGCGCTCAAGTTGACAGTGTGGGGTTCCCTAGATGTGGAATGCGACTTTAAGGTGTGCTGTTATAGCCCTACGCAGTGGATTGGTGTTCGTTATCCAACGAGAGAATAATTCAGAGTAGCATAGTGAAGAGGAAATATCTATGTATTCAATTATATTATTACTAGTCACCAACCCGTGCATCCGCACGGGCTAGCTTGACTAAAAGTTGATTGAAAAGATCATTCAAATATGTTGTCACTGCAAGACATACTTTAAATACATGTAGAAAATAGTCTAATAATTTTCTATGCAAAATTAAGTTCATGAAGATATCGAGCAATCTACCATGAGCACAGAACCTTTGAAGTTGCAACACTTGATAACATATAAACATGGTATCCTTAATTATAATCGATAGTAGCGAGCACCATGGAATCTAACCACTGTTGAAATAATAATAAAATATGCTATAGTAAAAGGATATGACGCCAACGCCAAACTGTTGGACATCTATAAGATTGTTTCTTTCATTTCTCTATTACGGTAACATAAGACTTGGACCACCGGTTCCTTTTATGTAAGCTGCTACCCTTGATTTTTTCTTCCCACCAAATAAATTATGCACGCTTTGGTCCTGAGCAACAAATGGAGTTTCTTGCAACAGAGTGAGTGGTTGCAGTCTGAAAATAGAACAGAAAACTTTTAGTATGTTATAAGCACTGATATTGCAATGATTCCAAGGTTTTCACAGTACATTGATATCTACGTCAAATATTTTGGAACGTAGGGAGTATGAAGTATGTACAAAACAGAGTATATATTACATGTTAAGCTTTTAGCTATTTTATCTATCAGGCCTAAAATCAGACCCACTACATTGTTCGGAGTTTAGCTATAATATCATCATGCAAAAAGAAAACCATGACCACCGCCGACTTTCATAATTTTTTCATTGATCTTGATAGTAAAATTAACAGCTGCACCACTGTCATCTGCAGCATGGATATGACCATTTTATAGCTCTCATGGCAGCAAGATATAATGAGATTATTAGCTACATCAATAAGCATTTTGAGTGACCATCGATAGCCTGGAATTATGGTTTCTTTGTGCAACAATCCGTAAATATTAGTGACCATCTCACATTCTTTTCTTCTACCAATAGGAATCCTGATCTCTAAGAGAACATACTTTTTATCTTCGGGATCCCCCAAGGCCACAACTAAACTAATTGCTGATTAACCAATTTAACCCATTCCTAATCTCTAAAGAACATGACCTCATCATCTCCATGTCGTTAAAGAAAAAAATGAAATTCAATTAAGATCTATGAGATCCGTGTGAGAGCATAACAGTCATAAATACCTGCTATGAGCTGCGGTTACCTTAATTTGGCCATTTCGATGCGGTATGAATAGAAACATGAATATTCTTACCATTATTGATTTACCAATAAAATTACAAAGTTAGTCTATGAATGTGATACCATATTCAATATTTTACAAAAATAGAAATCAACATCTTGAAATTCTTTGGACACTTAGTGATTATCATCAATAGCACTTGTCAGATTGACTCTTACTAAATCTGAATCTGGCTTCTTTTCATAAATCTAAGATGGTGTCTTTCAGAACCATTGCATGATAAAGCATAGCCGCTCCAAATACATTGACAATTGTGGTGGAGGAATTAGCTAGTTTGGCTATCCCAATCATTTAATTTCCGTTTCTAATTTCAGAAATCTCTTGACGCTGAAAACAGGACTATCTCTGTTCTAAAATACTCTCTCCGCTCCGTTCATGGAAAATCCAAAATATAGTGTGTATTGCGATTCATGGATAAGTATACGCATCCAGAGATGAGTACCAATCTTGACTTTTTATGGATTGTTTCGATTTGTGATTGTCAGGAACTCTCTCCCGATTTTTTTGTAGGGAAAATGAGTGGATCGTATGCCAAATTCCCACATATTAATGTTCGTGCAAGAAAACTATACTCCCTATATTAAGAAACATAGGGAATATGAAATAATCACATAAATTAAAGATCAACATGAAAACAGATAGTGTCCTACGAATGAGCCAATTAAATTCCTGATTGTTTAGCGGTCCTATCTAACATATGAACTTGCTCAGGTCTTGTGGAAAACAGGGCTCTCTAGTCTCCATGTTCTAAAATATTAGTTAATCATAATGATTCAATTATCACATACCTGAAACGAATGGCACAATCCCTGGGTGCTCGTCACAAACATCTGGTGGTACAACTCAAAGTTGTCATCCATTCGTATTGCCATAATACCCAGCATTATAATCCTAAGGACAAATGGATCTTCTCATATAAAACCATAGTCTGTACCGAGCTCAACAAAATTAGTAGGAACTAAATCGTCCAAAACAGGTCTTCATCCAATCGAGAGAATAACATTTACGACGACGAGACCTTGGACCGTCCCCTTCCCCGTCTACAGTGCCGAAGGGAGATTTTCTGGGCGAAAGAAGAAGATCCACCTCGCCGTCGCCGGATCGGCGGTTGCCTCGCCCTCCGCCGGCCGCTCCGGCGGCGGGAGGACGGGGAACCCCGATTCGCGATGTGTATATAGTGTAGGGTCCTTTTCTTATCCAGCCGGCGGCGCGGAGGAGGTGACGGCGCGGTCGGTGTTGTTTTTGCAGGTGGAAGCTTCCCTCTCCGGCGGCGGCGCTCTGTGGAGCTCTGCTGCTGGTCTTCTGCCGCCTCCACGCTCGCGGCTCTTCGGACCTGCCGTGCGTGGACTTCCCCTTCGCCGGATGCCGTGGGACGGCGGATCCGGCGTCGACGACATCGTGCAGGAGGCTGTGGAGGTTCGGTTCGGCGACGACGGCGTCCATTGGTGTAGGTCCTTCGGGGCCGACGATCGGCGACTCCCCGTCCGCTCGGGGGAGCTCTCGTTCCAAGGCTTGGAGAGTAAGAGCGGCGGCAGCACGCCACCGACGGCGCCTGGGACGACGACGTGGTCGGATTGCAGGGAGGTTTGGACTTTGATTTTGATCTTTGTAAGGGTCCTCCTTGTAATTTGCTGAACTTCTGTTTCAGCCCCTTGTACTCACTAAAAAAAAAGAGAGAATAACATTTACCTCTTGGTCGAGTTGGCTGGGATAGATGCGTCCCTGGGTGCTCCTATTGCTCGCAAACATCTGTCGTACAACTCAAAGTTTTCATCCATTCGTATTGCCATAATAGCCAGAATAATAATCCTAAGGACAAATGGATCTTCTCAGATAAAACCATAATCTGGGTGCTCCTATTGCTCACAAACACCTGGTAGTACAACATTTACCTCTTGGTCGATTTGGCCGGGATAGATGCCGTATAAGAGAGGATGTCAGGGGTGATTATACCCTCAGCGAAGAAGTAATCCTTTCGAGGACGACGGAGGCGGCAGAGGAGAGAACTCACATGATTTATGTGTGGGTTAATAACTCTTCAACTTATCAAACCGACCAAAATCGTCGGGGCTTAGGCCTATCAGAGTCACTTCATGACAGGAGCTTACGTTTAGAAAAAAGTATAACACTCTGATATAGTCATGCCTCTACCACCGCCCTTATGTACCAATACCAATATTTTCTCCACATGTATAAAGGGACATATTTTAATGGAGTTATCCTATGAATTAATCTAACGAAATTTCTAAATCTAATTGAACTGTTTGTTACATCGCTGCTACCAGTATATCCGATAGTATTAATTCTTATAGGAAAAGCGCACCAAGGAATTTAACCTTGCAGCTAACTAATTACCTACGCTGTACGGTGTATTACATTTATATGCGGAATTAGTTATTGAAATCTACAGATCAAGGAATTAGTACCGAGAGATGGACAAAACGGATCTGAAACCTGTTAACTCACCATGCAGTGCACCTTTCCATGCATCGTGGCCAGGCGCCTGGGAATTTGGAGCATGCTCGGCAGCAGCTAAACACAGATCATGGAAGGATTACCACTATAGGGATGCATGGAGGCGAGGACTTCCTCCGCTGCTCCCATGGATCCACGGGGCCGCAAAATCGAGGGGATATACGTGCGACAAATTAACTTTTCGTCGGAATATCTAAAAGGAATCAAGCTAGATTTTTTTTCCGTTTTATTGAGACCAGAGGCACGACGACTCGCGTTGCAGCACGGCCGGGCGCGCTTAATCCGATGGTTACAAACAAATCTTCGGTTAATCTAATGGACATAATTTCTTAATTCTCAGGATTAACGTGGTGCTTTGTATGGTGCCTCCAATTAGTAAAAATAAGATTGTTGAGAGTGTCCACTAGTGAAAGTATGATCCCTAGGCCTTGTTTCTAAGCATTGAAACACCGTTTACAACCAGTTCTGCTACATGTTTGCTTGCTGCCATTTTTATTTCAGATTGCAATTACCACTTATAATCATCCATATTACTTGTATTTTAATATCTCTTCGCCGAACTAGTGCACCTATACACCTGACAAGTGTATTGGGTGTGTTGGGGACACAAGAGACTTCTTGTATCTTAATTGCAGGGTTGCTTGAGAGGGATATCTTTGACCTCTACCTCCCTGAGTTCGATAAACCTTGGGTGATTCACTTAAGGGAAACTTGCTGCTGTTCTACAAACCTCTGCACTTGGAGGCCCAACACTGTCTACAAGAATAGAAGCGTGCGTAGACATCAAGCTATTTTCTGGCGCCGTTGCCGGGGAGGTAAGGTAAAAGGTACTCACATCCTCCAGCTACTTAGCTATTTTCTAGCACTGTTGCTGACGTGTGAGTGCTCGAAGGTATTTCCTTTAGATTCTGCAATTATATCTTTTTGTTTCTTGTTTTTATTTCACTAGTTAGGCTTAATGGAAAACAACAAAAAATTAGAGAGCTTATGAAATTTATCTTGATTAGGACATGATGCTTTTGAAGAGAAAATTAAAAAACCTATGGAAAATTATTTGCATGATGGTAGCAATGTTATTACTATAAATCTTTGAACACCATTATTGCTAATGCTATGGAAAAGTCTAAGCTTGGGGAAGCTGGTTTTGATGAATATGATATTTTTAGTCCCCCAAGTTTTGAGGAGAAAATTTTCTTTGATGATACTTTGCCTCCAATTTATGATGATTATAATGATAGTGGTATTTTGGTGCCACCTACTATGGAGGATAAAGTTTATTATGATTATACTATGCCTGCAATTTATGATGATTACAATGATGTTGTGATAGTTTTACTCCCACTATTACTAATAAATTGATTATGCTTATGTGGAGAGTAATGATACTTTTATGCATGTGGATCATGATAAGAATGCTTTATGTGATAGCTATATTGTTGAGTTTATTCATGATGCCACTGAAAATTATTTTGAGAGAGGAAAGTATGGTTATAGAAATCTTCATGTTACTAAATTTCTTCTCTTTATGATGAAGGTTTTGAGCTTTCTCTTGATTTGCTTTTATTTGCTGGGTACTTTAAGACCTACTGGTCCTTATGAGAGAGGGAGACACGGTTTCATATATCTCAATAATATTAAGTCTTCTCTCTTTATGTTGAAATTTTTGAAGCTCCACTTGTTTTGCCTTCCTATGCTAGTCACTTTGTGCTTTATTGATTTATTTTCTTACAAGATTCCTTTGCATAGGAAGTGGGTTAGACTTAAATGTGTTTGATATTTGCTTCTCGATGCTCTTTCATATTCAACTCTTATACATATGAGAGCATCATCAAAATTATCATGCCTAGCTAAAAGGCTTTAAAGAAAAGCGCTTGTGGGAGACAACCCATTATTTTTATTTTCTGCTATTTTTATTTTATTTGAGTCAAGGTGCTGTTTACTTATGTATCAATGCCTTTGTATCTTTATTTTCTTGCATTGTTGTGCCAAGTAAGGCCTCTAATAGGAAGATGATGCTAGATTTGGATTTCTGCGCAGGAACAGATTTCTGCTGTTCACCGTTTTGCTTCTGTAAAATCACAGAAAAATTATTTAAATCTGAAAATTTTGTGCGTGATCCTCAGATATGTATGCATCTTTCGTTAGTTCAAAGTTTTTCGATCTGAGCGTCGTAAGTGCCTCGAAAAAATTCGTCTTTGCGGACTGTTCTGTTTTAGACAGATTATGCCTTTTTATTTTGCATTCTCTCTTTTACTAGTGTTGAGTGAAATTCTTTTTTGGGTGGAAGAGCTTCACATAACATCAGTGGCAGTAGCTAATGTTTAAAGTAACAAGTCATATTGCGTCTTTATAGAACATGTGAGTTTTTGATTGTGCACTAACCCTCTAATGAGATTTGCTTTGAGTTTGGTGTGACGGAAGTTTTCAAGGGTCAAGAGGGAAGAGTGATATAATAGGATGGAGAAGAGTGAAGAGCTCAAGCTTGGGGAGGCTCCCATGGATCTCCCCAGCATATTTCAAGAAGACTCAAGCGTCTAAGCTTGGGGATGCCCAAGGCATCCCCTTCTTCATCGGCAAAATTATCAGGTCATCTCTAGTGAAACTATATTTTAATTCTTTCACATCATATGTGCTTTTCTTGGAGCGTCTGTGTGCTTTTATTTTCAGTATTGTACTTTTATTTTCAATAAAGCTTGACTGGACCCTAGCATTCTTGATTGGGAGAGAGACACGCTCCGCTTTTTCATGAGAATACTCCTATTCTTCACTTATATTTGTTGAGTATTCATATCTAGCGCTGTTCAGCTTTTAGCTCTTGTTTTCATGTATCTCTTGTCAGAGCTATTAGCTTTCTTTTGTAGAAAGTACTCTCTTGCTTCACTTATATTTGTTTGGAGAGTTGTTAAATAAATTGATTGGTGTTTGGTTGGTTCAGAAAATGTTGCATGTGGTAATTGGTATAAGGAAAAACTTGCTTAATCTTGTAGATCACTAATTTGGATAACTTGATGCTTGTCAATTGTTTTGAGTTAACAAGTAGATCATGATTAAATTTGTGCATCACATGAGTTAAGCCTATTAGTGAAGAACTACCGTAAAGCTTGTTGAAAATTTGGTTTGCATCGGTGGTATCTCTAAGGTCTAGATATTTTCTAATAACAGGGTTTGGTTAACAAGGAAGACGGTATGAAGTCTTATAACGTTTGCAATATGTTTGTCATATAAAACTTGGTGTACGGGTTGATATTCTTGTTTGCTTACATAAACCTTGCTAGCCTAAACTCTGTACTGAGAGGGAATGCTTCTCGTGCATCCAAATCCTTGAGCCAAAATCCATGCCATTTGTGTCCACCATAACTACCTATATGTGGTATTTCCTTGCCACTCCAAGTAAATTTTTCATGTGCTACCTTTAAATTATTCAAAATGTTATTATTCCCTTTTTGTGTCAATGTTTACTAGCTCATGAGGAATTAGTGTGGTTATTCTTTATTCTATTTGTCAAATGGACTTTTACACCTGGACTAGTGGCATATACATCCGCTTATCCTAATTTTGCAAAAAGAGCTGGCAACGGGGTGCCCAGTCCCAATTAATTACAACTTTAACCATTAATTCTCTTCACACTTTTGCCCTGATTCATCAGTAAGCAATGACAAACAGTGAAATACCTGCATGTGTGTAAACCAAAGAGAAAGAGGGATGATCTGCCTTGCTGGTAGAAATAACGTCCTTCATGGGAGCCGCTCTTAAAAGTCCGTTTGACAGGTAGAATACTGTTCTCACCCGCTACCATTCGTTGACAATTAACAAACACCTCTCAAAAATAGATACTCCTCCATGGTATGTGATTGATGGAAGGCACCCGAGGATTCGGTTAGCCATGGCTTGTGTTAGCAAGGTTGGGAGGAGTATCAAATATTTTATGCAATCTCTATATGCTTTCAAAAACCTAAAAGCTCTAGCACATGACTTAATCCCTGCTTCCCTCTGCGAAGGGCCTTTCTTTTACTTTTATGTTGAGTCAGTTTTCCTATTCTTTCTGTCTTCCACAAGCAAACACTAGTGTCAACTTTGTTACAACATGCGTTATATGCTACGTATTGGACTTGTTATACTACTTTGTGTTGACGATATCCATGAGATAAATATGTTGAAAGTTGAAGCAAATGCTGAAACTTAATTCTTCCTTTGTGTTGATTAAATACCTTTTATTAGAGACTATTGCTTTATGAGTTAACACTTATGCAAAACTGTTTGATGCTTGTCTCGAAAGTACTATTCATGAAAACGTTTAGCTTGTGTGATTCATTGTTTACTCATTATCTATTTGGTAGCAAATATAGACCATTGACTTGGATCACTTCATTCATTTACATGTGCCTTGCAATATTATATGATCAAGATTATGATGGTAGCATGTCACCTCAAAAATTATTTTGTTTTTATCGTTTACCTACTCGAGGACGAGCAGGAACTAAGCTTGGGGATGCTGATACGTCTCAAACGTATCTATAATTTTTGATGTTCCATGCTGTTTTATACCAATTGCTACATGTTTTATATACACTTTATATCATTTTTATACATTTTCTGGGACTAACCTATTAACAAGATGCCACAGTGCCAGTTCCTGTTTTCTGCTGTTTTTGTATTCCAGAAAAGCTAGTCAGGAAATATTTCGGAATTGGACGAAACTTCACGGAGGGACCTATTTTATCATAACACACCTGAAGGTCCAAAGGAGCAACGAAGAGGAGCCAGGAGGGCCCCACACGCACCTAGGGCGCGGGTCCCCCCTTGCGCGCCCTAGGGTGGTGTGGGCCCCTCGGGGGTCTCCAGCCGCCGCCCTTTCGCCTACTTATTCCCCCTGACGCAAAAACCCTAAAAGAATGACGATTTCTCCAGAAAAGTTCCAGAGCTCCGCCGCCATCCGAAACCCTAATTCGGGGGACAGAAGTCTCTGTTTCGGCACCTTGCCGGGACGGGGAATTGCCCCCGGAGCCATCTCCATCGACGCCACCGCCATCTTCATCGCCGTTGCTGCCTCCCATGATGAGGAGGGAGTAGTTCTTCATCGGGGTTGAGGGCTCTACCGGTAGCTATGTGGTTTATCTCTCTCTCCCATGGTGTGATCTTTATGTGATCATGAACTTTGTAATCTAGTTGAATCCATAGATGTTACTCTTCATTATCTTATATGCTACTCAAGTGGTTTTATTAATGTAATCTCCGGAGTCACTGATACGTCTTCAACGTATCCATAATTTCTGTTGTTCCATGCTTATATTATACCATTTGCTACATGTTTTATATACACTTCATATCACTTTTATGCATTTTCTGGGACTAACCTATTAACAAGATGCCACATTGCCAGTTCCCTGTTTTCTGTTGTTTTTGGTTTCTGTGAGGACCCCGGATTAATTATCCGAGATACTCGTTATGTTTCCTGCAACAACCCCATGATCAGTCTGTTGTTGCACATAACTCGAATTTGGCATCACAGGACATCCATAAATACCGATTAAATATACTTACGCGATTGAAGTGATCAGCTTCAACAGGTACTTGCAGCGGAAATCACCAAACAACGTGGAGCCCAAGTCATTCGCCTTTACCCTACAGGCAGCTGACTGGGAAGCGCCCTAGTTCGCAAAGACGCCAGTGAACTCCTCTTCGTCGAACCGCTCCTCTTTAAAATCTGGCTAAGACAATAGCCAGGGACGAAACCAATATGAGTACATTTGATTGTACTCGCAAACCACCCCAACTTGAGTAAGCACTAGTTTTTAGTTCTTAAAAACTTTTATTTGAAAAACTCTCAAAAATCTTTTTACTAAAAAGGGGGGGGGTGAGAAGAGGTTTATAACTATCCTTAAGAAAACACCATTTCAGCGGTTTCTCCGGAACTCCTCCGGCATTCAACCACACTCTGTCCATAGTTCCAAACCCATCACCACCCCGTACCAACTCATTGGTACCGGTGGGAAATACCCTTTCCAAGTCAATTTCCTCAACACAATCCAGAGTTTCCAAAACTTTGCACATGGCCTTAGTAGTTCTTCCCAACTGTCCATATCCGAGGACTCGGCTATTCGAATAGTTTTACCCTCTGCAGAGGTAGTACGCTTTACCCACACCCATCCGGTCACTCATCGTGTCAGCCACGTCCCGCCATACCCGAGGTATGCGAAGTTGAGTTCCCGGCCATAGCCTGTCCTTTGCGCATGCTAGTATAGGACCCTGCCTCTACGACACATTCCATCGACACTCAAACCCTCAGGAACTAAGTGTGAGGACTCGTAGATTCTGCCCGGCGGACCCAAGGGAGCCCTTCAATCCTCTTCCTCCGACACATTCATACCGGCTTTCGGTAGACAACAATGAAGAGGACCCAGGTCAGGGGTAGGTCCTCAGACCATCCCCTCATGGAACGAGGTCATCCTCGTTATTGAGGCATCCAGTACTAACACGAGCAAATTATATGACTACGCCCTTGCCCATATGGGGGTAAATGTGGTCGCACAGATTATTGGTTGCTCAGTAAGTACCAGGACACAATGTGCATTTTTCTTTCCAAAAACAACACCATTCTCTGTTTCTTCACCGTCATACCGACCTTTCGGTACTTCAAAATCCATCCAAGGAATTCCACCGGAGTTTTGTATAAACAAAGGATTTTCCCATCCTATAGTTTTATATAATCAAACTGATATTTCTACATAGAGTGGCAAAATAGTTTTTCATAAACTTTTTAAAAAGGTTTTCACAACCATTTCCAATTTTCATAGCAAAAATACTTTTAACCAAAACCTGGGTGGTTCGTAGTCCCACCAAAAGGATTTTCATCAAAGGCTTTTGAGTAAAACAAATTCATTTAGAAATCATGGTATACCACTAACACCTCTATATCGGTGTCTCAATACTAAACTCGTATTTTTGGAAAAGGGTTTTCAAAATCATAGCTTTCGTGGCAAACACCACAGAAATCATGTATGCTCTTTATAAGTAAAACAGGTAAATCAAAGTAGATGTATATAGATGCAAGCTCAGTGAAGTAGCTTGCCTGGTTTCAGCAAAATGTCCCTGGACTTCTCTTCATTGATCAATATAATAAAAATCCAATCCTTCCTCGATCAAATCTCTCCGAAAACCACTCCGGTAGCGTTATTATCTAGCGTCGCAAACAGGGAAATAAACAATAATCAATACACCAAACAGAATCACAAGTGGTGCACAGACAGATAACAACCACAAGCATCAAACCAATTATTCAAGCAACAAACTAGGATCTAAGCTTATAAGGGCCTTAGACTAGTGCATGCTAGGTGCCTAGATCACAAAGCTATCTCAAGCAAGGGTGAACAGCAAGCATTTTATCTAAACAGGAAATACTTCACTACAACACAACCACTCAAGGAATTTCATCCACAGACAATTCCTAAACACTAGGGATATTCTAGGAAATATTCACACTAGTGATATTATTTCCTAACGAACACATGCAACACTAAACTTTTCCTAACATGCTAATTATAAGGGATAACACACTCATAACAAAGAGTACAGAACCTATGCATGCTAGTAATCACAAATAAAACATTAACACATTCCACAAACTTAAATAAAACTAAATCCAAGATTTCACAGGAAAGCATTAAAACTAGCTATGCACACCAAAAATAAAATATAGCTCTAAAAATCATACCAATCTAGGATTAGGTACTCCTAGTCATACAGAAGGCTACACAATTGGATTCACATCAAAATCTATCACCAATTAATTTACAAAAATCCTAGAAGAGCGCACTGGTCACAAACCAAAGTGGATGCCATTTTGTTTAGGAACATCATTTGCACAAGAGGCCAAATGCTACTGCTAGGTAACACTCAGGGCTTTTCAAAACAGTTGAGTTTGCATTTTTGGCTATCCTAGAAAAATAGTTATTGAGTTTTTGGTGAAAACCAGTGTTTTTGCCTTCCATTTTATTTATCTAGAGGTATTCGTCCAAAAGTGGATCTACCACTTGGATCTGGTTAAAAACATGTTGAGGTACCTCCATGATTTTTGGTTTGGCCAAAAATGCATGTGAGCTATTTTAAATCGATTTAAACTGAAGGGCCAGAAATAGATCTATAAGGAAATAGAATAAACCACCAAAAAAAAAAAAGATTAGCGGACTGGATCTGCTGGATCAGGGCTGTGCAGTGCAGGGAGTGGCCCATCTTGCGGCCCACGAGCGCGAGCGAAGGGGTACGGGGCCTCTCCTTCTTCCTCGACACGCCGAGGCGGCGAAACACGGCAGGAGCACGGCGGCGACGGCATCGACGGCTCCGGCGACCTAGAAAGGAATCGTTGTTGTCCATGAGAGAGAGAACGGCAAGGGGAGCACAGAGGTACAACAATGGCGAGGAATGGTGGCCTGTGCCCACCGCGAGCTTGCTCGCATGTCCGCGGCCGGAGGAGAAAGGGAAAAGCTTGATGACGACGATTTCTTGCTCCATTCTTCGATTCTTCGCGCAGGGAGGGAGAGTAGGGCACGGCGGAGCTGCTGGTGGTTTGGGGTTTGGATGGGGAGTTCTCTATGGCCGGCGATGCGCGACGGCAACTCGGTCTTTGTTTCGGTTCCGCGGAAGAAATGGAAGAGAGGGAGTGAGGGAGCAAATGGGGGAACAGAGGAGCAAGGGGGGGGGGGGCGGCGTGGTGCTTCTTATCGTCTCGCAGGGCAGCAGAGAGGAGCGGGGTCCAGACGGTGTCGAATTGTGCGGGGAGACACGGCGACGACGGGTTTGGAACACGGCGCTCGTGCCGTGCAGCATCGCTGCCACAGGGGTGATGGGGGACAGGGGAGAGCAGAGGTGAGTGGCGTGGAGGCGTCATCTCCTCCAGGGCGAGGCGTGCGCCAGAGGCGAGGCAAAGGGGAGCACGGCGAGCGCAGGGGCACGCCACCGTGCCGTGCTGCCATGAAGCTACAGGAGGTCAACGAAGCTCTTGCAAAGAACCCCCTGGAGTTCTTTTTCCTATTACAGATTAGTCCTTTTCTTCTTTTCTTTTATTCCCTTTTTAAAACCAGTAGGTTTTAGGGATTTTATTTGGGGCATTTAAACATTTTCAAATATTCTGAGAAAAATCATGGAGTCTCCCATATACATGGGGAAACTCCACAAAATTTGGTTTTGCAAAATAAAAAGTTTTGCTCCATTTTGTTCATAGGGTTCTAAATAAATCATTTTTGGAAATTAATAATTTGATACTCCTTTAATTTTTAAAACCAGAGATAAAATAGTTTGTAGAACCTTTGGAGCTTTCTTGAAAAATAAGATACTTCAAATAAGTTTTGTTTTCATAGAGAAAACATTTGTTTGAGGAAATAGAGAAATTGGGAGGGAAAATTATTTATGAAGATCATTTTAACCCATGACCTTCATTTCTTTTTAATAAAATAAAGGAGGGGTTTGTTTTAAATCAACAAGTAGGCTTACTAGAGGAGAGAGTGATATGAGATGGAGAGAATTAGCATTTCATCTCCTTCCCTAGAATTTTGATAAAGAAAGTATATTTATGTTTTTAGAAAATGGAGGAATAGATAAAAGAGGAAGTTTTATTGAGACCACCTCCCTAAATTTTAGGATTTTAACTTGGGGTGCCTAATTGTAGAGGATTTATTCCTCTTCAAGTCACCCTCCAAGTTTGGTGGCCAAGGTGTCCTAAAGTGGTAACAACTCCACTGAGGAATCATCCTCACAAGAAGATCACACACACAGCAAAATCACAGCAATAGCAACAGCACCAAAATACCAATCAACACAACAATTTCCGCAATTCAAACAAGCCACACACTTCAAACTACAGGAATAAGTCACACACCTTTTTCCATAACTAGCAATGCTATTTTGTAATAGTGGCCACACCCAATTATGACAAGAGGTTGTTTAAGGGATATACCATCCCATAACTTAGTGGTTTTCAAAGATGGGTTGAAAAGGGGAAAATATGTGGGTAATATATTTCCCACTAGAATTTCTTTTAAACAGAGTTGAAACCTTGGGGTTCATAAAGATTGGAATTTTGAAATGTCAAGGTTGAGGAAAGGATAGGAGATCACAGAGAGTTCTCCATATTTTATAAATATGAAAGTGTTGAAAATACTTTTACTGTCTCAAAATAAAGGGCATTTTATTTGTTGCTAGAACCAAGTCATTTTTGAAATAAACTTTTGGCCAACATAAGAATGGGAAAGACATATGGAATATTTTCTTGTCATAACATGGTCACCAGTGTTGAAAATATATTTTTACTTAGGTTGAGTTCTTAGGTTGACATTTACTAGTCAAACAATCACAAGCATTCAAGTCACACAAGGTCAAACAGAACAATTTTAAAAGGAAACACAATCATTTGTGAAATAATTCAAAAAGTTTTTGTTGGTTCTGAATTTTGGGTCTTATTTACTCTTATTATAGATTTGGGATGTTACAGATCCTTCCCCCCTTAAAATAAATCTCGTCCTCGAGATTTGCCCGGGGGTACAGGGGAGTACGAGGGCACGGGTTTTGGGCTGAAGATTCTTCCGAGGTCGTTCTTCTTTCAATAAGGTCGCTAAGTGAGATCTTAACAACTCGATGTTGCGAGGCCTCCTATTGGTTGGTTGTATAAGAATGTGGGTGTCTTCTTTGACATCAAATTGCCTTAGTCACACAAGAAGAATTTGGTAACAAGGTAGCTAGTCTTGTCACCAAATCACTTTTCATATTCCAGAGGCTGAGATGTACTGAATTATCTGATGTTCCGATTGTTTGTGTATGACACTCCATTGTTTGAGCATACAAAAGTGAGTTGCTAACAAGTTCATGAGGCTTGTTACCAATTACTTCTATATAACCCGAACATTGGAGGATCACACCATTTCTAGAGAGGTTAAGAATAGTAGATTCTGATATAGGAGTCTCCAAATACTCAATGATAGTCTGGTACACTTCTTCTTTGGTTCCGGGTCTTCACACAGCTTCGCAGGGGTCTTCATACAGCTTCGCAGGTGGCTTCACACATAAGTCAGAGTGCACCGGAAAGGTTAGGGCCTCCGGGAAAACTTTGTGGTTGAGGGCTCATGTTAGTTTTCAAGGGAGTTGGGTGCCCTACCTTAACATCACACCTATTATATCTTAAACGACCAACTTTACATAGGCCTCTAATTCTCGATTTCTTCAAAATACCATTCCAATATCTCTGGTATGGCCACCACTATCAGCCAATTAATTTTGAAACATGGCCCTGCCCAGGTTAATTTTTTTTTTTTTTTTTTTAATCCACCCTCATCTTCCTCGGGTATAAACTCTTTAACATAGTATAGTTCAATCTATCGGGTACCCATCAAATCTTTTTAGGCATATTCTTCCCATTGCCTTTTTATCACAAAATCATAGTGCTTCACCAATTATTTCCTGATTGATTTTTCTAACCAGTTAGGCATATCTCATAATATCTGACTTCTTCAGGTTGTCATTTTCCTATGACCATATCATCAAAGTTGAATAAAGCTTCCAACAATCATGTGACCATACCATCAAAATTGACCCACTTTCTAACCAAATTCAGATTTGATCTCAACACTTTTGGCCTTGACCTCATCACCAAAGATAAATGATCTTTCTCAGAATAATCCAAACAGAGCGTGACAAGCTCTGAAAAATACTGTCACCTAGAATGTCTGGCTACTTGACCAAGTCATATTGATTCCTAGAATCCGATAAACATTCATTTATCCTCCTCCAATTATTTCTCGCACACAACGATCTGCTCATTTGCTAATTCATCTCTGACCACTTCCTATATTCTGATAAGAATTTATTACAAAGGTCACTTGCGCTAAGAATCACCCTAAACATTCCAACACTGGAGTATTCTTCTTAATTCACTTGCTTCTAACCAATCCAAACCTCATTTTATCAGCAAGTGCTCCTAAAAATCCAATAACTTTCACCTTTATTTCTAAACCTTAAATCAAGGGTCACGTCTTCCAGTTCCAGATAATCACCAATGGTTGGGGACCGCAACTGGTTAGCCCCAGAGTATTAACCGAATATATCATTTGCCCAGATCCAACTAATTTATCGATCCACTCCAAGTTTTCACTTCTATTCTAAACCCCAAATTTTCGGCATCACCCACACCATCCACCAAATTTTTGATCTCATCAACCAGATTCTTAAGGGATCCTTTTAACCAATAAACTTGTAGTTCAACACTCTTATATCCTCCTAAAGTTCTCCTTTCTACCAAATAGTTTTGAGTCGTCCTATGGCACCTTTTTCCCTTGTCTAGAAAAAGCAGTTAGTAGCTTTGCAAACTTGGTTAGATGAGAGATTTAGAGTTAGATCAACTATGTTAGTCATGTTAGCTTTTATAACCTCTTGTTAGTCCGACGGGATCCAACTAGTGTCATCGAACGTCGGGTCTTGAATCTTCATCTTTCTCGATAGCTTGATGTGGTTGTACCCATGACGTATGAAGGCCGCTATCCGTCTTGCAGAAGGTCGTAGAGTCTTGGGCCTCAGGGTTGAAGTAGAGAGTATTCGATATCTTGTTCCTCTTGCTAGGACCAAAGTTTCTGGAGGATTTTCTAGGTCGGACTTTTGAAAGGATACAAAACCTCAGGCTATTTGGTTAAAGATCGGGGGTCTTTTGGTATCTTGAGGAACTGTCACTTCTGTTTGGGAGATGATTTAGATAAGAGGGAAGAATATTTTAGAAAGCTTTTCCTTGGCGGGTTTACATCCGTAACAAGGTGCACTTAGGTGACAAAAAGGAAACTAAACTTTTCTTTTTGTAAAACTACGTTTTTCCACCTCACAAACAACACACAAGCAGAGTACACACACGCAGGGTGCGCACAAGGTACGTCTAGTACCAACGGATGTCTAATACGCGTGGTAGTCGGGTAGTACAACTAAAGTTCCTATCATATGTTTTTCCTATGGGTCTTGGTTGAACAGGGGTGCTGAAATCTTCATTTCGTCGCCTTAGTCTTCAGCTGGAGAAACTGAGATTGTCGAAGTAGCAACTTGAGTAGAATTGCTGAGGTTGAGCTGAGGTCTTCGGAGGTCTCTTGCTTTGTTGGTGTCGACGATCTTGGCATTTGCAAGTCAACCACCTTGATGTTGAATGTTGAATATTCGAGATGGAAGCTTCTTCTTGTAGGTGCTAGCTGATTAGGTCTCACTTAGGTTCATCGTCAAGTATTTTGAACGGGTAAGAGTAAGTAGAGAAACCCTTGGAAAATCTTAAAATAGCGGGGTAAGACTTTGAAATATTTGAGAAGATGAGAAGTATTGGAAGTCATTTTTGGACTTCCCTGGATAAAGATATATTTTTGGTATTAATATATTTTTAACAAAATACTTTCTTTCCTAACTAACGTCCATGCTAACTAAGGTCTGTTACAGTCAGGATGGCTCTGATACCAAGTCTGTGAGGACCCCGGATTAATTATCCGAGATACTCGTTATGTTTCCTGCAACAACCCCATGATCAGTCTGTTGTTGCACATAACTCGAATTTGGCATCACAGGACATCCATAAATACCGATTAAATATACTTACGCGATTGAAGTGATCAGCTTCAACAGGTACTTGCAGCGGAAATCACCAAACAACGTGGAGCCCAAGTCATTCGCCTTTACCCTACAGGCAGCTGACTGGGAAGCGCCCTAGTTCGCAAAGACGCCAGTGAACTCCTCTTCGTCGAACCGCTCCTCTTTAAAATCTGGCTAAGACAATAGCCAGGGACGAAACCAATATGAGTACATTTGATTGTACTCGCAAACTACCCCAACTTGAGTAAGCACTAGTTTTTATTTCTTAAAAACTTTTATTTGAAAAACTCTCAAAAATCTTTTTACTAAAAAGGGGGGGGGGTGAGAAGAGGTTTATAACTATCCTTAAGAAAACACCATTTCAGCGGTTTCTCCGGAACTCCTCCGGCATTCAACCACACTCTGTCCATAGTTCCAAACCCATCACCACCCCGTACCAACTCATTGGTACCGGTGGGAAATACCCTTTCCAAGTCAATTTCCTCAACACAATCCAGAGTTTCCAAAACTTTGCACATGGCCTTAGTAGTTCTTCCCAACTGTCCATATCCGAGGACTCGGCTATTCGAATAGTTTTACCCTCTGCAGAGGTAGTACGCTTTACCCACACCCATCCGGTCACTCATCGTGTCAGCCACGTCCCGCCATACCGAGGTATGCGAAGTTGAGTTCCCGGCCATAGCCTGTCCTTTGCGCATGCTAGTATAGGACCCTGCCTCTACGACACATTCCATCGACACTCAAACCCTCAGGAACTAAGTGTGAGGACTCGTAGATTCTGCCCGGCGGACCCAAGGGAGCCCTTCAATCCTCTTCCTCCGACACATTCATACCGGCTTTCGGTAGACAACAATGAAGAGGACCCAGGTCAGGGGGTAGGTCCTCAGACCATCCCCTCATGGAACGAGGTCATCCTCGTTATTGAGGCATCCAGTACTAACACGAGCAAATTATATGACTACGCCCTTGCCCATATGGGGGTAAATGTGGTCGCACAGATTATTGGTTGCTCAGTAAGTACCAGGACACAATGTGCATTTTTCTTTCCAAAAACAACACCATTCTCTGTTTCTTCACCGTCATACCGACCTTTCGGTACTTCAATCCATCCAAGGAATTCCACCGGAGTTTTGTATAAACAAAGGATTTTCCCATCCTATAGTTTTATATAATCAAACTGATATTTCTACATAGAGTGGCAAAATAGTTTTTCATAAACTTTTAAAAAGGTTTTCACAACCATTTCCAATTTTCATAGCAAAAATACTTTTAACCAAAACCTGGGTGGTTCGTATCCCACCAAAAGGATTTTCATCAAAGGCTTTTGAGTAAAACAATTCATTTAGAAATCATGGTATACCACTAACACCTCTATATCGGTGTCTCAATACTAAACTCGTATTTTGGAAAAGGGTTTTCAAAATCATAGCTTTCGTGGCAAACACCACAGAAATCATGTATGCTCTTTATAAGTAAAACAGGTAAATCAAAGTAGATGTATATAGATGCAAGCTCAGTGAAGTAGCTTGCCTGGTTTCAGCAAAATGTCCCTGGACTTCTCTTCGTTGATCAATATAATAAAAATCCAATCCTTCCTCGATCAAATCTCTCCGAAAACCACTCCGGTAGCGTTATTATCTAGCGTCGCAAACAGGGAAATAAACAATAATCAATACACCAAACAGAATCACAAGTGGTGCACAGACAGATAACAACCACAAGCATCAAACCAATTATTCAAGCAACAAACTAGGATCTAAGCTTATAAGGGCCTTAGACTAGTGCATGCTAGGTGCCTAGATCACAAAGCTATCTCAAGCAAGGGTGAACAGCAAGCATTTTATCTAAACAGGAAATACTTCACTACAACACAACCACTCAAGGAATTTCATCCACAGACAATTCCTAAACACTAGGGATATTCTAGGAAATATTCACACTAGTGATATTATTTCCTAACGAACACATGCAACACTAAACTTTTCCTAACATGCTAATTATAAGGGATAACACACTCATAACAAAGAGTACAGAACCTATGCATGCTAGTAATCACAAATAAAACATTAACACATTCCACAAACTTAAATAAAACTAAATCCAAGATTTCACAGGAAAGCATTAAAACTAGCTATGCACACCAAAAATAAAATATAGCTCTAAAAATCATACCAATCTAGGATTAGGTACTCCTAGTCATACAGAAGGCTACACAATTGGATTCACATCAAAATCTATCACCAATTAATTTACAAAAATCCTAGAAGAGCGCACTGGTCACAAACCAAAGTGGATGCCATTTTGTTTAGGAACATCATTTGCACAAGAGGCCAAATGCTACTGCTAGGTAACACTCAGGGCTTTTCAAAACAGTTGAGTTTGCATTTTTGGCTATCCTAGAAAAATAGTTATTGAGTTTTTGGTGAAAACCAGTGTTTTTGCCTTCCATTTTATTTATCTAGAGGTATTCGTCCAAAAGTGGATCTACCACTTGGATCTGGTTAAAAACATGTTGAGGTACCTCCATGATTTTTGGTTTGGCCAAAAATGCATGTGAGCTATTTTAAATCGATTTAAACTGAAGGGCCAGAAATAGATCTATAAGGAAATAGAATAAACCACCAAAAAAAAAAAGATTAGCGGACTGGATCTGCTGGATCAGGGCTGTGCAGTGCAGGGAGTGGCCCATCTTGCGGCCCACGAGCGCGAGCGAAGGGGTACGGGGCCTCTCCTTCTTCCTCGACACGCCGAGGCGGCGAAACACGGCAGGAGCACGGCGGCGACGGCATCGACGGCTCCGGCGACCTAGAAAGGAATCGTTGTTGTCCATGAGAGAGAGAACGGCAAGGGGAGCACAGAGGTACAACAATGGCGAGGAATGGTGGCCTGTGCCCACCGCGAGCTTGCTCGCATGTCCGCGGCCGGAGGAGAAAGGGAAAAGCTTGATGACGACGATTTCTTGCTCCATTCTTCGATTCTTCGCGCAGGGAGGGAGAGTAGGGCACGGCGGAGCTGCTGGTGGTTTGGGGTTTGGATGGGGAGTTCTCTATGGCCGCGATGCGCGACGGCAACTCGGTCTTTGTTTCGGTTCCGCGGAAGAAATGGAAGAGAGGGAGTGAGGGAGCAAATGGGGGAACAGAGGAGCAAGGGGGGGGGCGGCGTGGTGCTTCTTATCGTCTCGCAGGGCAGCAGAGAGGAGCGGGGTCCAGACGGTGTCGACATTGTGCGGGGAGACACGGCGACGACGGGTTTGGAACACGGCGCTCGTGCCGTGCAGCATCGCTGCCACAGGGGTGATGGGGACAGGGGAGAGCAGAGGTGAGTGGCGTGGAGGCGTCATCTCCTCCAGGGCGAGGCGTGCGCCAGAGGCGAGGCAAAGGGGAGCACGGCGAGCGCAGGGGCACGCCACCGTGCCGTGCTGCCATGAAGCTACAGGAGGTCAACGAAGCTCTTGCAAAGAACCCCCTGGAGTTCTTTTTCCTATTACAGATTAGTCCTTTTCTTCTTTTCTTTTATTCCCTTTTTAAAACCAGTAGGTTTTAGGGATTTTATTTGGGGCATTTAAACATTTTCAAATATTCTGAGAAAAATCATGGAGTCTCCCATATACATGGGGAAACTCCACAAAATTTGGTTTTGCAAAATAAAAAGTTTTGCTCCATTTTGTTCATAGGGTTCTAAATAAATCATTTTTGGAAATTAATAATTTGATACTCCTTTAATTTTTAAAACCAGAGATAAAATAGTTTGTAGAACCTTTGGAGCTTTCTTGAAAAATAAGATACTTCAAATAAGTTTTGTTTTCATAGAGAAAACATTTGTTTGAGGAAATAGAGAAATTGGGAGGGAAAATTATTTATGAAGATCATTTTAACCCATGACCTTCATTTCTTTTTAATAAAATAAAGGAGGGGTTTGTTTTAAATCAACAAGTAGGCTTACTAGAGGAGAGAGTGATATGAGATGGAGAGAATTAGCATTTCATCTCCTTCCCTAGAATTTTGATAAAGAAAGTATATTTATGTTTTTAGAAAATGGAGGAATAGATAAAAGAGGAAGTTTTATTGAGACCACCTCCCTAAATTTTAGGATTTTAACTTGGGGTGCCTAATTGTAGAGGATTTATTCCTCTTCAAGTCACCCTCCAAGTTTGGTGGCCAAGGTGTCCTAAAGTGGTAACAACTCCACTGAGGAATCATCCTCACAAGAAGATCACACACACAGCAAAATCACAGCAATAGCAACAGCACCAAAATACCAATCAACACAACAATTTCCGCAATTCAAACAAGCCACACACTTCAAACTACAGGAATAAGTCACACACCTTTTTCCATAACTAGCAATGATATTTTGTAATAGTGGCCACACCCAATTATGACAAGAGGTTGTTTAAGGGATATACCATCCCATAACTTAGTGGTTTTCAAAGATGGGTTGAAAAGGGGGAAAATATGTGGGTAATATATTTCCCACTAGAATTTCTTTTAAACAGAGTTGAAACCTTGGGGTTCATAAAGATTGGAATTTTGAAATGTCAAGGTTGAGGAAAGGATAGGAGATCACAGAGAGTTCTCCATATTTTATAAATATGAAAGTGTTGAAAATACTTTTACTGTCTCAAAATAAAGGGCATTTTATTTGTTGCTAGAACCAAGTCATTTTTGAAATAAACTTTTGGCCAACATAAGAATGGGAAAGACATATGGAATATTTTCTTGTCATAACATGGTCACCAGTGTTGAAAATATATTTTTACTTAGGTTGAGTTCTTAGGTTGACATTTACTAGTCAAACAATCACAAGCATTCAAGTCACACAAGGTCAAACAGAACAATTTTAAAAGGAAACACAATCATTTGTGAAATAATTCAAAAAGTTTTTGTTGGTTCTGAATTTTGGGTCTTATTTACTCTTATTATAGATTTGGGATGTTACAGTTTCAGAAAGTTACTTCTGGAAATATTCTCGGAATTGCACGAAACAAAAGGCCACGTCCCTATTTTTCCAACACGTACACGGAGTCCGAAGGAGAGACGAAGACTCGCCACGAGGTGGCCAAACCACAGGCCGGCGCGGCAGGGGGGCCCACCGCGCCGCCTGGTGGTTTGGGCCCCTCGAGGCGCCCCCGACGTCGCCCCTTCGCCTATTTATTCCCCCCGAGGCGTAAACCCTAAAACACGAAGTCATATTCCACGAAGAGTTCCGCAGCGCCGCCGCCATCGACGACAAGTTTCGGGGGACAGAAGTCTCTGTTCCGGCACGCCGCCGGGACGGGGAATTGCCCCGGAGTCATCTCCATCGACTCCACCGCCATCTTCATCGCCGCTGCTGACTCCCATGATGAGGAGGGAGTAGTTCTCCCCGAGGCTGAGGGCTCTACCGGTAGCTATGTGGTTCATCTCTCTCTCCCATGGTGTGATCTTTATGTGATCATGTGTATTGCTAGTATCGCTGAATACATTAATAATGTTTATGCTACTCAAGTGATTTTGTCTAGTTTCTGGAGTCATTGTGACAACACGGTATCAAGGTGACAGTGTGGGTACTTGTGTGACTCTATGAATAATTTAGACATTTATCATGGCTTATTCTTGGGAATTGTGGTGTTTGTTTACTCAGACTTTGAGGTGTGCTCTTGCAGCCCTACGCATAGTACTCTTGCTTCATCAAGAAGGAGAATGATCCCGAGCAGTATTTACTTGTGTTCAGTTGTGCTAATCTAGTTGAATATGTAGATGTTACTCTTTATCTATTATGCACTCTATAGGTTACTTTAATATGAACTCCGGTACTCTCCACGGTGTAACGGTGACAGTGTGTGCACCGTGTGTGACTCCTTTATGACG
The DNA here is from genome assembly GCA_947311845.1 of Poa pratensis. Classification (NCBI taxonomy): domain Eukaryota; kingdom Viridiplantae; phylum Streptophyta; class Magnoliopsida; order Poales; family Poaceae; genus Poa; species Poa pratensis. The sequence goes on along the minus strand of CAMZMU010000036.1, from coordinate 74,503,877 downwards.
TTGTGCCGCTTGTTTACTCCGGCTTGAGGTGTGCTTTTGTAACCCTACACAATGAATGGTGTTTGTTATCCAACAAGAGAGTGTTTAAGAGTAGCTTTATTTATTCAATTATGAGATCATTGTTGAGAGTGTCCACTAGTGAAAATATGATCCCTAGGCCTTGTTTCTAAGCATTGAAACACCGTTTACAACAAGTTCTGCTACATGTTTGCTTGCTGCCATTTTTATTTCAGATTGCAATTACTACTTGCAATCATCCATATCACTTGTATTTCACTATCTCTTCGCCGAACTAGTGCACCTATACATCTGACAAGTGTATTGGGTGTGTTGGGGACACAAGAGACTTTTTGTATCTTAATTGCAGGGTTGCTTGAGAGGGATATTTTTGACCTCTACCTCCCTGAGTTCGATAAACCTTGGGTGATTCACTTAAGGGAAACTTGCTGCTGTTCTACAAACCTCTGCACTTGGAGGCTCAACACTGTCTACAAGAATAGAAGCGTGCGTAGACAACAGGGATCTTGTGGCTCCTCCCATTATCTGACAAAATATTGGTTTCTGTATTTTTTTGTAATTTTTGGAGCTCCAGAAATATAGTATCTTGATGGTGCTTTTTCCAGCAATTCCTGGCTCCGGCAGATAATTCCCGAGAATTGCAAAACACACAAAATAAGATAAAACAACATAAGTATTGCATTCTAATATGAAATATATCAATGAATAAGAACAAATAGTGATGCAAAATGGACCTATCAACTCCCCCAAGCTTAGACTCCGCTTGTCCCCAAGCGAAAACTGAGCTCGGTAAACATAACCACAGGTTTATGGAGTGAGGTGTCGATAATAAAGAATACGAACATGAAGCATCGGTATTTACTCAACAAGCATACATGCATTCTACACATTAACCTTTCTCATATAACTTTACATGAAACAAGTGATGAAACAATTACATATTAAGATATAGCAAGAAAAGCTTTATTGAGTATTATCAAACTATTTTCTTGGTCAGAGAACAATTAGTATTTCAAACTTATATTTCAAGAAGAATATATATAAGTGATATTTATTCAGCAGATATCACATGTTCAACTATCAAAGATCCTTTACATTCATTGGGAATTCCTATGCCAAAACAAAGGAAAACGCAGCTACAATGAACATGATCAAACATATTGCTGGAATATAAATGGTTGCATCTCAAAACAACACTAAATGTTTGCTTGTGGAGAGTAATAGTGAAAGGACACGGATGTCGCCTAGAGGGGGGGTGAATAGGCGATTTAAAATTCTTTACGGTTTAGGCTTGAATAAATGCGGAATAAAACTAGCGGTTAATTTATCAAGAGCAAAACCTAAACAAGCTAGGTTTACCTATGTGCACCAACAACTTATGCTAAACAAGATATACAACTATGTGATAGCAAGATATATTACTTCAAGCTCGATGGCTATCAAAAAGTAAATTGCATAAGTAAGAAGCTCGGGTATAGAAATACCGAGGCACTTGGAGACGATGATTTATCCCGAAGTTCACTTCCCAATGGAAGCTAGTCTCCGTTGGAGCGGTGCGGAGTCACAAAGTGATCCCCGAATAGCAGTCAAATGGCACACCGTAATCTCCTTCGTGCCTCCACCAATGCGGAGTGCCACGAACCACTATGTGACACTTGAGGGAGGTCACCGAACCCGTACAAGGATGAGGCACACTCCACAACTTAATTGGAAGCTCTCACCAAATTCCCGCGGCTCCCAAAGCCACAAGAATCACAAGGTTGGGGCACGACTCCACAACTTAATTGGAGGCTCCCAACTATCCCGCGAGCCACCAAAACTCCGAGATCAACACGGACCGTCTTGGGCACTCCAAGTACCCAAGAGGACAAGCTCTAGGGCACTCCAAGTACCCAAGAGTAACACGCTTCTCAACTTCGATTTCCACGTATCACCGTGGAGAACTCAAACCGATGCAACCGATGCAATGGGCAAGAACACAAGAAGTGCTCAAAATCCTTCACTCTCAAATCCCACCAAAGCAACTAATGCTATTGGGGGGAGAAGAGAGGAAGAACAAAGAGGAACACCAAATCCACCAAGATCTAGATCAAAAGCTTCCCCTCACTTAGAGGAGAGATTGATTGGTGGAATGATAGATCTAGATCTCCTCTCTATTTTCCCTCTAATTGGAAGCAAGAATCATGGAGGAATAGAGAGATAGCAAAGCTTCAAAGGGTCAACAATGGGGGGCAAAACCGTGCTCAATAGTTGGTCCCTTTGGGGAAGAAGGGGGGCCTTTTATAGGTCCCCACGAAAAAGAGTCGTTGCAGCCAGAAAACATAGGATTATCCGATTCAAGTTAGATAGGATAATCCGACTATAGGATTATCCGATTCAAGTTAGACAGGATAATCCGACTGTATAGGATTATCTGATTCAAGTTAGATAGGATAATCCGATAAACTCCAGTGCGCAACCAAACAAGTCCTTAGCCGTTTTCGCGTCCAGCAAATATCCGGGTCGGATATTCCGATCCATGTTTGGGTCGGAATATCCGATTGTCTGAAAACTGACAGAAACATCAAAACGAAAACCGCAATATCTTTTTCATTCGGACTCCGATTTCGATGATCTTGGGCTCGTTGGAATCGCAACGAAGAGCTCTCCAAGATTATGCCGAGAAACATCATAGTCCATCATGTGAGGAGGAAACTACATGAAGAGAGTTTGACCTCTCTTATAAAAGACGAACCGGTAAAACCTCCAACATCAAAACACAACAAGATATTCATATGAAATCCGTTTTTGATGAACTAGAGCTTGGTATAGGGATGAACACAAGCTCTAAATTCTCACATAGATAAAAGCCAAATAAGAACCAAGAAAGATGATGAGGGCAAGTATGCAAAGGTTTGAGCTCTCTCCAACTGATACGCTAAAGCTCAATCGAGAGCCCCTCTTGATAGTACGGTGACTATCCAATAACCGGTCTCCCGACTAACAACATGAGACTGGTAAAATAGAAACCCTATCAAGATCATACCTTTGCCGTGCGCATTCCACTTGACTAGATGATGGCGATCTTGATCTTCTCAAGTGAACCACCTTTCTTGATTGCGCTTCGCTTGGTGAAGATCCACATATTTCTCTCCCCCATACACCACTATGGGAGAGCCTCTTATCGGCATATCTTCACATGACCATTATCTCCAAATGGGTGGCAAGCTTCAAGCATATGATATCTTCGAGATACTTCTTTTAAACTTGCACAACACAAGCTTGATGACGAACACCACTTGACGTACATCAACCTTGTATCTTTTCTTCTCTTTTCAATAGATGATGTCTTGAAGATAACCATGAATGATCACATAATCCTTTTCTTCAAGACATACTTGCGATATGCTCAACTCACATATGACCAATCATCGGATAACTCCTCGAATACCAACTTGGTCATCACATACTCTTCTTCTTGATCATATCAAGTATATATCCATACACCTCGATGATCTTGATGCGAAATACTTCATTATATCAATATATTCATGGCATCAACCTTGAATCCAACATATGGAGTTCAAGCATGGTCTATGGACAAACACTACAAGTATAACTCAATGCAAACATTAGTCCATAGGGATTGTCATTAATTACCAAAACCACACATGGGGCGCCATGCCCTTTCAATCTCCCCCATTTTGGTAATTGATGACAATCTCTTTTACAAGGGTTTATATAATGAATTAAGCAACCATGCAAAGCAACAAGCATGGAAGCGTGAGCCTGAAAGGTAAATGCTTATGACCAAAACAAAAGCATAAAACCAAATTCTCTTAAACCCTCTAAAACTTCTCACCCATTGGCATCCATTTCCAAAATGGGCGAAAAGACTTAGAAGGTCAATATAGTATGAGCTCCCCCATAACGTGTGCATTTCTCAAAATATGAGTGAAATCAAATACACATATCCAATGACGAATAGTTGGAGAGAGCACAAACTATATTGAGGATCCAAAGATTGCAAAAGAATGATATGGAAAACTTTTTACAATTCTCCAAATAAAAAGTAAGCAATCAAAAAGATCCAACTAACAAAATAAACACAAGATATTATGATTTGAGCAAATGAGTGTTTTAAAGAAAATAGAGGAGCTCCCCAATATTTATACACAATTTAGAATTATTGTATTTGAATACAAGGTGTACAAAAATGGAATCCTCACTCCTCTGGTATCCTCTAAAACACAAAAACAAATGAATTCACAAGCTCAATAAGATGCAAATGAAAAACAAAGCTTGTGACATATCCCATGGTGAAGATTATTGGCTTGTAGACAAGCAAGATATTCACCAAGATGAGAGCACCAAGATGTGATAAAATAGGATATGCACTCATAAATCAATTTTTTTCGGAGTCACGCCAAAGAATAAAAAACGGAGTAAAAGAGGTGACACCGAATAATTAGGATATCGAGTAAAGATGTAATTTCTCTCATGTATATACGTTTCTAAGTGTACAACAATCATGAGATATATATCCACAAGGAAACATGTACACATAAAATTAGTTACTAAAGAAAAGAACAAGATATCCAAAATAAAGTCATATATTATACACATATGATATTTGTGTAGGATCATAGCCCATAGCTCAATGATTTCATATTGTGTAATAATGAACTTCAAATTCAACCTCAACACAAGCATCACAAATATCACTACGGGAAAAGGAGATAGTTGGGATGCATTGAGGAAAGCAACAAGTATCATAAGAGCCGAATAGAATTTGCAATAGCTACAACAAAGGCAAATAAATACTTTTCATGCCATGATGAAACCTACACAAGGTTCAATGCTATAAAAGTATGCATGAGGGTGGATACTTGTTACCGAGATGGCATGGGGTTGATGTAGTAGACAAGAGTTTATCAATCATCCTAGCTTGGCTCCAATAAGCATGTGGTGAAGACACTTTCATTGTAAATGAGACAAGCATCCAATGCATCTCCATGTACCTAAAACATATTCAAGTAAAATTGTTCCCAAACTAATTGGGTCCAAAGTAGTTAGTCAAACTACAATACATAGAAGGAACTCCACATAAATATGTGCATATAGATATGAAATTGAATTTCATGCACATCTTAGCCGATTTAGGATTCTGTGGAGTTTCACCTATATATTGGCACAAAGAAAGAAAGCATGCCATAAAATAAACATGTAGTAGATATGCATGCCTATTAATTTTAATAACCAAACGGATATACAATTTGGACAAATATCAAGAAATCAAAAGGTCCAAATTATATCAAAGATCCAAATAAAAAAAAATGATTTAGAGAAACCAATTGAAACTAAAACAAATCATCATATGATTGATGAGATACCAATTGGACAAAGATACCAAAAAGGAAATAGGATACCAATTAATTAATAAATAAAAAGGGATAGATATCAAATTTCCAAAAGAGATATCAAAAAGAGATATATCAACGAATGATATAGCCCACTCCCAAAGAGAGATGCCAATTGAGACGCACTCTCAAAAAGAAAGAGCAGGGTTCCAACAAATAAACCACACCCTCTACACTTTTCATGATGCCACAAAGTACCAAGCAGAAAAGGTATGTCTTCCATGAGACATGTCATCGGGATCAAAGACCAATGGAAAGGATCAAATACCAATAGAATATAAATAGTGTTTAAAAGGATACATGATAACTCTCCCAACAAAAGTGCATTATTTATGATCTTGTTTTTGAATACACAATGCACACACATGGAATCATCGCTCTCCAAATATCTATTCAAACACTAGTCATATATCAAGAAAAAGCAATAAGATCCAATACTATTGAAAATATAAGTTGTACTCAATATAGGATAGCTCACCCAAGAGTAGTGCATTATCTATAAGTAGCCTTTGAATGCAAGGTGCACAATGATGGGATCAATGCCTCTCCTACACCAAATAAAACACTAGAAAAGTTTGAGTAAAGCAAAATGATCCACAAGAGGTAAGGAAGACAATGGGAGTTAAAAACAAATTAATTTTTGGCAAGAAATAAGGCAATAAAATCAAGAGCCAATATGAAGATGATCTACAAATTTCACCACAATTATGACTACCAATTGTCACGGAAAAGAAGTATATGTAGAAATTTCTTAGTGGTGTATTGGATTGATATTCAAGATCATCTACACAACCAATAAGCACATGGTGAAGGATAAGATTTAAGCGCGATGCTTATGTAGATAAATGTTCTTGATAGCTTCAAATATTCACGCGATCATGCAAAGCAACTACAGAGAGTAGCTTGAAGCAATCGGTTTCCCAAAGAGATATATGAGAACATATTAGAGGAAAACCTTACCAAGAACATTCATCATGAACAAGATCCAAAGTGCGAGTAAGTAAAAACATTTAAGCAAAAGGGAACTTGTTTGAGAAACATGCCACAAAGGAATAAGATAATTAACAATATCAATTCTAGGTGGCAATACCTCACATGTTCACATTGTCTAGGTTTGTAATATGCACATAGCTTATTACTCCCCCATAATGTGATAATCCATTTATTCTCCACAAGAGGCAAGTAAAACCCAACTAGAGATGATTAATGAATATTATAGAATTTGAATTTCTCATGAGCATGACATACCACATAGAGACTAGATAATATTGATATATCGACACTAGGTGGTATTCCTCATGTATACACATTTTTAGGACTGTGAAGAGCCAAAGAGCTATCACTCCCCAAAAATGGGATAGTCCATTAATCTCTCAAAAGAACCAATTAAGATATAAGCAAGTTGATATAAAGGCTCAACATCACACATACATGGTGTGCAAACCAACATACACATACTTGATTGCTCAAGATAAATAAGTAGAGAGCACAACAAATACAAACACTAGCAAGGTACAAAACCAAACACATGCAAGGGTGCAAGCAACTTTCAATGTATGATTTAAATACAAGTTACCGCAAGGAGAAACATTGGATATGAGATAGAACAATATAATCCAAATGACTTGGCTTGAGAGAATATAATTGATGAAGATCCCTTAATTCTTCATGATGTAGCCAAGTCGCCAATGCCCTCCAACAACACCTGATGGGGGGATGATAACCCGGTAGGCCCATGAAGAGGAAGCATGACCCGCCAGGCAGGAGGCCCGGCCAGGCCAGCTAACCATCAGCATGGGCCGGGTTATGTTGCTGGGCCAGAGGCTTTGGCGGTAACCCGGTTCAGGAAGGGAAGTTTCTAGAAGACCAGAGGCGGTTCGTGACTTGGAGGATACGAAGGCTAGAAGAGCTAGAATAGGATTCCGAGTCTGGGTAGAGCCCGGGTTCGTATTGTAAAGTGCCAGGAGACCCGGTAGTCTATATAAGCCGGTCCTGAGCCCTAGTTGAGAGAGAACTTTACGATCCAAGCTTAGGCGAGAGAACCACCGAGAGAAACACCACAACCTTGTAACCTAGATCGAGATCCGGCTCTGTTGTCGTAGCCGGGTTATCGAGATCGAGATCAATAACAAGATAGCAGGAAGTAGGTCTTTATCTCCAATGGAGAGGCCGAACCTGGGTAAACCTTTGTCCCTGCAATGCTAAACAATCTCCCAGACGCTAGTGTCGCCTTGCCCATCAACTCAAGCTACCCCAAAGTAGCATCTGCCGTGTTATCTACCCCACGACAGTTGGCGCCGTCTGTGGGAAGCGTCCAAAGGTGTCACCATCATGGGAGAAGCAAAGCAAGGAGTAGAGAACTATGTTTTCGGCGAGATCACCCTCAATTCACAAGGAGAGCCCATCGTTGATGATTTTGGCTGGGGGCCGGAATCAGATCTACTTGAATCAGGTGATGTTATTCCAATTGGCAAGTTTAACGTTTTTGTTGGTATGATTGCAACTAGATCTGCTAGTGATGGAGACTATGAATCTGTGTCAGGAGCTGCCACAATTGTTCAATCTGATGGAGAAGAATCAGTTGGTACGGCTGAAGATGAGCTGCCCCTGGACGTGCACGAGGAGAGATCGGGAAACCCGGCTCCAGTCCCGGGTGATGTGGGGACTATGCAGATTCAGAATCGATCCTGCCCTTGTTCGAAGGCCGGTTCGGATATGGAGTAGAAGAAGAGGACGAAGAGGAGCAAGAGTCCGTTCCAAGCCCGGTTAGGAGGGTGGCGGTTTACACTGCTCCTTCGATCAACGCGGGGGCATCACCGTCAACGGTTGTGCCACCAGCTTTTACTCCGGGTCAGCAGCAGCAACAATTGCCACCAGTGTTGGAGCTGGCGGGCCAAAGGGTTGATGGAGACCCGGCTTCGGTATCAGAGGAAAGTGAAAACACGGCGCGTTACAGGAATAGCTTCGGTTTTCTCAATAACCGAGCTCAGGGTGAGGAAAGAAACAATGCAACTGGGGCCCGGGCCATGTTTAACAATGGCCTGGTCCTAGATCCAACAGCACTTACGAGGATTGTTACTCCAGAGAACGCAGCAGCAAGAGCTATAGAATTGGATACAGCACGCCGGGCCTTGGAGCAGGTGCGCAGAGACACAATGGCAGAAAAAGAAGATATGGAGATTAGGCGAAAGCAATTAGAGGATGAGGAAAATCGTCTCAATGAGATGACCAGGGCACCGGAGGAGGCACCAGAGCCGGCTGGCCCCTGGAGAAAACGCCATAAATCCAGCAGTATTGTTTAGGACCCCAGAAGATCAACCAGTTGGTGTAACCCAGGTGGCTCCAGTTGTTAGAGCAAATATAGAACCAGACAGAGGAACAGGAGCAGCTGGGTTGCAGTTGCAGCGGCGCCGGGTCTTCTCGCTGGGGGAGCCAGGGGAAATCCGGGTCTGCCGCCCAGGACACCAAGGTTTCATACGCCGGCGGGTCACTATTCCAATCCAGCAGATAACGTATATGCCGCAACTTTGGCACTAGATCGTATTCCATTAGGAGACTCGCCAGCAGAGGTTGAAGCTCGGCGTGCCATTGACATGTTACGCACTGCGGTTGCTCAGCAAGTTCAGTATTCAAAAGAGAAAAGTGCGCTTCACTCCACAACATATCGTAGCAAGAGTCGCCATGGGGGAAACCCGCCATTGGCCGGGTTTGCCGCGGCACAGCAGCAAAACCCGCCCCAGCAGAACCAAAACCAGAATAATCAGCAGTATCAACCCGCCCCTGCAATTTCTGTGGCTCAGCAGATAGTCAATAGATCGCGGGCAGGAAGGAGTGCAGCTAATGCAAACCCGGCAGTACCAGCAGCTGGAGCACCACAAGGAGGACCGGGTCCCGTGCCAGCAGCATCTGCAAGCTCGCCGGGTAACATTAATCTTTTAGCAAGTTCTTCCACTTTGGCGGGTCCCAAGTGTCTTTCAGATGCCATTAGAGCAGAGCCTTTCCCTGAGAAGTTCAAGGAGCCAAGCAAGATTGCCAATTATGAGCCGAGCACAGACCCGGCGAGTTGGTTGAGCAGTTATGAGATGGCGATGTGTATACGCAATGCCACAGAGAACGTTTGTGCAAAGTATATGTATTTGATGATGAGTGATGGTGCAGCAAAGTTGTGGTTCAAGAATCTGCCAGAGAAATCTATCAATTCTTGGGATGAGTGAAAACAATTTTCATCAAGCACTTTCAGGGCACGTGCAAGCGTTTATTTTCCATTGAAGATCTTGATCGTTGCGTACAGAGGAAGGGCGAGTCAGCTCGTCACTGGATGGGCCGGGTCACGGAGATCCTGCACTCTTCATCAGGTATCGAGCCCAAGGATGCAATTTCATCGATGGAGAAAACTTGCAAGTACGCTCCCTTGGTCAGAAGCTGGGTCGCATGAAGGAAGGACACCGGGTTAAGCCCGTTACTATGGCAGAGTTGATGGATGCGTGCAACAGACATGCAGCCACGGACAAAACCCAGGATGATAGTGAGGAAGAAAAAGGGAAAGGTGCTGCGAACAATGGAGGAAAGAACAATGGCCCGGGAAACAATAACAACAGCAATCAGAACCAGCACAAGCGTGGGCATCAGGAAGGAAACTCAGAGCTAGTTGCAAATGCAAATGCCGGGTTTCAGAGGCAAAGGATGGATGGGAATTATCAGGAAAACAGAGGTTATCAGGAAAACAGAGGTTATCAGGGAAATAATGGGAGTTATGGTGGTGGAAATAGTTATCAAGGAACACGCCCAATGAGCACTGAAGAGGCCTTCAGGATGCCGTGTCCTCGTCATAGCAAGAACGGCAGACCCGCCAATCATTCATTGGCCCAGTGTGTGGATTTGAACAGGTGGAAAAACAATGAGATTCAAGAGCTCTGCAAGGAGCAAACAGGAGTGGAGGACCCGGCCCGAGTGCTAACCCGGCTGCGGGACCTCTAACTGGAGCAAACGCGGTACCAACTGGAAATACAGGACCCGGCCAAAATACAGGTAATCAGGGTGGATTCTCGAACCAGCCGAGGCAACTTGGCCAATATCATATATATACCAGTGGCACGACCAAGAGAGAAAGAAAGATAGTCAAAAGGGCAGTTAATTCAGTGGCTGTAGGGGTACCAAGGTATTTGAGATGGTCAGAGCATACTATTACTTGGAGCAGAGCAGATCACCCGGATGTGGTGGAGCACCCGGGTCTGCTTGCGTTAGTTGTGGCTCCTCAAGTTCATGGCTTTGAGTTAAAGAAGGTTTTGATGGACGGTGGCAGTAGCATTAACATCTTGTACTGGGAAACATTTATGCGTATGGGTCTGAAGGAGTCACAGTTGCAGAAAACATCAACAATATTTCATGGTATAGTTCCTGGGAAGTCTGCTACACCTGAGGGAAAAATTTCATTAGAGGTTGCTTTTGGCGAGTCTATCCATAACTTCAGATCAGAGTGGCTCACCTTTGAGGTGGTGAAATTTCCAAGTCCTTATCATGCGTTGTTTGGAAGGCCGGCCTTTGCCAAGTTCATGGCGAGGCCGTGTTATGTATACTTGCAGTTGAAGATGCCGGGTCCCAAGGGGATCATCACTGTTCATGGTAACAGAGAAATTGCAGCAGAATGTGACGAGGGAGATGCAGCCCTGGCAGAGCGAACTTGTGCTAGAGAGGAGTTGAAAGCTTACAGGTCTAATCTTGACCCGCAGGATAACAAGGCGCTCAAAAAACCAACAACAGAAGATGACAGGGCAAAGTTTAAAGCAGCAAAGGATACTAAGATGGTGGATTTTGTGCCTGGGGATTCCTCCAAGCAGTTCGCCATAGGGACCAGCCTAACTGATAAATAGGAAAGCGCGCTCATCGAGTTCATCCGTGAGAATCGGGATGTTTTTGCGTGGACACCTAGTGACATGCCAGGCATTCCGACTGAACTCGCTGAGCACCGTTTACATGTTGATCCAAAGGCAAGGCCGGTGAAACAAGGTTTGAGAAAAATGAACGCAGAGAGAAGAAAAGCTATAGGAGAGGAGATAGCCCGGTTATTGGAAGCCGGCTTTATCATGGAGGTTTTCCACCCAGAGTGGTTGGCTAACCCGGTTTTGGTTCTGAAGAAAAATAACGAGTGGAGGATGTGTATTGATTTTACAAGTCTCAACAAGCATTGTCCAAAAGACCCGTTCGCACTGCCGCGCATCGACCAAATTGTTGACGCAGTGGCAGGCAGCGAGCTCTTGTGTTTTCTGGACGCATATTCAGGTTATCATCAGATCAAGCTTAACAGGCAGGATTGGGAAAAGACATCGTTCATCACCCCTTTGGTGCTTTTTGCTACAAACCATGACTTTTGGGTTGAAGAACGCAGGAGCAACTTATCAGAGGTGCATTCAAAATTGTTTTCATGATCAGATTGGGCGCAATGTGCATGCTTATGTGGATGATGTGGTGATCAAGTCAGAAAAAGCCGGGTCATTTATCAGCGACCTTACAGAAACATTCAAAAATTTGAGGAAGTACAAGATGAAGCTCAATCCTACAAAGTGCGTGTTTGGAGTTCCAGCGGGAAAATTGCTCGGTTTCATTGTGTCAGAGCGTGGAATTGAGGCAAACCCGGAAAAAATCAGAGCCATCCAAGTTTGAAAAAACCTGAGGAATTGGCAGATGTTCAGAAGTTGACAGGATGTGTGGCTGCGCTAAGCCGGTTTATATCCCGGCTCGGAGAAAAAGCAATACCTTTATACAAGTTACTGAAGAAAACAGACAATTTTGTGTGGAATCAGGAAGCAGACGAGGCATTTGAAGCTCTGAAGAAACAATTATCAAAAGCGCCAGTTCTGGCGGCCCCGGGTCCCAAGGAACCCATGCTGTTATACGTCGCTGCCGGGCCTCAAGCTGTGAGTGCTGTGGTGGTGGTCGAGCGTAAGGAGGAAGGCAAGGAAAACCCGGTTCAGAGGCCGGTTTATTATGTTAGTGAGGTGTTATCAGAAGCAAAGCAGCGCTATCCGCATTGGCAGAAGCTAGTATTTGGTGTTTTCATGGCAAGCAGAAAGTTGAAGCCATATTTTCAGGAGCATCCAATCACAGTGGTGAGTTCAATACCCTTAGCAGATATTATCAGGAATTCAGAAGCTACAGGAAGAATTGCCAAGTGGGCAATAGAGATGGGGCCTTACCACATTGACTATGTGCCTCGTACAGCTATCAAATCGCAGGCATTGGCGGATTTTCTTAATGATTGGACACAGTTGAGTGCACCACCTCTTGCGCCGGGTCTCAAACCTTGGGTTATGCACTTTGACGGGTCTAAGCAGCACAAGGTTCAGGAGCTGGAGTTGTGTTAACTTCTCCCAAGGGTGATAAGCTGAGCTATGTTTTGCAAATTCACTTTGATTGCTCTAACAATGTGGCGAATATGAGGCTTGTTACATGGTTTGCGTATGGCAAAGGAGATGAGCATCAAGCATATTAATTGTTATGGGGATTCAGATCTGTGGCACAGCAAGTTTCAGGAACATGGGATAGAAAAGATGCGACAATGGCGGCTTACAGGAGAGAGGTGGACAGGGTAGCCGGGTTTTTCTCAGGCTATCAGGTGGATCATATTGACCGCAGGAAAAATGATGCTGCAGATGCTTTGTCAAGACTCGGCTCACGCAGAGAGCCGGTTCCACCTAACGTTTTCTTGGACGAGCTATGGACTCCATCAGTTAAGCCTCAGGGCGTAGAGGAACTGGCGGGTCAGGAAGACCCGGATTCGCAATTGGTAGCAGCAACTCATGAAATTCCAGAGTGGACAGAACCTTATTTGGCGTATCTTTTGCGTGGAGAGCTGCCAGAGCAGGAAGTTATATCCCGGCAAATTGTGCGCCGGCTAAGGCATACGTAGTTATTGATGGCGAGTTATATAAGAGAAGTGTTTCTGGAGTATTTCAGAGATGTGTGTCTGGAAAGGAGGGCCGGCAAATTTTGAAAGAGATTCATGAGGGAGATTGTGGTCATCATGCTTCAACAAGGTCTTTAGTAGCAAAAGCTTTCAGACACGGCTTCTTCTGGCTCACAGCTCAGGCAGATGCAGAGCGCTTGGTGAGTAGATGTGATGGTTGCCAAAGATATGCAAGGCAAATTCATGTGCCGGCTCAGGAGTTGCGAACAATACCCTTGACTTGGCCCTTTGCAGTTTGGGGGCTTGATATGGTGGGTCCTTTTAGCATGTCTCCTTGCAAGAAAACCCACCTCTTGGTTGCCATTGATAAGTTTACAAAGTGGGTTGAGGTGATGCCTGTTACTAATTGTGAAGCAGCTACAGCAGTCAAGTTTTTGAAGCAGATCATACACAGGTTTGGGTATCCTCATAGTATCATCACAGATAATGGTACTAACATGTCCCTTGGTGAGATGGCAAAGTTTTGTGGAAATCAGGGTATACGTTTAGACGTTGCTTCAGTTGCTCATCCACAGGCCAATGGACAAGTAGAACGAGCAAATCAGGAGTTGCTTCGAGGTTTGAAACCACGTCTCCGGGTTCCGTGTCTCAGAGCTGCTGGAGCGTGGGTTGAGGAGTTGCCATCAGTAGTTTGGGGAATCAACACAACACCAAACAGATCCACAAAGATGACCCCTTTCTTTATGGTGTATGGGGCAGAGGCAGTTTTGCCAAGTGATATAATTCATGACTCGCCTCGCGTGGCGGCTTATGTTGAAACAGAAAATGAGCAGACCCGGCAGGATTCTGTGGACCTGCTTGAGGAGATAGAGAACAAGCACTGGAGAGATCAGCAGTGTATCAGCAGATTTGAGGCGGTATCATAGTCGCCGGGTTAAAACTCGCACTTTCCAGGAGGGAGATTTAGTGCTACGATGGGTGCAATCCAGAGAAGGGATGCACAAGTTATCTCCCCCTTGGGAAGGGCCCTTCATCATAAGCAAGAAATTGAACAATGGTTCATATTATTTGGTGGATGCAAGAGAAAAGTCCGAGTCTGTTAATGACACATCGCACTCTACCTTTTCATTGGAAGAGCGTGAGAGGCCATGGAATATTGCGCAGCTGCGCCCATATTATACTTAGCATGAGAAAGAGATATGAGATGTAAAACACGATGTAACAGGCAGCAGGTTTCAGACGCGCTCTTTTCCTTACCAGGGTACCTAAGGGGACTGGAAGGTTTTTAATGAGGCGGCTTGCTGACCTAACCTTTTCTATCAATAAAGTGAAGGTTGAACAGAAATTTGTGTCTTTTGTTTCTTTTTTGATGTTTGATAGTAGTGTTGCATAGTTCTATGGTTAAGTTTGGCTTGGGGGCTTGCCTTGGGGGCTCGCCCAAGACCCGGCTTTTCACGGTCATCCGGGTCTCGATGTTTCGTGACCCGGCTGTGCAGTTTTCGTTACAGTATCCATAACTTTGGATTCAGAGGTATGAAGGTGAAGTTTACGTTTTATTTGTTTATGTTTTTGTCATAAGAATAAGTGCATAGTTATCTTTGAGGACGCCCAGAGAGCGTGTCCCACCAGTATGAGGATCAATGGGGTAATGTTGCATAGTTAAGCCATTACTTTATAAACATTGATCCAGGTCTTGGGGGCTCCTACTACAATAGTTTGCAGCTGCAATCCCAAGACCCGGCTTTATGCCACTAGTTTATTCTTGGTTATCTTGCTGTTGAGCTGATGTGACTCGCAATTTTATGGCCTGATTGCTCACCTGGAAATTCAATCAACCATGAAGCCCATTGGGACTTGGTTC
The DNA here is from genome assembly GCA_947311845.1 of Poa pratensis. NCBI lineage: Eukaryota > Viridiplantae > Streptophyta > Magnoliopsida > Poales > Poaceae > Poa > Poa pratensis. Next base: position 74,488,696 of record CAMZMU010000036.1, on the reverse strand, counting down.
GACCCTGTTTTTCTCAGAGAAGTAGCGACAGGGTATCCATGCGAAAGCCGGCTCACAGTTAAAGAAATCAAAAGGGTCATCAAAACCACAGAAGAGGCATATTTCATAGCAAAAGTTTGAGAGTAGCATAAAAAGTTTCATCAGGTGCATAGGCGCACCATCACAGGCATAGTGCAGACAGTGCAAAAGTTATTACAATAAACGCCCAAAGGGCCGAATAAAGATTGTTTTCTTGCAGAGATAACAGCATCTGCGTAAGTTTTCACGCTTTGGCTTCAGGAGCCGGGTCACGGGGAGGAGAGCCGGTTGGTTGATCTTCGACGGTCTTTGCCGGGTCTTCTTCTTTCGGCGGCCGCCGGGTTAGCCTCTGGCTCCTTGGTCTCGTCGGTTTCTTTGGCCTTGGTCTTGCGCCGGGTGATTTTTCGAAGTGGCTGGAAGAAGTTTTCATCATCTTCTTCAGCTATCGCCCGTGACGGAGGAGGAATAACTGGCGTAGAGGAGCTGGGAGCAGTGGAGGTACCAGGAGCATTCTTTGCCGGGTCAATGGAATCCTTATAGCTTTGGAGGAGATCGACGCGTTGTGGCTCGTCATCCATGATCTCTTCATCATTCTCATTATATCCAAGCTGTAAAGTGGTGAGCTTCATCTTGCTGGCAATAACAGTGGCAACATGCCGGGTTTGCTTCACAACCCGGGCGTAGCACTTCTTATCGAACTCCTTGCCATCAGTGTCAAACTGAGGAAAGCCCTTCTTCAGTGGAGCCGGGTTTAGCTGGGGATGGTAGGCCTTTGCCAAGGCAAGACCTCGCATCACCCCGGCCCTGCAAGCTGATCTCTTGAGCAGATGGATCCATTGCGGCATTGTTGACAGATGCCCAAGGACTTCAGTGTACTTGCTTGGCGGGTTCTCCCAGAGCCTAGCGGCTTTGATGACCTCGCAGCTGCCAAAGTACACAGCGTGTACATGCATTTGATCTTCTCTGCAGCGGTTTTGCGGAGGTTACCATCACGAGGGCCTGTGTAAGAAAAAGTGTAGCAGTGAAATTTCAAAAACCGGGTCTGTTTGATCAGTTTAGGTTGAAATTCAAGGGAGTAGTGCTTACCCACTAAAGATTCAACCATTGAGGTGATCATTCTTTTTAGCCGGGTCAGCTCGTTGTTGGTTTCATCCAGCTGCTTCTGCAGGGTCTCCTGTTGCTCCTGGAAGTTCTCCTCGTTCTCCTGCATGTCCTTCTTCAGATCGGAGTTTTCTTGCGTCAGGCAGTAATCTTTTCTTCCAAGGCCTGGAGTTGAGCTGAGTGGTCAGCCCGGGTCTCAGATTCAGTTTGGCAGCGTCAGTGAGCCGGGTGATCTCAGCCTGGGCCTTGGCATGGTCTTCCTGTTAAGATGCAAAAAGTTATGTTAGTCCCAGGTCGCCGCAGGCGTGCAACCCGGCACTTGGGGGCTACATGCGCAAAAAGTCTGAAAATTTGCTAACTGTAAGTCCCAGGTAGCTGTGGACAGCTAACCCGGCACTTGGGGGCTACTCAGTTTGAAGTTCAATTGTTCAACGTAATAAAGAAGTCCCAGGTTGCTGCAGGCACACAACCCGGCACTTGGGGGCTACAGTGTTCAAAGTTTCGATGTGAAAATGAGCAAGTTTTAAATGATGGAAGTTTTTTAGTCCCAGGTTGCTGTAAACAGACAACCCGGCACTTGGGGGCTACAGGTTTGAAGTTTTTACCTAAGGAATGCATATTATAAGCACCAAGCTCATCACAAGTGATGAACTTAGAGCTTGGGGGCTACTCAGGGTATAGTTATGCAAGAAAATATATAGGCAAGAAGTAAAAATTGGTACCTGATATCGTTTTTGGATCAGGGCGACCAGTTCTGTCTCCAGGGTCTTGTGTTGAGCTAGGCGAGAAAAATATTCGTCGCAAAGTGCTGGAACAGACATGGTGTCCAGAGCAGGTGAGTTTGAGGAGAAGCCGGGTTCTTGTTCTTGGCAAGAGTCTCAGGAGCATTTTGTACTGGAACGTGCTGGGTCCCAGTAACCTGCACTTCATCTTCTTTCGTCCCAGAACCTAACCCGGGCGAGTGAGCAGCAGGGGAGGATTCTGGCACCGGGTCAACAACATTTTTTGGAGAAGCCGCGGGGGTCGCTTGCTCCCTTGGCTCGTCCTTGTCCTCTGGTTCCTCTATATGTGCCTCCATAGGAGAAGGCTCTGTGGTTGCTGGAGGAGGGGATGCCGCGGGAGGAGATTCCGGGTCTTCTTCCATAAAAGCCCTGGCACTGGAACAAAATAATGTCTTAGTTAAACAAGAATGGGACAGTGAAGTATAAAGGTATGGAAAAGATATGAGAAGTATTTCTAACCCGGCGTTGATCTGCAAATCCTCGGGTGTGCTAACAGCATCCGAGGAAGAATCTGACAAACGAGATGGTTTAGGAACCCGGATCTTGCCAGCTAAAGGGAACTGTTTGCTGGGCGTCTTCTGGATGGATTTGGCCCAGCTTGATAAAGAGCGTTGAGGGATACCTGGGCTCAGGGAAGCTTGGCTTGTAGAAGACCGGGTTCGGCGTCTCTTGTTCGCCTCAGCCTCCTTCTCAGCCTCCTTTTCCTGTGATTGTGCTTAAGTTTAAGATGAGTTCATCATGAAGATTGAGAAAAGAGAATGTGGTACCTTGGCAATGGTGGCCCGGGTCCTCTTCTGAGTAGGAGCTGCAGTAACTTGGGGACCCGGCGCTACGTCAGAAGCCGGGTCAGTGGGGCCTGGAATAAAATTTGCCGGGTTGTCAGTAGAGGTGTCCTTGTTGGGGACTTCGTTGTTAATCAACTGGAGGAAGAGCCGGCCTACGGAGTCAAGCTCACCTTCTTCTTCTTCTTCGTCGTCTTCACTTTCTGTGTCCTCTCCGTCAGGAGAGGATGTTGGGGTAAAATCCACGCTCCACCATTTGGAGTCCTGAGAAAAAGCAGTCACAATAAATAATAGTCTATGGATGAGTTTGCCGGGTTAAAGTAAACCAGATGGATTGAGTGTTAGCTTTACCGTGGGGGGTTTGTTCTTGGCACTAAATGGGGCGAGCCCGTTCAGTGCAATGACGTCTTTCTTCTCGCCAAGTAGTCTCTTGGCATTCTTCACAAGCTGATCATCAGTGAGCGTCATCTCTGAGTAACGCATATTGTCTGTGGTTTCACCAGTGTACTGGCAAATTAGTCGGGTCCTGATGCTGAGTGGCTGGATGAACCAACCGATCCAGCACTTGACCAGATCTGTGCCCTTGAGACCATGGGCGAGCAAAGCTCTGGCCCGGCGAAGAATGGGCTCGAGCTTGACCCGCTCGGCGTCATCGGCATAACTGTTCATCTTGGCGTCATATGTTAAACCCGAGTTCCGGAAGGCCGGGAAACGGGCATCGTCAGAATCTGGAGAGGTGTCTTGGCAGTAAAAATAGGTGTTTTGCCACCCCTTAGGGTGGCTGGCTAGAAGGAGAGCCGGGAAATCGCATTCCCTTCGGCGCTGGATTGCAACTCCCCCATATGGAAGTACTTGATCCTTGCGAGAGGGGTTGCAGTAGAAGAACTCGAGGAACAGCTCGAGGCCTGGAGCCATCTGCAAGTAATCTTCACAGAACACCACATAGTTACTGATGTTCAGCATGGAGTTGGGCGCGATGTCTTGAGGCCTAAGGCCGTAGTACTTCAAGACCCGGCGAAAAAACAGGGAACCCGGGGGGCGAAGGCCGCGCTGAACGTGGTCGAGGAAAACCACCACTTCACCTTCCTTGGGGCTGGGGCGGATTTCTTCTCCAGCAGCGCGCCATTGGATCTCATCCTTTGGAGGGAGCTCGCCGCAGTTCACGTATTCCTGCAGCATCAGGGTCGTCACCGTGGATTTGGTCCTGTTGACCTGAGTAGCAGCGGGGGCGGCGGAGCCAGATGCACCGGTGTGGGCGCTGTGGGGCTTCTTCGCGAGCTTCTTCGCCGCACGGGGAGCTCCGGCCTTGGTTTTGTCCTTCACCATGGCTGAGAAGCTTCGAGGTTTTCTGAGCGCAACAATGGAGGTGTGAAACCCTAGTTCTAGATGTAGATGCGTGGAGAGGGAAATGCAAAGCAAATCTGGATAAGATTCAAGTTGAAATCAAGTGCGGAGCACGGATATGTGGGATAAACGTACCTGTAGATCTTCTTGCAGGAGATTGAGGAGCTCGATTTGAGATTGGATCCGCAGCTGCTACAGTGCGCGCGTGAGGAAGAAGATGAACTGGGTGGGGAAAAATGACCGTGGTGTCTCCTGGCCTTCTATTTATAGGCGCAGTGAAAACCCTAGGGGTGTTGTGGTAAAAAGTGAAGAGATAAGGATCTTTGACTAAAAGTCAACGACAAACAGAATGAGATAATTACGGAGTATTAAATGATAAGATCGTGATTAAGATGGATAAGGATGGAGTTATAGTTGGGAGATAGTTTTCGCTAAGTGTTGAAAGTGAAACCCGGGCGTCGGAACCCGGCAAGGGATAACCGGGTTACGGCGGAACCGCCGAAAAAACTGGTCAAGCAAAGTAGAAAAGAGGCAGTTCTAATGTTAGATTTGTTATCTGTTGTCTTATGTTTCAGGTGATTAACCCGGCTGGCCAGGATATCAGCTCTGTTCAAAGAAGTAGTATTCAAGAATAAGAAGCCGAGCATGCCAACCTGGCAACCAGGTTAATCTGGGGGCTACTGATGGGGGGATGATAACCCGGTAGGCCCATGAAGAAGGAAGCATGACCCGCCAGGCAGGAGGCCCGGTCAGGCCAGCTAACCATCAGCATGGGCCGGGTTATGTTGCTGGGCCAGAGGCTTAGGCGGTAACCCGGTTCAGGAAGGGAAGTTTCTAGAAGATCAAAGGCGGTTTGTGACTTGGAGGATACGAAGGCTAGAAGAGCTAGAATAGGATTCCGAGTCTGGGTAGAGCCCGGGTTCGTATTGTAAAGTGCCAGGAGACCCGGTAGTCTATATAAGCCGGTTCCTGAGCCCTAGTTGAGAGAGAGCTCTGTTGTCGTAGCCGGGTTATCGAGATCGAGATCAATAACAAGATAGCAGGAAGTAGGTCTTTATCTCCAATGGAGAGGCCGAACCTGGGTAAACCTTTTGTCCCTGCAATGCTAAACAATCTCCCAGACGCTAGTGTCGCCTTGCCCATCAACTCAAGCTACCCCAAAGTAGCATCTGCCGTGTTATCTACCCCACGACAACACCTATTGATCAAGTTTTAGCTTGTTGGTCCCCAACCAAGTTGGGTCCTAAGAGGTTAGTCACAATAGGCTTGGCAACCCAAATGGTTCTTTTCTTGACACCACTTTGAGTACAAACATATTTGTCAAACACATTGCCAACCTTATCCTTCCTAAGAGAATAACCATTATCAATTATGACAGGGTTGGATAAGTTACCACTAGTGCATGAAGAAGCAAAGTGACCCTTCTCACGGCATAAATAGCAACATTTGCTTCCTCCTTTCTTCTTTGTTGAAATCTCAACTTGAGAAGGAATAGCTTGATTCTTCTTGGGAAGTGGCCGTTCTTCAACTTGGGGAACTTTAGTTTGAACTTGAGGCATCTTTCCTTGTTGCTTCTCACTAAGAGACTTCTTCTTCAAAGGGCAAGATCTAACATGATGCCCTTCAACTTTGCACTTGAAGCAAACAATCTTGGCCAAATTCTTGACTTGTTCATGGCCCTTCTTTTTCTTGTTATACTTGGACTTGTTCTTGTTATTGGAGTTGAATCCAAGTCCACTCTTGTCATTGGGGCGTCTTCGCTCACTCAACATGTTGTCAAGTGTGGACTTCCCACCATGACGCTTTTCCAAGTCTTTCTTCAAGGAAGTGACTTGGGCCTTGAGCTGTTTTAATTCCTCTACAAGGTTAGTATCAACAAAAACACTAGAGGAAGTTGAAGCTTCATTGTTAGAGCAACAAGGCATGGAAAGCAATTCATCACAAGACGTAGCAATATTATGAGTGGATGAATTATTAGGACTAGCACATGGCAATAAAGTATTTTGAGTAGAGGTTGTGCCATTGTCCACATGAGGTTCACACGATGTTACCTTAGACATAATAGCCTCATGAGCTAACTTTAGCTTATCATGGGAGACTAAAATATCCTCATGAGAGCTCAAAAGCTTTTCACGTCTTTCTTCCAATTTCCCATAATTGCTAGAAAGCAATGCAAGTTGAGCCCTTAGCTCAACATTCTCCGCCAATATGGATGCTTCACAAGAGATAGAGTTAGTAGCACAAGCATCATTATTAATGGCAATAGGAGAAGGTAACTTGGCAAGCTCTTTTGAGTGAGAAGCTTTAAGTTGCGCATGAGACTCGGTGAGTTTGATAAGCTCACCCTTAACGACCCTAGAGCCATTTTCTAGGTGCTCAAAATTCTCAAGAAGTTTGGCATGTGCATCTATAAGCATACCATTTGTTATTTTGAAGTCATTAGCCACTTTAAGAGATTTATCATAGGATCCCTTTACTCTAGAAAGTTCGAGAGCAAAAGTTTCCTCAAGAGACTTCTTGGTGGTTTGTTCTTCTTCAAGGGCTTCCTTGAGATCGGCGAGCTCTTCCGCATACTTGTGTTCGCGGTTAAGGCTTTCATCAATGCGTGCTTCCAAATCCACTATGGTAAGCTTGCGCTCAACAAAAGTAGCCATGATTTCTAAGAATTTAGCACGAGCATCTTTATTCTTAGCAATAGCATGAAGAACCATTTGACCCTTCTCAACAAGGGAAGCATCATTATCATCTTCTTCATTATCAACATCATTATCAACATCATTATCATTTTGAGATATATTGGGAGTCAAGGTAGAAATTACCGTAGATCCCCTTGCCATAAGGCAAAAGTGTGAAGTGGTTGATGATGATGAAGCAAAACTTGAAGCACCATTCAAGTCCATGTCTTGTTCCATGGAGTGTTCGGTTTCCTCTACATTGTTATCCAAACAAATACTAGAGGGAATAGAAGTATTTTTATCAAGGGAACAAGACATAGAGAGCATATCATCACGAGGATTAGTCAAGCAATTTGCACATGATATGCAAGGACTATCAACACAAGCATGTGAATCATTTTTGGTGCTAGATATGTTTAAGTCCAAAGATAAATCATTGCAATAAGATATAGGTGAAGGATCATCAATTATAAGCTCACTATCATCATTGCAAAGTTTATCACTACTCACCATTGCATTACTTTGTGGCTTGCCACATGTAGGTGGAGTAGACGAAGTTGAGAACTCATCCCGGCCGGAAGTGGAGGGAGAACAATCATCTCCACAATTCTTGGACACATCATATTTGTCTTGAAGCTTGGTCCAAAGCTCATGAGCATTTCGAAAGGGAGAGATCGACATAATAACTACATCGCTCAAAGCTTTGAAAATCACATTAGAAGCTTGAGCATCTAGATAGGAATTATTCTCATCCATTAAAGATAATCTTTTGGGATTCCTTGGAGGAGAATAACCCCTATATAGAATTCGCTCTATGTATGGGTCAATGACCCGAATAATATCAAAAATGCGAATTTTCCAAACATCATAAATTGTGCCATCTAATATAAAATAAGCATTGTGCACTAGTCCGCTAGACGACATCTTTACTCTCTAGGCGGTGAAGCCTAATAAGGAGAGAACCCGCTCTGATACCAATTGAAAGGACACGGATGTCGTCTAGAGGGGGGGTGAATAGGCGATTTAAAATTCTTTACGGTTTAGGCTTGAATAAATGCGGAATAAAACTAGCGGTTAATTTATCAAGCGCAAAACCTAAACAAGCTAGGTTTACCTATGTGCACCAACAACTTATGCTAAACAAGATATACAACTATGTGATAGCAAGATATATTACTTCAAGCTCGATGGCTATCAAAAAGTAAATTGCATAAGTAAGAAGCTCGGGTATAGAAATACCGAGGCACTTGGAGACGATGATTTATCCCGAAGTTCACTTCCCAATGGAAGCTAGTCTCCGTTGGAGCGGTGCGGAGTCACAAAGTGATCCCCGAATAGCAGTCAAATGGCACACCGTAATCTCCTTCGTGCCTCCACCAATGCGGAGTGCCACGAACCACTATGTGACACTTGAGGGAGGTCACCGAACCCGTACAAGGATGAGGCACACTCCACAACTTAGTTGGAAGCTCTCACCAAATTCCCGCGGCTCCCAAAGCCACAAGAATCACAAGGTTGGGGCACGACTCCACAACTTAATTGGAGGCTCCCAACTATCCCGCGAGCCACCAAAACTCCGAGATCAACACGGACCGTCTTGGGCACTCCAAGTACCCAAGAGGACAAGCTCTAGGGCACTCCAAGTACCCAAGAGTAACAGGCTTCTCAACTTCGATTTCCACGTATCACCGTGGAGAACTCAAACCGATGCAACCGATGCAATGGGCAAGAACACAAGAAGTGCTCAAAATCCTTCACTCTCAAATCCCACCAAAGCAACTAATGCTATTGGGGGGAGAAGAGAGGAAGAACAAAGAGGAACACCAAATCCCACCAAGATCTAGATCAAAAAGCTTCCCCTCACTTAGAGGAGAGATTGATTGGTGGAATGATAGATCTAGATATCCTCTCTCTTTTCCCTCTAATTGGAAGCAAGAATCATGGAGGAATAGAGAGATAGCAAAGCTTCAAAGGGTCAACAATGGGGGGCAAAACCGTGCTCAAGAGTTGGTCCCTTTGGGGAAGAAGGGGGGCCTTTTATAGGTCCCCATGAAAAAGAGTTGTTGCAGCCAGAAAACATAGGATTATCCGATTCAAATTGGATAGGATAATCCGACTATAGGATTATCTGATTCAAGTTAGACAGGATAATCCGACTGTATAGGATTATCCGATTCAAGTTAGATAGGATATTACGATAAACTCCAGTGCGCAACCAAACAAGTCCTTAGCCGTTTTCGCGTCCAGCAAATATCCGGGTCGGTTATTTCTATCCATGTTTGGGTCGGAATATCCGATTGTCTGAAAACTGACAGAAACAGCAAAACGAAAACCACAATATCTTTTTCATCCGGACTCCGATTTTGATGATCTTGGGCTCGTTGGAATCGCAACGAAGAGCTCTCCAAGATTATGCAGAGAAACATCATAGTCCATCATGTGAGGAGGAAACCACAAGAAGAGAGTTTGACCTCTCTTATAAAAGACGAAGTGGTAAAACCTCCAACATCAAAAACACAACAAGATATTCATATGAAATCCGTTTTTGATGAACTAGAGCTTGGTATAGGGATGAACACAAGCTCTAAGTTCTCACATAGATAAAAGCCAAATAAGAACCAAGAAAGATGGTGAGGGCAAGTATGCAAAGGTTTGAGCTCTCTCCAACTGATACGCTAAAGCTCAATCGAGAGCCCCTCTTGATAGTACGGTGAATATCCAATAACCCGGTCTCCCGACTAACAACATGAGACCGGTAAATAGAAACCCTATAAAGATCATACCTTTGCCTTGCGCATTCCACTTAACTAGATGATGGCAATCTTGATCTTCTCAAGTGAACCACCTTTCTTGATTGCGCTTCGCTTGGTGAAGATCCACATATTTCTCTCCCCCATACACCACTATGGGAGAGCCTCTTATCGGCATATCTTCACATGACCATTATCTCCAAATGGGTGGCAAGCTTCAAGCATATGATATCTTTGAGATACTTCTTTTGAACTTGCACAACACAAGCTTGATGACGAACACCACTTGACGTAGATCAACCTTGTATCTTTTCTTCTCTTTTCAATAGATGATGTCTTGAAGATAACCATGAATGATCACATAATCCTTTTCTTCAAGACATACTTGCGATATGCTCAACTCACATATGACCAATCATCGGATAACTTCTCGAATACCAACTTGGTCATCACATACTCTTCTTCTTGATCATATCAAGTATATATCCATACACCTCGATGATCTTGATGCCAAATACTTCATTATATCAATATATTTATGGCATCAACCTTGAATCCAACATATGGAGTTCAAGCATGGTCTATGGACAAACACTACAAGTATAACTCAATGCAAACATTAGTCCATAGGGATTGCCATTAATTACCAAAACCACACATGGGGGTGCCATGCCCTTTCAAATAGGGATAGGTATATGATGGCCTTTCACGTAGTTACCCCACAATGGCGCCAGAAAACAGTTGCTAGCCCCTTCGCGTGGTTACCTGCGTGAACAGTAAATGGGTTAGGTTGAGACTCCAAGTGCAGAGTGTGTAGTAAGTGGAAGATGTGTTTTCCCCACGAGGGTGACTCGAGGGTTTAATATCGAACTCTCGGGGAATCAGTAGTGAAGATTTATCTTCCTATCCTTCTTTTGGTTACCTACAAAACAAAGTAAATGTTTTGGTCATCAACCTCACCTAGTGGTTGTCAAGCACAAGGTGTTAGAATGATATCAAGATAATTGTGAGGACCCCTCGTACCGAAGTCCAATCAGTAGTGAAGATTTATCTTCCTATCCTTCTTTTGGTTACCTACAAAACAAAGTAAATGTTTTGGTCATCAACCTCACCTAGTGGTTGTCAAGCACAAGGTGTTAGAATGATATCAAGATAATTGTGAGGACCCCTCGTACCGAAGTCCGAGATGTCCACGTTATGTAAAATAGATCACGATCCCAATGATCAGTGCATCGCAATCACATAACCAACATGGTATCAAGAGTTACATCCTTCAAGTCGTACGAATAATAGTCTTACAACACAAAGTGGTCACATGACCAAGTCTGCAAATCATCGTCACGCAGGACAGAATTAACTACGATACAGCGGAAGCTCGTGGCTAGCGTCGGCCCTCGTCTCCAACGGACGCAACTCCACAAGTGCAGTTGACCGGTGACAGCTAAGCGGCGTAGTCGTCGGCATACTCCTCCTCTTCAGCGTAGGCCTCCTCGTTGTAATCTGGACGTTTGAATATCCAGGGACACAGCCATATGAGTACAATTACGTACTCGCAATACCACCTCAAGGCTTAAGTTTTCATGGTGATGCAATAAAACATTTTCGAAAACTGGGATAGCTGCTATATAATGCTATAGAGCTTAGTTTTCGCAAACGATGCTTTTAGACATGGAGATTACAACATCTTTATATCCTTTTGAACAAAACATTTAGAGATAGAATTCTCTCTTGTAGAAATAGCAGGCACTATTTCCACATTCTTGTAAAACATTTTGTAAAATCTTTCCAAAGACATTAGGATGGGGACACCCCTTTTTCCTTTCCACGAAATCAGTCTGATTGTCTCCCCGAGACCGACCATCTTCTCCCAAATCCGTACCTCCCAGGTACCTTCTTGAATTTCCTCCTTGTTTCCACCGAGAAAACCACTTTTCTTTTGAAAACATAAAATTTGCCCATACGCCTAGATCGGGGGCCTTTCCAACCGTCCATGACCGCGGACACGGCTATTCGAATAGTTTTACACTCTGCAGAGGTGGTGCACTTTCACCACACCAAACAGTCATTCCACCGTGATCAGCCACGGTCCTCATACGACAGTATGCGGGGGTTCGGATAACATGATCAAAGCTTTCCACTAATCCACCCTAGTACAGAGGACTCCCGATAGGTTTATTCCCCCGGAACCGTGTGCTCCACTAGACCCCTGGTCTCTCTCGGGACGCCACACCGCCACGGCAGGGGACCCAACGTAATCGTCCGGCTGCGGGTCACTCCGCTTGTGTATTGCCTCGTACAGATGACAACCCGGCTTCGAGGGCCCCGCCCTTATAGAGTATGAGATCCTCCTCACTAAAATGGACAAGCTTCCGGCTAAGCCCTACCCATTTCAGGTAATGTGGTTGCACGGGTTAATTGTTTGGGCGGCCGCTAGGGCAGTACTTTGTTTTCAAAAACATCTCCACCTCCGACTGATCCCAGCAGCTCGGGTTTTCGTAATCATCTCCGATTGCTCCCAGCAACTCGGGTTTTTGTAAACATCTCCGATTGCTCCCAGCAACTCGGGTTTTATAAAACATTTTCTCGCCGATTGCTCCCAGCAACTCGGGTTCTTCTTCTGAAAGCATTTTATTAAAACCAGGCCCCCATCCTATAGTTTTGAGGTAAGAACATAAGGATATACTACTACAAAATATAATTTTCTTGATAGCGCCTTCAGTAGAAGGCTTCTCAAGTGAAGACCTATTTTTATAAAACCTATATATACTAGTAGATACCTTTGGCCAAACAGTATTTTGTAAAAATAGTTTTTGGGGTGGCAAAATGCCACAGAAGAAATCAAACATGCATTATTTTATTTTGAAAACAAAACATGCTTGTAAAAATAATAGGATTTCAGTAAGGTGGTGAGGTGGCTTGCCTTGCTCAGCAAACTGTCCCTGGTCTTGTTCTTCCTCGTAGGAGGGTTCAGCTCCCCCGTACTGCTCCTCCTCTTGCGGTTCTATCGTACCGGAAAATTAAACGCAACTAACGTTAAGTTCTAAATAGCAGGTTAACAACAATCTAAAGTACTTAAACAAAACAGCAAGCATTTCATTACGTAAACATCCTCTGGATATAACATCTACCACAACCCTAAACACAAGCAATGAAAAACAAACCATAAAGAAAAAGACTTTTTAATAGAGGCAAAGTTGTTGCTTTGGGGAAAAAAGGCACAAGTCCTGGAATAATACTCCTAAAAATCTGTCCTTCCACCACAGTACTGCTACAAGTCATACCAAGCTAAGAAAATTGGAGTTGCACACAAATCACTTCTCAATTGAGAATTAAAAATGCACCAAATGCTACTGGTCCTAAAACTAAAAGAATTAAAACTCCAGTTCTAGGAACCTCCTGCATGCAAGGTTAAATTCTACGCAAAGGTATTGATTTTAGCTTTCGGTAGAAATTGGATTCACTCCAATTGGATCATCCTAGCTCAAGATATTCCAATTTGAGTGTTAAACACACTTTTTACTAGATTTAATGCACTGCACAAACTAAAAAAATATTTTTACACAACACTGGCTCTGCATGTTTTAGAAAACACCCAAGAACCACACAAATTTATCCTAAAGCTAAAACACTAACAGATCTACCACAAATTAATTAATCTATCACATACAAATAACAGAAACAGAAAATAAATAAAGCTGCGGCTAAAAAAAAGGAAACGGGCCGCGCCTAGGCCAGATCTGGCCGAGCCCAGTGCGGATCTGGCGCGCGAGTGAGCTGGGCCGGCCCAACTGCGCATCGCAGCGCAGCACAGCGCGCGGGAGCGGCCCGCGGGGCGGATTTGAACTGGGCCGTTGATCTCGCGATCAACGGCTCGCGTTCGTCTTCCCCAGCGCGACGCGCACGACGGCGGCCGCAGGCAGGGAAGGACGGCGACGGCGAGGGGCTCACCTAGGGGCTCTGCATGCGACTGGGGAGGGCTGCGGACGGCGGAGGGGGTCAAGGGAGAGGCTTGGGCGAAGACGGCGTCACCGGAGATGGCCGGACTCCATGGCTGCGGCGGCGACGGACTTCCTCGGGTTGACGACGACGGCAAGCTCCTCTGCAAATCTGGGCCAAAAAGGAGATGGGGGAGGGTTAGGTCTAGGTAGGGGGAGCTTCTCGGGCCGAAAATGGCAGAGAAGGGGGGAAAGAAACGGCGGCTTCGACCGTGGGTCGCCGGCGACGACCTCGGCTTCCTCCGGCGTTCCCGAGCAGCAGGGGTCACGGGGATGGACTGGGCTTCGCGGGAGGATGGTGGGGTGAGGTGTGCGGCCTGTGGGAGGGAAAAGAGCGAATGGGGAGGTCGGGGTCGGGGGAGGGACGAGGTCCACCCTTTCTAGGGTTTTCGGACCAGGGGGCAGGCTGGGGTGACGTGGGGCACGAGCAGAGGCTAGCTAGGGCAGTGGAGGTGTGGGCTGGGGAGTCCTGGTCGGACGACGTGGGCTGGCCAGTGGTAGGAGAGGGGGTGGAGCTCCATTGGCCAAGGTGGAGATGGGTGAGTGGTGAGTGGTGAGTGGAGAAGAGGGGTGGTGGGGGGCTGGCAAGTGGGCCAGGGGTGATGTGGCTGGTCCCTCTAGGCAGAGAGAGAGAGAGAGGTGAGCCGTTGGAGGGGTGTGGGCAGGGTTAGCTAGGGTTAGGATTTTTAGACTAACAGTTAATTTGATTTACTAATTTAAACTCACAAGACAAAAAGTGGTCAACACATGAGCTAACCAAAAACATGAGTGTGGTGAACTAAGTGAGGTGATGCAAAAAGTTCTAAGTCTAAAAGCATGAAGAAAGAATTTTGAAAACTAAGAAATTGGAGAAAAATGACCAAATGGTCACTGTTTTGAGTAGCCCTATACACCAAGATGGTTTTATGCTCAAACAAGTTTTAAAAAGTCAAACAATGCATAACCTAAAAGTAGAAAGTTCAAGGAGCAAGATGGTCGAGGTGCATTTCAAAAACAACACCAGAGATGCTTAATCCAGGGCTCTAGATTAGCTATGTTTTAACAAACAAGAAGATCAAAACTACCAAATTTAAAACTAGAGGAAATTATAAAAGTGGTACTAAAAAGATTCAAACACAACCAATGGGCTTAAGAAACCAATCATGAGCTCAAGCAAGAGTTGTCTAAAATAAAACAAAAGTTTTTGTTATTTCTGAAAATTCTAACTTAACACCACAATTCCAAGTCTAGAAAAATTGGGGTGCTACAGACCTTCCCCCCTTAGGAGAATCTCGTCCTCGAGATTCCGGAGTTGAAGAGGAAAAGAAACAGGGGAATTCCCTTTCCAGGTAATCTTCACGCTCCCAAGTGGCTTCTTCTTCTGAGTGGTTGCTCCACTGGACTTTCAGGAATCTGATCTTGCGTCTACGGGTCACACGCATATCTTCAGCTAGCACACGGAGTGGTCGTTCCCGGTAAGTGAGGTCATGGTTGAGGTCAATAGTGTGATGATCCACCTCCTGATATGAGTGTGTAGCGCCAGGGACTTGCAGACACTTCCAGAGTAGTGATACGTGGAACACGTCGTGAAACTCGGACAGGTGAGGGGGTAAATCCAGCTGGTAAGATACTTCTCCACGTCTGCCATTAACTCGGAAGGGTCCGATGTACCTAGGTGCGAGCTTTCCTCTGACATGGAAGCGCTGCATTCCCTTGAGAGGAGTAACACGCAAGTACACCATGTCGCCGGTCTGGAAACATAAGTCACGCCTCTTGGAGTCGGCGTAACTTTTCTGTCTGGACTGAGCGGCTTTAAGACGGTCACGGATTAGTTGAACTTGTTCTTCGGCCTCTCGCAGGGCATCGACTCCAAAAACTTGACTGTCTCCAGTCTGTGACCAGTTTAAGGGGGTACGGCATTTACGTCCGTACAAGGCTTCGAATGGGGCCATCTTCAGACTAGCTTGGTAACTGTTATTGTAGGAGAATTCAGCGAACGGCAGACAATCCTCCCACTTGGATCTGTAAGCTAACACGCAGGCTCGAAGCATATCCTCAAGGATTTGATTGACTCTCTCGGTCTGTCCTCCCGTCTGAGGATGATAGGCGGTGCTGAAAAAGAGCTTTGTCCCTAGTTCCTAATGAAGTTTGGTCCAGAAACGAGATGTGAATTGGGTTCCTCTATCGGACACGATTGTCTTGGGTATCCCATGGAGACTGACTATACGGGACATGTATAAGTCGGCTAACTGGTCAGACCGGTGTCTGGTGGTAACTGGAAGGAAATGTGTAACCTTGGTGAGTCGGTCCACAATGACCCAAATGGCATCGTGTCCACGATTGGACCGGGGTAACCCCGTGATAAAGTCCATGCCGACTTCATCCCACTTCCATTCGGGTATCTTTAGAGGTTGGAGTAATCTGGCGGGTCGTTGATGTTCGGCCTTGACTCTCTGACAGATATCACAGTTCTGAACGAAGAATGCAATCTCTCGCTTCATGCCATGCCACCAAAATTTCTCCTTGAGGTCCTGGTACATCTTGGTTCCACCGGGGTGGATGGAGTATAAAGTCTCGTGGGCTTCCTTCATAATCAGCTGCGTCAAGTCGTGGTCAGACGGTACGCAGATGCGGCCTTCATACCAGAGAATGCCCTCGGGGTCAATGGTGAACCCGGGAACTTCTTCCTTCGCCCTTCTACGCTTGATGCCTTCGATACTCTTGTGACCCTTCTGTGCTTTCTTGATCTGATCCCAAAGTGTTGGCTGCAACATGAGTTGATCCACAGCTCCATAACTAACCACTTCAATCCCCTCTTGTCCAGCTCTTCCCAGAGTGCTGGTTGCCGGGTCTTGATCATGGTGTTGAAAGAGCACGGCTGTCGACTAAGGGCATCAGCTACGACGTTGGCTTTTCCAGGGTGGTAATAGATGTCTAGGTCATAATCTTTAATGAGCTCTATCCATCTACGCTGCCTCATGTTCAACTCCCGGTGGGAGAAGATATACTTCAGGCTCTTGTGGCCAGTGTAGATCTCACAACGGTTGCCCATCAAAAAGTGGCGCCAGGCCTTGAGTGCGTGAACCACGGCAGCAAGTTCAAGGTCATGGGTGGGGTAATTCTGCTCGTGCTTGCGGAGCTGTCGCGAGGAATAGGAGATTACCTTGCCCTCTTGCATGAGGACACAACCTAGTCCAAGCTTGGAAGCGTCGCAATACACGACAAAATCCTTGGTCACATCGGCATGGTCAGGATGGGTGCTATTGTTAATCTCTTCTTCAGCTCCTGGAAACTCTCCTCGCACTTGTCAGTCCATTCAAACTTTTGTCTTTCTTCAGTAACTGGGTGAGGGGTTTGGCAATGCTTGAGAAGCCCTCGACGAACTTGCGGTAATACCCAGCCATTCCGAGGATAGATCTCACTTCGGTCTGGTTGGTGGAGGTCGGGAACTCAACTATAGCCTTGATATGAGAGGGGTCAACGGCGATCCCTCCGGCAGTGATAACATGCCCAAGGAATGCCACTTCCTTCAGCCAAAATTGACATTTGCTAAACTTGGCGTAGAGTTGGTGTTCACGAAGGGTGCCTAGAACCGATCTCAGGTGCTCTTCATGCTCTTCTTCTGATTTGGAGTATATCAGGATGTCATCAATGAAAACCACTACGAATTTGTCCAGATAATCCATGAACACCTTATTCATGAGGTTCATGAAGTAGGCCGGGGCATTGGTCAGGCCAAAGGTCATTACGGTGGACTCAAACAATCCGTAGCGAGTGGTGAAGGCTGTCTTCGGGATGTCTGTCTCCCTTACTTTCAGCTGGTGGTAACCGGTGCGGAGATCGATCTTAGAAAAGACTCGAGCTCCATTGAGTTGATCAAACAGATCCTCAATCTTGGGTAGAGGGTATTTGTTTTGATGGTCACGTCATTCAGCTTCCGATAATCCACACATAAGCGAGTGGTACCGTCTCTTTTGTCCACAAAGATAACTGCAGATCCCCATGGAGAGGCGCTGGGGCGATCAGACCTTTCCTAAGCATGTCATCCAACTGCTTCTTCAATTCCTCTAACTCCTGGGGATTCATACGGTAAGGCTTCTGAGCTATGGGTCCAGTTCCAGGAACTAACTCAATGATGAACTCGATATCCCGATCAGGCGGCATACCGGGTAATTCCTCGGGAAAAACATCAGGATACTCACAAACTATAGGTACCTCCTCCAAGGCAGGCTTAGCTATACTCTTATGACAATGCCCTAACAAGGAGTGCATTGAAGATGTGTGCACAACCTCAACTCCTTCCGGACTGGTGAGGGAGATAGTTTTTGTGTTGCAATCTATAACTCCACGGTTTACTGCCATCCAGTCCATTCCCAAAACCACTTCTATACCTTGTTTTCCCAAAACCACAAGGTCAGCATGGAATCGGGCTCCCTGGATTTCCACAGGCACCTCTTTGCAAGAAAGGCTAGTCTTAGTGGTGGCTCCAGGAATTTGCACTAACATCGGGCGGTGCAACAAAGTTGGGACCATCCCACTTTTCTTAACAAAAGGCTCGGTAACAAACGAATGGGATGCTCCGGAATCAAACAAAACTGCAGCAGGTACGGAGTTGACAGGAAACGTACCCATCACCAGATCAGGTGCCTCCTGGGCCTCTTCAGCGCTGATGTGATTCAAGTGTCCCCTTGTCACGTGCCCCGCCTTCCTCGGGTAAGGGGCCTTGCCTCCAGGGGGTCGGACTGATCCCTGGTTCATCTTTGTCGCATTGGGGCGATTATCAGCAGGTTGCTTGGTGGGGCAGTCCCTTGAGAAATGCCCAGGCTGTCCACAGGCAAAGCAGCCTCCGGTGGGTCTTGGTGCTGGCGGCCGAGTGAAATTGAGACCAGGATTGTAGCCGCCTCCTGGGCGAGGAACAGGTGGGCGAGTGGGGTAACACGGACGGGGTGCATACGACGGGGGTCTTGATGGCGGGTACGCAGGTCGTGGCGGCTGTAAGCAGGCCTAGGTGAAGGTGTGGGGCGCAGGCGCTGGTTGTTGTTGTTGTTGTTGTTGTTGTTGCCACTGCTGCTGCCTTGCTGCATCATCTGTCGGCGCTTGCGGTTGTCATAGGACGCTTTACGCTTGTGCTCCATCATGATGGCGGCGTCAGCCAAAGACTCCAGATCGTTGAATGGCATCACCACCAGGATGCATTGCATTTTATCATGCAGCCCATTCAGGAACCTTTCCTTCCTTTTCTCCTCCGTGTCCACGTCGGCAGGTGCATACCTTGCCTAGGTGGTGAATTTCTCCAGATACTCACCCACTGACAAACTACCCTGCTTCAGTTGCAGAAACTTCTCTCGCATGATGCTGACTTGACCCGATGGCACGTACTGCTTCTGAAACTTGGTCTTGAAAGCCTCCCAGGTCACAACTTCACCTTGAGGCAGAAGTGCCTTAACTGATTCCCACCATGCTCGGGCGGCACCTGAGAGGTAGTGAGTAGCATAGACCACCTTCTCATTGTCGCCAACATGGGTGACCTCTAGATTGTTCTCGATCGTGCGGATCCAGTCATCCGCGTCAAGTGGATCCACCCTCTGAGAGAACACCAGGGGATTAGTGTTCTGGAAGTCTCGCAGCTTGGAACGGCCTTCCTCATTGCCATTGCCGCCATTGCCACCATTAGGGTGGACGGCAATCTGGGCCAGGTGTCGGGGTTATGATAAATAGATTAACCTGCGGCCCACAAGTGTAATGCGGCTTATAATCAATGGGCTTGCACTGAGGTGGGCCGACACGAAGAGTCGCGGCACAGTGTAGGAAGAATCCAGAAGATCCAAGATGGCTTAACTTGGAAGGCAAGAAAAATAGTCTCCAAGTAATTCCTTTGTAACCTAGCGAGCCTCTGGATATATAAAGAGGACTCGCAGGACTAGACAGACAAATTGTGAAACCCTAGATCTCATACATCCAGAGATAGGCGACTCGACACATCGATCGTCAACCCCTTGTAACACCATATTCATATCAATACCAATCTAGGATAGGCAGGACGTAGGTCTTTACCTCACATTGAGGGGCCGAACCTGGGTAAAAAACATTGTCTTCTTCGTGCCCTGCGATCTATAGCTCGGAGACGATTGACTCGCGTAATCCCACACCTACGAAGTCATCCATGACATCTGACGTGACAAACCCACGACAGTTGGCGCCCACCGTGGGGCCTGCGGTCAAGAGCGTCATCTTCCGCGCTGGATCTGTGCCAGGGATAGAGGATCTCGTCGTCAATTCAAGCTCGGCGATTTCAACAATCTTGGCGACTTTATCGCCACGCCGATTCGAGCGACTCGGCGGTATCAAGATCTACATAAAAACTACAGGACAGCAGCAACGTCCGTATGGCGGACATCACCGGCGGCGGCTCGAAACTCATCTCGACGATCCCTTCGGTGGAAAGATGCGCAATCGAGTTTCCCAGCAGCTGTTCAAAGCACATCGGATTCCAACGGTTAGATCTCTGTGGACGACTCAGACACTGAAGCCCTGTCAAAATCGGACGGAACTCCGCACGTCCTTGGGAAAATAATTATCGAGGTCGACTCGGACACCAATTCGAAGATCCCTCCGGTGAAACCCTGCGGAATACAATTGCGCAGCACTCGAACAAGTTTGAGATGATTCCAACGGTTAGATCTCCGTCGGCGACTCAAACATTGCAGCAAGTTTCACATAAAGGCGAGCTCGCGAATCCAAAACCACCAAACCGGCTCCAGTTCAGCTCCGTGGATTTGCGAAACTACGATACGATCAACTTCAACCTCCCATCGCTGGATCCAACATCAACTACGCCGTGGGAGACTCTCCGCGTACTCACTAAAGACGACCCAGACGCCAAGACGTATTCTCCCGCATGCGACTGATCGAATCAATCATATCAAGATATTCCGGCAAGTGATCTGAGATTGGAATCGTAAAAAATCAAGTTTGGCAAAAGGTCTGACACCAGCCGATTGAGTCAGTCTTCTCGGCTGATTCGATCCCAGTATGGGTAAACTAAAGCCAACTCAGGTTTCAACCCAGATTCGTGGGCCGCATAAGGTGAGAGCAGTAAAGCCAGCATCGTTGCAACCAAAGGCGAGTCTAGTAGGCAGGCTTTAACAGGCTTGAGCCTGCCCTCCAAAAAAGTAAAACTATTTTTACTACTACTAATCTACCAGCGATCCAGCCACTCAGCCATTGACTCAACGCACACACACGCACATGCCCACGGCGAGCAGCAGCGTACATCCTATTCTACGACCGGAAATTCCGCAGTCCCCACGCTCAAGCCGCAAGAGAGCAGCAGCCAGTAGTCTTTTCAGACAACTTCTCTCTCGTCTGAATATGGTTGGATCCAAATGCTACATCATTTTTTGTAATACGTCGCAAATTTTACGGATTCATAGAAAAATGTTGCAAAATGATATCAATTTTTAAAAAAAATTATGCAAGGAACATATGTTGGATGTGCTGATATTATTTGTTCTAAACCTTGAGAGTTCGCAAAAAAAAGCACTATATTCGTGTTTCTGCATTAAAACTGTTTTGAAAGAAACACTTATCAATGTTGCCTACATTTCTCCCAGAAATTTTTAAGTTGCATTGTGGCGAGCCCATAACAAATTCGTGGGTCCGCCATTGGATGCATCAGTGTGTGAATTGTATGCTTTTGACGTGAAACTTTGTGGTATATTTGTCTTAGATAATGATTATTTTCTTTGTAAACAACGTTTAGTTTTTCTCGTCGTTAACTTTCAGCCCACCCTCCAACTAATTCCTGGACTAGCCGTTGGTTGCAACACGGAAGGAAATCAAAACTCCCATGGAATAAGCCAAGAGGCTGACGTTAGTACTGATGCATGCAAGTATCAGTTCGAGTTGGCGAAAGATTGCGTACAGCTAGGACTCCTTTGAGTCGCACAATGGATCACATACGTATCAAGAAAGAATGGAAGGTGTACATGCGACTCAAACATTTTTCTTTGACTCGCACAAGGATTGAGGAGGCTGATTAAAGTATTAAGGGAGAAAATCAATGAAGGAAAAAAGCAGATGATTTGCTAACTCGCCATGGAGCAAGGCTGTGTACAACCTACGCTTGGTTCAGGTTCCACAAAGGAAAGAAGAAAAAAAAGGAAGAGGAGAGCAACTAGTACTACTAGTTTGACTCGCACATGGCTGAAGGAAAAATAATCAAGCAAGAAAGAAAGAAAATGAAGTGATTTGGACCCTTGCGTTGCATGGAAAGGACCAATCCCATGCGTAGGAGATATCAATTTGAGTCGCTACTACACTACATGCCGCGACTTCACGCGAGCAATACTACTGGTTTGAATCACAGATGGATTGAGGAAAGCAAAGTCGCTAAATGCACTACAATTGCTATGTTGGATTCCTACAATAATCAAGTGCTAGCTTATCCAAAAGAGGGACACGTGAGCTGAGAAAAAGAGAAGGCAAGGAGAGGTCAGCTCCATCTATCTGTGTGCGACTCGAAAGAACAACACGCGACTTTATCAACATGCGACTTAAAAGATCAGCACACAGCTTCAGGAGCACATAACTTCAAAGATCAGTGCTATCATCGCCGACTTCAAACACACCGCGGACAACGATTTCTATTCCACGGCAATGGCAATCGACGACTCGCCGCGGTCAAAATTCACCTTCACCACGGACAGCTCCACCTTGCTGCGGATACCATCGCGGCTACTTCATTGACATCTTATGTCCACGGATCATGTCGCGTCATCAACGCCCGGAGACTAAAAACAAGATAAGTTGCTATCATGCTCAACTTTCGCAGCCTTTACTTTTATCAATAAGATTAAGTTCACCCTTGAGTTTATCTCGGGGGCTGCAAATCTAGGTTATTATGCCTCTTATTAATGTATTTGCGACTTAAATTATATCATGTCGCAGACTAAAATTTATATCAGTTTTTGAGATTTAGTTACATCCACTTCTCAAAGTCGGGTTTCTTACACCCCGCAATGCATTTATCAAATTAGAGTTCTTTATAACTCGCATTGCATTTATCAAGTCTAGCTATTTACAGCTTGCATTGAATTTTATTTGCGCCTGCAAATAGGCATCTTAACATATCAAGATTACCATTACATGTTCAAGCATTGATATTTGGTGACTCGTTATATCATTTCATGACTTATCATTATAACAGTTCATGACTTACCATTATATAATTTCATGATTTATCATTATATCATTTTATGAATCATCACCGACTTATTATTATACCATTTTATGAGTCGCCTAGTGGTTTACTCTCATATCATTTTATGAGTCGCATATAGCTCATCATTATATCAGTTTATGAGTTACTAACGAATCATCATCTTATGAGTCACCCAGTGACTCATCGTCATATCAATTTTGGGTCAAATCAGTGACCCGTGGAATCAATTATCCTGGTTATTCTCGCCTTAAGTCAGAAGTATCTTTGCACTATGCGGCCAAAGTACTGGGGCGCGGCGTCAATCGAGCTTGATTGCCTATCATGGCCGCTCTCGACCCTGAACACGCGTTTTTACCTGGGAAATACTGAGCCGCGCGAAGACCTACTTAACGGTAATAGAGATAATTCAGAAGGACTAAAGTACCCGCGTGTGGCGTCAATCGAGTCTGAATGCCTATCATGGCTGCCTATCATGGCCGCTCTCGACCCTGAACACACATTAGATTTGGGAAATACTGAGTCAAGTACCATATGCTATCATGCATCGTACAATATGCTATCATGCATCTTACCAGTTGCTATCATGCAACTAGTTGCTATTATGCAACCATTTGCTATCATGCAAAAAACCATTTGCTATCATGCAAAGTACAATATGCTATCATGCAGATTACAACATGCTATCATGCAGATTACAATTTGCTTTCATGCAAAGTGCAGATTACAATTTGCTATCATGCAGGGTACCGTATGCTATCATACGGAGTACTAATATTTTATCATTATTATCAGCCGCCAAGGCTAACATGTTATTATCAAGTCATTATCATTGTTTCCTCGGGGGCTTTGCCCTTTGAATTTCAGGAACATAACTCAGCCAATTGAGTTTGAACTGGCATGACCAGATTTTTTCGGATTGGGATGATCATTCCTGATATCGGCTGTACAAGCCACCATCATTTATTTAATTTCAGCCACATCAAGTGGAATTTTTAAGAATGATTTCTTAATTTATATCTAGAATATTGACTGGGATTATCTTTTATCCTAGCATCTCAACTAATATTTCACAGTTTGGAGTTTACATGCGGCTCTGCCCTACTCCAAGTATTATTATTTTCTTGCGGCAAAATATTTGCTCAATCTGTTGCAGGATCAAATTGCAACGATATGCCATCAAGCAGGATAATGAAATCATGCCTGCTTAATGCCTGGGGGCTAGGACAATTAAATTTTTGTCCAACTTGTGATATTTTTTAGTCCCGAGCAGCATGATCGTGCATACAACTCGGCCCTCGGGGGCTACACATCCACCAGTATCCGGCGGTTTCTACTAAATTCATATATCATGTTTATATGCATATCTCATTTTTTGCAGTGCATCGATATATATATATATATATATACATCTGCGAGTCAAATTTGCGACTCACAACTTTTTTAATTCAATCAGTGGCCATATGCCCTTGAGCCGCCATGTTTCAACATGCATTCAGATGGCTCATCATGATAACATGACAGATTGACCAGCTTATTTATGCTTATGGTCTTTTTATGCTTCGATGTCTATGACTCAACACCTTATACACATTTGGCTGATATATCTTGATACTCATAAGTTATTATTCTTATTATTTCAGCTCAGTCTTGCATCTAACAGGACAAGGTGGTTTTCACCAAAGGCTCCACCGACATCTTATATAATTTCAGTGGAGAACTTACCGCAATTGTGCAGCTTCAATGCGACCAAGACATAAGTGTTCAAAGGCTTGTGATACTACATCAGCGGCTAAATAAGCCGCAAAGCTAGCGACTCATCGCTTCTACATCAGCGGCTCAAGAAGCCGCAACACTTGCGACTCAACATCAGCGAGTCACCAAGCTCTACAATCGCAAGCCCGCAAGATCATCATCAAGACAGAATCTTCCGCCTGATTCAACGAATCACCCGGAAGCTTGGGGGCTAATGTCGGGGTTATGATAAATAGATTAACCTGCGGCCCACAAGTGTAATGCGGCTTATAATCAATGGGCTTGCACTGAGGTGGGCCGACACGAAGAGTCGCGGCACGGTGTAGGAAGAATCCAGAAGATCCAAGATGTCTTAACTTGGAAGGCAAGAAAAATAGTCTCCAAGTAATTCCTTTGTAACCTAGCGAGCCTCTAGATATATAAAGAGGACTCGCAGGACTAGACAGACAAGTTATGAAACCCTAGATCTCATACATCCAGAGATAGGCGACTCGACACATCGATCGCCAACCCCTTGTAACACTATATTCATATCAATACCAATCTAGGATAGGCAGGACGTAGGTCTTTACCTCACATTGAGGGGCCGAACCTGGGTAAAAAACATTGTCTTCTTCGTGCCCTGCGATCTTTAGCTCGGAGACGATTGACTCGCGTAATCCCACACCTACGAAGTCATCCATGACATCTGACGTGACAAACCCACGACACCAGGTGCTGCAGTGTGGCGAGGTTCGCTGCCCTCTCGGCACGAGCGGCCTCACGGTCCTCCATGAAGAGGCGCATCAGCTGGGCCATAGTGGGCTCGGGTGGTGGTGGTGGATCTCTCGCCATACTGAAGTTTAGAAAATGGCAGAATTAAAACTCCAAACGAACAATGAATAAAACACTTGAGATAGAATGAAAACATGCCAACCATGCAAACAAGAACATCATACAAATGCAGCAAGAACATACGGCACAAATGGGATAACTAGCTCGATGATATGGTCTCGATACAACTCACATGAGTTCACAAATACAAAGTCTAACACAACAGTCGCCTTACAACCATCAAGGCTACCACATACTAATGACAACAAGATCACACGATCGCAACATAACAAGCTCGCGATAGGGTGATCCTAACTCAAAAGAACTACTCGAAGTAGCTACTCGTCCGCGGCAGCGACGTCAGGTGAGGTGAGTGCGTCGCCGTCGTAAGGGGGCTCGTCGGGGTCCTCCTCGTCGGACATAACTAGCTCCGAGTCCGCGTCGGTGTCGTCGCGAAGGTCGTCGTCCTCCTGCTCGCTCTCCGGCTCCATGTCCATATCCTCCATCGGTTCCTCGTCATCGGGCAGGAGATCGTCGTTCTCCTTGCGCAACTCCTCTAGCTCCTCCTCTAGCTCGGCGATCTGGGCGTCACGGGGCTGAATGGTCGCGTCGAGGTCGTCAACCCTATGCGCGAGGTTGAGCTGCCAGTACCGGGCGGTCTTGAAACGGGCCTCGAAGCGATGGGTCTCCTTCCGCTCCTTCCCGAGCGCGGCTCGGGACCTCCTCAGGCGCTCCTCAGTGGCCTTGAGCTTCTCCTCTACGATCTTCAGCTTGTCCTGAGACTCCTTGAGCTGGGCCTCCACAGCCTCGGTGTCCTGCTCGGCCTCCGTAACACGGTTCTCCGCGTCGACGTACTGCATACGGCGAAGGTCGCTCTCCATACGGCTGTGGACCAGCTGGTCCTGAGTGTGCTCCAGAAGGATCCCCAAGTCCTCCACGTGTAGCCCAAAGATGGGGTGGCGGCGCAGAGGCATAGAGTGGCCCTGGTCCTCGCGCCTCTCGAAGAACTCGAAGCGGGTGCCGACTAACTCGGCGCTGTGGAAGTGCACCAAGCGAGCGAGAGCCTGCTGCAGGACGGTCGAAGTAGCTCCGGTCTGGGTGGGCTCGATGGCCTCCACGGTCAGCTCCTCAGCAAACGGTGGCACAAGGGGGCCTCGAAGGGTGCACCTCACCCTCCAGGACATCTCCTCGCCGACTAACGGTAGAGCACGTCCTCCACGCAACTCAGGGAGTGGACGCCCCAAAAGCCTGGTCAACGCGAGCAACTCGGTCTGGAACAGCGGCGTCACTCCAGGGGTAGGTATCGCCCCCAGCTGGATACTCGTCGTAAACCCGTCGGCCATCTACACAAAATTCTAAATGAAGGTTTAATTAGTGATCGGTGCGCAAAATTTTAAGTAGCAACAAGTAAAACAATTTATGCAAGTATAGTTATTTATAGTAGTTAAAATAGAGGGGAGAGGATACAGCAGTATATTCCGCAAGTTTTAACACCTCTCCTAAGTTTTTAAGGAAAAACAGTTTTGCGTGACGTCGACGCCCAACCTAGCTAAAGTCTCCTAAGGTCAACGATGGCTCTGATACCAAGTCTGTGAGGACCCCTCGTACCGAAGTCCGAGATATCCACGTTATGTAAAATAGATCACGATCCCAATGATCAGTGCATCGCAATCACATAACCAACATGGTATCAAGAGTTACATCCTTCAAGTCGTACGAATAATAGTCTTACAACACAAAGTGGTCACATGACCAAGTCTGCAAATCATCGTCATGCAGGACGGAATTAACTACGATACAGCGGAAGCTCGTGGCTAGCGTCGGCCCTCGTCTCCAACGGACGCAACTTCACAAGTGCAGTTGACCGGTGACAGCTAAGCGGCGTAGTCGTCGGCATACTCCTCCTCTTCAGCGTAGGCCTCCTCGTTGTAATCTGGACGTTTGAATATCCAGGGACGCAGCCATATGAGTACAATTACGTACTCGCAATACCACCTCAAGGCTTAAGTTTTCATGGCGATGCAATAAAACATTTTCGAAAACTGGGATAGCTGCTATATAATGCTATAGAGCTTAGTTTTCGCAAACGATGCTTTTATACATGGAGATTACAACATCTTTATATCCTTTTGAACAAAACATTTAGAGATAGAATTCTCTCTTGTAGAAATAGCAGGCACTATTTCCACATTCTTGTAAAACATTTTGTAAAATCTTTCCAAAGACATTAGGATGGGGACACCCTTTTTCCTTTCCACGAAATCAGTCTGATTGTCTCCCCGAGACCGACCATCTTCTCCCAAATTTGTACCTCCCAGGTACCTTCTTGAATTTCCTCCTTGTTTCCACCGAGAAAACCACTTTTCTTTTGAAAACATAAAATTTGCCCATACGCCTAGATCGGGGGCCTTTCCAACCGTCCATGACCGCGGACACGGCTATTCGAATAGTTTTACACTCTGCAGAGGTGGTGCACTTTCACCACACCAAACAGTCATTCCACCGTGATCAGCCACGGTCCTCATACGATAGTATGCGGGGGTTCGGATAACATGATCAAAACTTTCCACTAATCCACCCTAGTACAGAGGACTCCCGATAGGTTTATTCCCCCCGGCACCGTGTGCTCCACTAGACCTCTGGTCTCTCTCGGGACGCCACACCGCCACGGCAGGGGACCCAACGTAATCGTCCGGCTGCGGGTCACTCCGCTTGTGTATTGCCTCGTACAGATGACAACCCGGCTTCGAGGGCCCCGCCCTTATAGAGTATGAGATCCTCCGCACTAAAATGGACAAGCTTCCGGCTAAGCCCTACCCATCTCAGGTAATGTGGTTGCACGGGTTAATTGTTCGGGCGGCCGCTAGGGCAGTACTTTGTTTTCAAAAACATCTCCACCTCCGACTGCTCCCAGCAGCTCGGGTTTTCGTAATCATCTCCGATTGCTCCTAGCATCTCGGGTTTTTGTAAACATCTCCGATTGCTCCCAGCAACTCGGGTTTTTGTAAACATCTCCGATTGCTCCCAGCAACTCGGGTTTTATAAAACATTTTCTCGCCGATTGCTCCCAGCAACTCGGGTTCTTCTTCTGAAAGCATTTTATTAAAACCAGGCCCCCATCCTATAGTTTTGAGGTAAGAACATAAGGATATACTACTAGAAAATATAATTTTCTTGATAGCGCCTTCAGTAGAAGGCTTCTCAAGTGAAGACCTATTTTTATAAAACCTATTATATACTAGTAGATACCTTTGGCCAAACAGTATTTTGTAAAAATAGTTTTTGGGGTGGCAAAATGCCACAGAAGAAATAAAACATGCATTATCTATTATATTATTAAAACAACAAACAATCAACGGTACAGATTGATCAATCCAAAGCTAAGAAATTTCAACGGCTGAAATTCATTAACCTGTATACACCGAACCGTACCTAACTATGTTGCATTATACGTGGACTCTTTTCTAGGTTTCCTATTCAAGTACGAGGCTCGCAATCTCAAAAAAAAGGTACGACTGCTAGCAATGAATCGGCGCATCACGGACTTGCGATTCTTCGTTGCAGGATCATCGCCATTGCCATTGCAAGTAGATTCCGTCTCAATTTTCCCTGTAATTCCTTGATAGTAGTCGCAACTCTCCCCGTTCCGTATCCTCTACCCCATCTCTCTAGCCATCAAGCGGCCGTCGTCTTTAGTGGACACCACGGGCGGCCAGGCGGGTTGTTTGGCAGCGATCCAGGGGCGTCGTCTTTAGCGGACACCACAGGCGGCCGGGCAGGTGGTTCTTCAGGGACCAGCGTTTCTTCCCCATCCATGCATCTCAAGAATTGCGCTCACCTCCAGCTTGATTCCACGACCGGTCGTCAGGTTGTACGGCGCTAGGAATCACCAGCGCAGGTAGCCTATTAACTTCCAGAACTAACCTGATCTTTCCTTGGACGTGGTGTCAGTTCTTTCAGATTGAACAGTGTGATTTCCCAAGTTTATTGGGCTTCAAATTTGTAAAGATTGCCTTTTCTTCTTTTTAGGATTCAACCGCACATGATGTTCATGAGTGCGATCAGTTGCCATCCTCTTGACTTATTTATCTTGCAGGTGAAACATCGATGGTTTCCTGATGCCATTGAGAAAAATTATCACTAAGTAGGGAAAAGATAGGTAGAGTATCAATTGGATTGGTTAGTATCTCTGTTATCACCATGCATATTTGCTCTTTCTTTTTTTCAAGTTTTCAGGTTCGTTCAAGTTTGTATATCTAGGGCTGAGTTAATTGATCCTCTGATACAATAAGAGTACACACGATAGATTAGCAAACTTATCTTGGTTTTTTTGGTGCTCAGTAACAGCATGTGCATATTTGCTACTACATATACGACGATGCTGGCCTATAGATGAAAGACTCAAATCCATTGCCGATCAATTATGTTTTAAGCAGATAAAGATTCCTTGAATTTAAGCAAGTACCAAGGATGCATAATTTTAAACAGATAACGCACAGAATCCAAATAAATATGTTATGCTGACATATATTTTAGGATATGACAGTTCTGCAAAAAAGTTTCTCCAGTTACGTGTACCAATTCCTCTTAAGCCAACTTGCAAAGCACTATTATAGCTCTAAGTTCGGGTCCTCAAATAAAAAAAGTTATAAATAGTTTAATATTTCGCTTTTAGCTGGGAAGGTTCTTTGGTCATCCAAAGCAGAGGATGAGTCTGATTTCATTGTCGGTTAATAAATTCAGCCCATATTTTCAAATTTTCCAACTGTTGCATTTAGCTGAATTGCCATCTACTTGCTGGAATTGGTCAAAGATGTGTGTGCAGTTCGATGGAGAAAGGATGTGCTATGCCATCCAACGTGTGCAAAAAGAATGAGAATTATATTACTGAAATTATTAGTAATGCTTTAGACTATTTTGCAGACTTGCTAGCACTCAAATTTGTTCTTGGTGGGAGATTCTCTCTGATGACTTCTTTCTAAAAATAACTAATCACTGAATATTCATGGAAATATTAGATTCAGTCATGTAACTTGAATACAGTAAACATACATGTTTTTCTTCTTCCGATCAGGTTCCAGTTCAGGTATGCTGCACTAATTACTTCATTCTCATCTTTATGCACGATATTGGATATTTTGAGTTGTATACTTACCAACTTATGAGTTCAGTTTTTTTTTTTTCCACAATTTGTTGTGAATAAATTTGACCTATTTTATAATGCATTTGTGATCAATTATAGAAAATAAATCTATACACTGAGATTTTAATATTAGTATCTGCACCAATTAGTAACGATGTGAAATCTCCATGTTCCTTCTACTCCCCATTGTCCATTCAGTTTAAACGTAAATAAGTCCATATGTGCTATATTTGCTATATTTTTTTTAAATGACTGCACCTTTGCGTTGAAATACAATCTCTTTTAAATATTTGTAAGTTTGAAAGCGAATATAGGAAAGTAGCTACACAGAGTGCAGTATGGGATATAAGACTATTTGCGGGAAAGGACTAATTGAATACTTCGAGTGGCAGGTACTACTCTGATCCTTTTTTGTCCTTACCATTTCTACAGCTCAACCTAAGATATATTGTTGCTATGCGCTACAGATAGCTAGGTGTGTATGCTCCAACTATTTTTAACAATTTATTTTCCCTTTTGTACTGTTCATTCAATTGTGCTGATATATCATACTAGGATCAAGAAAACAAAGGTGATGCAACATGATACTTGACATATTTATAGTTCATTTCCTCCTTGACTTTCTTACTCTCCAGTTTATATTGTCCTCTTATCTTATACATGCTTACCTAGAGATTGTGTCATATGGGAGAAAACGTCCAACATGCAAAGGAAATATATTACTGAACATATCTCTGGGGAATAAATGCTTCTTATTTGTGGGTATATTGTACACAATTATTTTCTCCAGTAAAAGCTAAGTAACGGCTTTCTATTCCAACAATGGATAGTCAAACTAACCAATGCATCTTACGTCGAATTATTTCCAGCTCACTCCATATTGATCTTGGTATTTCATATCTAACAAAAGATCTTGGTAGTTAAGGTGTTAAAAATATATTTGCTCCATTTCCTTACAACTGATTATCCATACATTTTTGCCACACGGGACAAAGATATTCCAACGTGGCGACTGCATGCTTCTAATTTTTGGGTTTATAGTACATAATTATTATCTCGGGTAAGAGTTAGTTTATGTGTGCAGCTTAATGCATCCCCACCGATTTGGATTTAAATCGGGAGTTCATCATCAAGTTGTTTCTGCTTTGTATCCCTTACACCGTTATGCTGCATCTTGAATCAAGCTCCTTCAGTCACAATACACGCAAGTAACACATATACATATTTGTACTTCCCATGACCAGATTATGCACTATAGGGAGCCAAGCAGAACCATGTAATCCCTGCAGTATTGCCGCACGTTCACAACATGGACAAACCAAACACCGATAAGCCAGTTCATTTTGAGATTTAAAGGAGGCACACTGAATTTTTGATTAGTTTTTCTATGTTACCCATGTTAGACGACATAATTACCTGATACATTTTATGGATTGGAACACTTAATTTCCGATTATGTGCAACTGTACATATAATTTTCCTACCTTACAACCTTGATCAAAGGTAAGGTGCCTCGATTTCAGATATTTTCTTATGCATACCAGCATCACAGATATCGATTAACTTGCAAAATATATGGATATCGTGAAAATGTGTCTTCACTGTGCAACATGGAAATTCGGTATTTTGTGGGTAATAGGAAGAGCACGCCTTCAAGATTTTCCTTTTGCATATTTAATTTAATGAAGCTAAATAAGCTGTATGGCTAAGAAAATGATATAAGTACAACAAGGTTTGTGAGGTGTAATTATTAAGTTTTACTAAAGAAAATTACGCACTTGGAATTGCATTTGTGTACACATGTTGGCCATGAGGTTTAATTATACCATTTCCTTCTATACAAGTTTAATCTTTTTTTATAATGGACTCCATCCTTGATGCTCTAAATAGTAACACATGCATACTTCGTATTCATAAGCAATCTTGCTTCCTTCTCTTTCTGGGCCCTTTATCATTTTATCTCATATTTATGAATTAGTTTGTATGTTCTCCTCAAGCATTTGCATCGGTAAGTACGATTCGATGAAATCTGAAGACATACATATGCACCTATGCAAGAGGTTGTACATGCATGTGCATACCCAGCTGGTGCGATCGGAGGTAATTAGAAGACAACAAAGAAAATCATTCATCAAGTACTATGTAGAACTGTCCACCATTTTTTCTTGAGAATAATTTATCCACAAGTTGGTCAATGATATGTTTCTACATAATTGATCGTGGCAGGTCGATCCAAACAATAACGGTATAGACCAATTGCTACTCATACTAAAAATATATTATATTATTAACATGGTTGAAAATCATTCATCACGTCGTCGTCGACATAAGATGGAACATTTGCAGCACTAATAGTGGTTCTAAATTATAATGGGGGTAGATGAATCACTTTTTTTTTCATAAAAGGACATAGTAGATACAAGGCTAGGTCTATAAAGATGATAAGTCTACTTAGCAACCAATGGTAGATAAATTCTTATTACTTTCTGTATGGAATTCGAAATAAGAAACAAAAAGAGGTTGGCTAATTCAATCTTCAGTCAAAATCTATATAAAATCCATATTTTGACACATTACGCAATATTATATATAATAATTAGTAGTTGGATTCACTTATTGAAATATGTAATGATTCACAACAAAATGCAATGAGAACGAGCAATAACCATCCAAAGTAATTAAGATGAGCATGCACAGATGCATATGTATTTAGGCCGGATATAACTAACAAAGGAAATATAGAATCAACATGCACCAAGGAACAGAACAAATGGTTTAAGTACACAGCCGTTCATGTTTAGATCTAATTATATTCTTCACGGGGAATGACTCAAATAAATATTGGTTCTATGATACACAACAAGAGATTAGAAGGAGCGGACCAAAGATGGCAAATATGAAAATTGCCATTAAAGTGTTATATATGGTTTTTGAGACCGTAAACCATGCTCACATACCCTGGCAACAACAATCTAATGCAGTCAATCATTCGATAAAGGTTGTATGGGGCTTGGAATTAAAATAGAACAATTTGTGAGTTGAGACCATATAGCCGGTAGAAAAAATTACCCCAAAGATAAAAGTTGATAAAAAATCTAGCCGCGCAAATGCGCGGGCCACCCAGCTAGTTTTATTTTGAAAACAAAACATGCTTGTAAAAATAATAGGATTTCAGTAAGGTGGTGTGGTGGCTTGCCTTGCTCAGCAAACTGTCCCTGGTCTTGTTCTTCCTCGTAGGAGGGTTCAGCTCCCCGTACTGCTCCTCCTCTTGCGGTTCTATCGTACCGGAAAATTAAACGCAACTAACGTTAAGTTCTAAATAGCAGGTTAACAACAATCTAAAGTACTTAAACAAAACAGCAAGCATTTCATTACGTAAACATCCTCTGGATATAACATCTACCACAACCCTAAACACAAGCAATTAAAAACAAACCATAAAGAAAAAGACTTTTTAATAGAGGCAAAGTTGTTGCTTTGGGGAAAAAAGGCACAAGTCCTGGAATAATACTCCTAAAAATCTGTCCTACCACCACAGTACTGCTACAAGTCATACCAAGCTAAGAAAATTGGAGTTGCACACAAATCACTTCTCAATTGAGAATTAAAAATGCACCAAATGCTACTGGTCCTAAAACTAAAAGAATTAAAACTCCAGTTCTAGGAACCTCCTGCATGCAAGGTTAAATTCTACGCAAAGGTATTGATTTTAGCTTTCGGTAGAAATTGGATTCACTCCAATTGGATCATCCTAGCTCAAGATATTCCAATTTGAGTGTTAAATACAATTTTTACTAGATTTAATGCACTGCACAAACTAAAAAATATTTTTACACAACACTGGCTCTGCATGTTTTAGAAAAACACCCAAGAACCACAAAAATTTATCCTAAAGCTAAAACACTAACAGATCTACCACAAATTAATTAATCTATCACACACAAATAACAGAACAGAAAATAAATAAAGCTGCGGCTAAAAAAAAGGAAACGGGCCGCGCCTGGGCCAGATCTGGCCGAGCCCAGCGCGGATCTGGCGCGCGAGTGACCTGGGCCGGCCCAACTGCGCATCGCAGCGCAGCACAGCGCGCGGGAGCGGCCCGCGGGCGGATTTGAACTGGGCCGTTGATCTCGCGATCAACGGCTCGCGTTCGTCTTCCCCAGCGCGACGCGCACGACGGCGGCCGCAGGCAGGAAGGACGGCGACGGCGAGGGGCTCACCTAGGGCTCTGCATGCGACTAGGGAGGGCTACGGACGGCGGAGGGGGTCGAGGGAGAGGCTTGGGCGAAGACGCGTCACCGGAGTGGCCGGACTCCATGGCTGCGGCGGCGACGGACTTCCTCGGGTTGACGACGACGGCGAGCTCGTCTGCAAATCTGGGCCAAAAAGGAGATGGGGGAGGGTTAGGTCTAGGTAGGGGGAGCTTCTCGGGCCGAAAATGGTAGAGAAAGGGGGAAAGAAACGGCGGCTTCGACCGTGGCTCGCCGGCGACGACCTCGGCTTCCTCCGGCGTTCCCGAGCAGCAGGGTCACGGGGATGGACTGGGCTTCGCGGGAGGATGGTGGGGTGAGGTGTGCGGCCTGTGGGAGGGAAAAGAGCGAATGGGAGGTCGGGGAGGGATGAGGTCCACCCTTTCTAGGGTTTTCGGACCAGGGGCGGGCTGGGGTGACGTGGGGCGCGAGCAGAGGCTAGCTGGGGCGGTGAGGTGTGGGCTGGGGAGTCCTGGTCGGACGACGTGGGGCCAGTGGGAGGAGAGGGGGGTGGAGCTCCATTGCCAAGGTGGAGATGGGTGAGTGGTGAGTGGAGAAGGGGTGGTGGGGGGGGCTGGCAAGTGGGCCAGGGGTGATGTGGCTGGTCCCTCTAGGCAGAGAGAGAGAGAGGGGAGCCGTTGGAGGGGTGTGGGCAGGTTAGCTAGGGTTAGGATTTTTAGACTAACAGTTAATTTGATTTACTAATTTAAACTCACAAGACAAAAAGTGGTCAACACATGAGCTAACCAAAAACATGAGTGTGGTGAACTAAGTGAGGTGATGCAAAAAGTTCTAAGTCTAAAAGCATGAAGAAAGAATTTTGAAAACTAAGAAATTGGAGAAAAATGACCAAATGGTCACTGTTTTGAGTAGCCCTATACACCAAGATGGTTTTATGCTCAAACAAGTTTTTAAAAAGTCAAACAATGCATAACCTAAAAGTAGAAAGTTCAAGGAGCAAGATGGTCGAGGTGCATTTCAAAAACAACACCAGAGATGCTTAATCCAGGGCTCTAGATTAGCTATGTTTTAACAAACAAGAAGATCAAAACTACCAAATTTAAAACTAGAGGAAATTATAAAAGTGGTACTAAAAAGATTCAAACACAACCAATGGGCTTAAGAAACCAATCATGAGCTCAAGCAAGAGTTGTCTAAAATAAAACAAAAGTTTTTTGTTATTTCTGAAAATTCTAACTTAACACCACAATTCCAAGTCTAGAAAAATTGGGGTGCTACAATAATATGCAATGCAAACAAGAGATAAATATGCAATGGTGGTAAATAAATATGCAAGGATGGTGGTAGCAATGATAAATGATATTTTTGGGTTTTATATGATGAATGCAAGATGTAAAAGTGTTTTTGTATTTTCGGATTTAAATGGCAGAAAATGGAAAGTGGTAAAAGTGGTTGGAAAGGTGTTTCTTATGATTAAAAATGGACCGGGGTTCATGGTTTCACAAATGCACTCTCTCTTTAATAAAGTGGTAGACAATGGAACACTAGAGTTGACATATGAGATTGCAACACAACAGTTTAATGACAAGTTATAATTATATGGGCATCACGTCCTAACATAGAGACCTTTTGGTTATTAGTCTCTCTTATACTCCACCAAGATGCGAACTAAATCATAACACCTCAGTAATTAAGATAACTCAGAGTATAGCAATAAGTATCATGACATGAAGTTAAAATAAGAACATGCTAGATCTAGTCATGGAGTAGTGGCAATGGTCACACCCACATCTCCGGTAGCATGGTATTTCTTTTTATCCCTAGTGAGGCAACAAAGTAAGGTAAAAACCCAAGTGGATCGCAGAACTTTCTCTCACGTTCACTGCACTAGCCACCCCCCGTTACTCCAACTAATGCACACGTTCCCCCTCACACGCTCTCATAAACATGCTTGATCATGACAAGTAAATAAGAACGGGGTACATAATATGCATCTACTTTCATAACTGAAACAAAACCATTGCAATCTCAAACATATATTAACTCATAAAAAGATCCACCACAAAGGTATTACATAGATGACCGTAATCATGTTCAGCAGCTCATACGGTACTAATTAGTGAAGCTCGAGAGAGAGAGATACATAAGTTACTTCCACAAACCCATAGTCCAGAGGTGGACTACTCCCTCTTCATCATGGAGACGGTGGAGAAGTCGTTGGAGAAGATGGAGACCACGCCGGCAGCGCCCCGCCGGAGTTTTCCCCCTCCAATCTGCAGCTCCAGGTCTCTGTTTCGGTGTTTCTGTGTTTCTGCGGCGCTCCTTCCAGAGAACGTCGGGGGATATTTTTATAGGCGTTTTAGGTCAAAACGGAGTCGGTGGAGGAAAGATCGACGGCAACGGAGCTCCGAGGCCAAAAGGGGGGTCCCACGCGGCCAGGTACTGGCCGCGTGGGCCCACTATCTTGGCCCTCGGGCTCCGCTTGTTTGCTTCCTTCGCTCCCAGTCTTTTCCTTCCAAAAATGATGCTCGTAAATTTCAGGTCATTTGGACGTCGTTTGGGTCCCTGAAACATTAAAATAAGAAATAGGGTTTTCTGCCTGCGCAGGGTTAATTCCATAAAAAATAGGAAACATATCAAATATTCCCAAAATCATTATAAAACAGTGATATAACCCTTATATGATGCAAATATGACTGGAATATAAGTAAAATAATGCAAAGTTCATGTATGCATTTTACATGCATCAACATCCCCAAGCTTAACCTATACTCGTCCTCGAGTATGAAGGTGATAAAACTAACATGGACTTTGCAATTTAATACTATCAATGGATATCAAAGATGATTACTATTGCTACATAGAGTAAATGATTCATTCTTAAAAGGAGTAGCAATATGCAAGATAGTTTATGAAGTGATATCAAGTATTCAATGCAAGGATGTTCAATGATAATTCACAAAGTGTAACATAAGAGAGAAGTACTATGGACCACATGTATGCATAATAATAAGTAAGAACATCCTACAATGGTCATAGAGTATTGATGAAAATCTGAATATAAAAGGTGGACACTTTGGAAAGATATATATATGAGTAGAGGTAAAGCATGAATAAATTTCATCTAACTTCTGAACTTCTCTACTTAAGTCAATGATTGTAATATGGTAATCCTTGGTGTCAAGCTCTCATTCCCCTATCATAGCATCTTGAATGATTAAGTTTAAAGTGAAAGCAATACGAGTAGTGTGCTTGACAAAGTACAGGTTGAAAGTCTCATGCCCCTTGAATACAAGTACCTACTCCATGTGTTACTCAACTTGGAAAACAAAGCAAGTTCAAGTTAAATATCATTGTAAGTAATAATAGTATCATTAAGAGCGTCAACTGGGGTACCTCTTGTCCCAGGATATGGAACAAGCCCATATCAAAATGACAAGACAAACAAACAAATGAACAATCTCAACACCCTTTTTATTTACCATTGGATAGCTTTTTATTGTAAGGTGTATCACAGAAGGTTCACCATAGCATGTAAGTAAATTTCCACCATGAATGATGCATGGCTTAGATTAGCGGCCCAGGCGTCTCTCTAACCATTTATACAAACTCATTTAAACTCACTTCATTTCCCATTTATTTCACCCATGGTAAGCATCCATAAACAAAAGTACATGATATCAACTAAATGAGATGAAGTGCAATGTTGAAAGCTTGCCATGTGACAGCACATATGAGCTAACTCTCAACCAAAGACATTTGTCAAGCCACAACATCATAATTTTAATCACAATGGGTCATATTTTATTTATGCAATGAAAGTAAAGTGTGCATCAAGTTCGAGAGCTATATAACCAACTTTTCCACAACAATTAACAACATAAGCATTTTCATTCAGAGGTATAGATAACACAAATATCATGATAAACATACTCGGAATAGCATAAAGCTAATAGGTAGATATGGTGGACTCACTGGAAAAACTTTGGTTGAAGGTGTTGGAAACAAGTTTTTGCTTGTTGGAATTTTTGGGCTAGCAAGAGGGAGAAAGTTGACCATCTAAATGCATGCATGAGTGTCCATAGAACTAACTAATCCATGTTAAACAAGGTAAATAACATTTAGCATCAAAACATGAATAAAAGATAGCTCTTGATAAAATATTGCAAATTATTACTCATTAACAAGCTCATGAATCATGCAATATATGTATCTTTTAAAATTAACTCAACATCCCTTTTCCCAATCTTATAATAGCATCCAACATAATTCAACCCAAATTTCCAGTAGCTCTCTCATATATAAATGATAGTGTGGTGGTCTCACAAAATAAAAATCAACCTAAACAAACAAAAAGACGCTCCAAGTTTATGCGATAAAGTGTTTCGATCGAAAAACAGAAGTTAGACGTGTGCAAACCGAGAGTGTGTAGGTCCAGTGGGGTTGTCTTCACATCCCCAAGCTTATGGTCTTCACCATCCTTGGATAGCTCTTGGTGCATCTCCTCTAATCCCTGTGAAAAAACTTCAAAACACCGTTTCTCCCATTTCTTTTTCTGTGGGGCACATTAGTAGTGATAAACAAATAGATTTCTTGCTGCATATAATCCTTAGACAAAAATTCATATGAATGTCCAGAAATGTATAATGTTGTATGCCTACTCATAAACTCAATTGGATCAAAAAGATTCATGTTAAAAGTTCTAAGCATGCATCAAACAAAATGGGACAGAATCTGTCCAGAAAAACAGCAGCAGCTAAACGTATTTTTCTACCCTACTTAACTTTGTCGGAAAATTCCGAAAAATTCATGCATACAGAGGATGAAAAGTTGCCTACAGTTTAAATATGAGCTCATTCGGAGTTACAGAATAAGAATTAAAAATCATACCGTGCACAGATTCGTGCAGGAATAAATCTCCGAACGCTATAAGCAACTTCTTCAACCAAAATGAGTAAAACTTGGCACTTTATTAAAAATTCCAGAAACTAAACTAAACACTAAGTCTCTTGTTACAGCAAGAGGACACAAAGAAAATCACAAAGAAAATCACAAATAAAAACAACCGGGTTGCCTCCCGTAAAGCGCTTTCTTTATAGCCATATAGCTAGGCTTCTTACTTGATGTTTATTGTGGACGAAGCTCATGAGGGATGTGTCCCTCTTCCTTGGGAAGTGTTCATGCATAATACCAGGATCCCATGGTGTTCTCAAACCAATCAAAATAATAGTCAAGTTGAACCCTAGTTGAGAGAAAAACAAAACACAAAAGTAATAACAACGAAGTCTAACTTTCTTTCTATGCATTGGCATTTTGTATATGAATGAATCACCATAAATAGAAGTTTCCCAATGCATATTAACAATATTTACTTGCAGCATATAATTATTAAGCATAAAGAGGGTTCTTATCACCTCCTCTTTCATAATAGTTGCAAGTAGTAGAAATAAATTCAACCATATAACCACAAGAATCATTCAACTTAGATAATTTAGGCACATAAAGAGGATTATTAAATTTATTTTGGAATTCATTAGCATGCTTCCCTCTTTCAAAATAATTATTAAGATCAATATCAAGTTTAATATCATGGTTGCAACAAATATTTGGAACTAAAGATAATTGCAAACCACATAAGTATTTCTCAACATAAGCAAATTTCTCCTCCATGGTGTAACTAGGAGAATTTAAGAACAAAGTAGGACTCTCATGAGTAAGAGTACCATCACAAACAGCAAGTATATCATTTTTATCCTCACATAAATTTGTAACAACTTCTAAACATGGAGGATTATCAATAAGCATAGGACCATCATCTAAAGCATTATCATATAGCATATTTAAGCAACACTCCTCATTATCATCAATAAGTTCACTAGTAGTATTACTAGAAAGTAAAGGAGTATTATTAGCTTCATCATAACATGGGTTTCATAAGCTTCTTTAGGAGTAAAATATTTAAGAAAATCCTCCCTCAAAATACTCCATTCAATAGTGACTTCTTCATCCAAAGACCTGAACCAAATACCAGCATTACCAGATAAAGACAAATATAATAGCTTCCTTTTCACCTGATCATCAGAAATACCAGGAAGCCTAAATAAACCACATATGTCTTCAATTGTCTCCACGTGTTCACGTGCAGACTTAGTTCCATCCCCTGTAAATGGATTTTTCATAACACTTTTAACATGACCAGCGGGATTTTAAATCCCACTTTAGGTACCTCAGACACAGTAGTTTCAACCACTTTAGGAGCAATAGCATAAGCATTCTCATATAAAGCAAGATGCAGCGAGGCACGATTCATAAATGGCATAGTAATAAAATTCAGCTTTCAAGTTTCCTTATGGAGTGTTTGTGTAGTCACACAACTTAGTTCTATCTCCCATTGTTGCAAGTTTTTTGTGTTTTTTAATTTTTTATGCAAAACTGAAAATAAATATGCAAGACAATGACAAAACAAAATAAATTGCTTTGAAGGTAAAGATGGATAATATGATGCTCACGTAGGTGCAACCTCCCCAAGCTTAGGTGTTAGCACAAGTTGGTGATGAAGTTGACTTGGTGAGATATCCTTGGATAAACCTTTCAGCAATGATTCCCCGGCAACGGCGCCAGAAAACAGTCTTGATGGCCCTTCACGTAGTTACCCCACAATGGCGCCAGAAAACAGTTGCTAGCCCCTTCGCGTGGTTACCTGCGTAAAAAGTAAATGGGTTAGGTTGAGACTCCAAGTGCAGAGTGTGTAGTAAGTGGAAGACGTGTTTTCCCCACGAGGGTGACTCGAGGGTTTAATATCGAACTCTCGGGGAATCAATAGTGAAGATTTATCTTCCTATCCTTCTTTTCGTTACCTACAAAACAAAGTAAATGTTTTGGTCCTCAACCTCACCTAGTGGTTGTCAAGCACAAGGTGTTAGAATGATATCAAGATAATATGCAATGCAAACAAGAGATAAACATGCAATGTAGTAAATAAATATGCAAGGATGGTGGTAGCAGTGATAAATGATATTTTTGGGTTTTATATGATGAATGCAAGATGTAAAAGTGTTTTTGTATTTTCGGATTTAATAATGGCAGAAAATGGTAAAGTGGTAAAAGTTGTTGGAAAGGTGTTTCTTATGATTAAAAATGGACCAGGGTTCATGGTTTCACAAATGCACTCTCTCTTTAATAACGTGGTAGACAATGGAACACTAGAGTTGACATATGAGATTGCAACACAACAGTTTAATGA
This sequence comes from Poa pratensis, assembly GCA_947311845.1. NCBI lineage: Eukaryota > Viridiplantae > Streptophyta > Magnoliopsida > Poales > Poaceae > Poa > Poa pratensis. The sequence goes on along the minus strand of CAMZMU010000036.1, from coordinate 74,446,885 downwards.
CAAGTTATAATCATATGGGCATCACGTGCTACCATAGAGACCTTTTGGTTATTAGTCTCTCTTATACTCCACCAAGATACGAACTAAATCATAACACCTCGGTAATTAAGATAACTCAGAGTATAGCAATAAGTATCATGACATGAAGTTAAAATAAGAACATGCTAGATCTAGTCATGGAGTAGTGGCGATGGTCACACCCACATCTCCGGTAGCATGGTATTTCTTTTTATCCCTAGTGAGGTAACAAAGTAAGGTAAAACACCCAAGTGGATCGTGGAACTTTCTCTCACGTTCACCGCACTAGCCACCCCCCGTTACTCCAACTAATGCACACGTTCCCCCTCACACGCTCTCATAAACATGCTTGATCATAACAAGTAAATAAGAACGGGGTACATAATATGCATCTACTTTCATAATTGAAACAAACCATTGCAATCTCAAACATATATTAACTCATAAAAAGATCCACCACAAAGGTATTACATAGATGACCGTAATCATGTTCAGCAGCTCATACGGTACTAATTAGTGAAGCTCGAGAGAGAGAGATACATAAGTTACTTCCACAAACCCATAGTCCGAGGTGGACTACTCCCTCTTCATCATGGAGACGGTGGAGAAGTCGTTGGAGAAGATGGAGACCACGCCGGCAGCGCCCGCCGGAGTTTTCCCCTCCAATCTGCAGCTCCAGGTCTCTGTTTCGGTGTTTCTGTGTTTCTGCGCGCTCCTTCCAGAGAACGTCGGGGGATAATTTTATAGGCGTTTTTAGGTCAAAACGGAGTCGGTGGAGGAAAGATTGATGGCAACGGAACTCCGAGGCCCAAAGGAGGGGTCCCACACGGTCCATGTACCAGGCCGCGTAGGCCCACCTATCTTGGCCCTCGGGTCTCCGCTTGTTTGCTTCCTTCGCTCCCAAGTCTTCTTCCTTCCAAAAATTGACGCTCGTAAATTTGCAGGTCATTTGGACGTCGTTTGGGTCCCTGAAACATTAAAGGAAAGAAATAGGGTTTTCTGCCTGCGCAGGGTTAATTCCATAAAAAAATAGGAAACATATCAAATATTCCCAAAATCATTATAAAACAGTGATATAACCCTTATATGATGCAAATATGACTGGAATATAAGTAAAAATAATGCAAAGTTCATGTATGCATTTTACATGCATCAGTATACTGACTCAAAATAAAAGTAAAAGATAGTCCCTTCGCAGAGGTGATACCCAATGATGCTACTATGACGGGCGCGTAGTTGACGAGGGAATCTTGATGAGGTGTTGCTTCTTCGCTCCCCGTCAACGGCGCCAGAAAACGGTCTTGATGGCCCTTCACGTAGTTACCTGCGTGAAAAGTAAATGGGTTAGGTTGAGACTCCAAGTGCAGAGTGTATGTAGTAGTGGAAGACAGTTTTCCCACGAGGGGTGACTCGAGGGTTTAATATCGAACTCTCGGGGAACCAGTATTTCAGGTGTTATCTCCTTATCCTTCTCTTGAGAACCTGCAACAAAATAAATTGTTTTGTGCCCTCAACCTCACCAAGTGGTTGTCAATCACAAGGTGTGAGAATGATAATAAAATAAATATGCAAACAGTAGTAAATATGCAATGATGGTAAAATAAATATGCAAGGATGGTGGTAGTAATGATAAATGATATTTTTGGGTTTTTTATAATGTATGCAAGATGTAAAAGTGTTTTTGTATTTTCGGATTTAATAATGGCAGCAAACAAAAGTGGTGATAAAAGTGTTGGAAAGGTGTTTCTTATGATTAAAAATGGATCGGGGTTCATGGTTTCACAAATGCACTCTCTCTTGAAAACGTGGTAGACAATGGAACACTAAAATTAACATGAAAGATGGCAAGACATGGTTTGACAAGTTATTAATAATATGGGCATCACGTCCTAACATAGAGATCTCAAGTATAAGTTGTTCTCTCTCTTATGCTCCACCAAGATGCGAACTAAATCATAACACCTAAGTAATTAAGATAAATCAGAGCATAGCAATAAGTTCAATGACATGAAGTTAAAATAAGAACATGCTAGATCTAGTCATGGAGGTAGTGGCCAAGGTCACATCCACTCTCCGGTAGCATGGTATTTTTGTTTATCCCTAGTGAGGCAACAAAGTAAGGTAGAAAACCCAAGTGGATCGCAGAACTATCTGTCACGTTCACTGCACTAGCCACCCCCCGTTACTCAACTAATGCACACGTTCCCCCTCACATGCTCTCATAAACATGCTTGATCATGAAAAGTAAATAAGAACGGGTACATAATATGCATCTACTTTCATAACTGAAACAAAACCACTGCAATCTCAAACATGTATTAACTCATAATAAGATTCACCACAAAGGAATTACATAGATGACCGTAATCATGTTCAGCAGCTCATACGGTACTAATTAGTGAAGCTCGTAGAGAGGAGAGATACATAAGTTACTTCCACAAACCCATAGTCCAGGGGTGGACTACTCCCTCTTCATCATGGTGTCGGTGGAGATGTTGTTGGAGGGGAAGGAGACCACGCCGGCAGCGCCCCGCCGGAGTTTTCCCCTCCAATCTTCAGCTCCAGGTCTCTGTTTCGTGGTTTCTGTGTTTCGGCGGCGCTCTCCTTCGCGAAAGCCCTGGGGGTCTATATATAGTCGTTTTTAGGTCAAGACAAAACTTCGGGAAGAAAGATCGACGGCAGCGGAGGCCCGAGGGCCAGGATGAGGGGTCCCACGCGGTCAGGGAATCTGGCCGCGTGGCCCCACCCCTTTCTGCCTTCTGGTCTCCGTTTCTTCGATTCCTTTGCGCCTACGTTTCGTTCCTTCCAAAAAAAGTGATCCCCGTAAAATCTCAGGTCATTATGACGTGATTTGGTCGCCTGAAACGTAAAAATATAGAAAAAGGGGTTTTCTGACAGTGCAGGGTTAATTCCAGAAAAATGGGGAACTTGTTAATTATCCCCAAAACTCAATATAAATCATGAATATAACCCTTATATGATGCAAATAACATGGAATAAAATGTAAAGTTCATGTATGCATTTTACATGCATCAAGAGGGAAGCGGGGATTAAATCATGTGCTAGAGCTTTTTGAGTTCTATAAACAAAAACAAAAATTATTTTTGAGAAGTGGTTGTCTAGTCAACGACTGGTGGTAGAGTATTTCTTATCTTCCATGCTTAACAAGTTTGAGAGCGGTTCCAAGATTTTATACTTTATACATTATATAATTTGACACTTAGCCCCACCTTTGCTTACACAAATCATGGCTAGCCGAATCCTCGAGTGCCTGCCAACTTTCAACATATCCATGGAGGAGTGTCTACGGGGCAAATATTTGGCGCCCCTATGCATCGCTTTCAGGCGACTGTTTTTTTTTAGAACATGCGGTGACCCAGCACACCACTATATGTTGTAGTGTACAAGTCGTTGATGTAACACGCGCGGAAGGACCTCTCCGCAAATATTATATCCCTCAGAGTAGTACAACAGAAACATAGTTGGTCCAAGGTAACACTATAGGATTACAACACTATTCAATACAAAATTTCGAGACCAGCTCTAACTCTAATTCCTGATCCACTACTGCTGTTGTCACAGCCCTAGTCTATTCCATCTGGAATATCGTTATCCAGATTCCACTCCTCCTTCCAATAGGCGTTGTCTTCTCCAAGGGCAATATTGTTGTCCTATACATCATTGGCAATGTTGTCGACATTCCTCCATTGGCACTACTGTCGTCGTTAATTCCGTTGACTCCTCCAAGCTTCACCAGGTAGACCTGACTCCTTGTTGAATACTTCCTCGACGTCTTGAAGAATATCTGGCAATTCCTTTGATGGCTCCAAAATCTAAGCAGGGGGTCAACGGGGAAAGGGTGAGCAACACGAGCGTTACTCAGCAAGTTCAAATAATATAGGAAAGAGTTTTGGTTTTGAATGCTCTAGCTACTACCATGACAACGGTCATAAGCATAATGCAAGTTTTGGAAAACATTTCTTCAAAAGGTCAGGTTTTATTTCAGAAAACTATGCTCACAGCCTCCACGGGTCTTGCGAATCAAACACGGGATTCCTTTCCCGCCGCGACCTGTAGTTCCTTCCGGGAACACGGATGTGACAGCCACAATTTGGTACACTCTGCAGAGGTGCGTAACTTTACCCATAAGAGAAACCTAGCCTTGTTGCCTTTCCGAGCGGCCAAACTCGTCCATACTTCCATGGTATGGGGCCAGGTGTGAGTCCAAAGCCAATCACTGCCCCTCTCCACACAACACATATCCACCAATTTGTGGCGCGGCTGGTAACAAAGACCGCTATCCCACCACCTCTCCCGAGCTTCTATTCCAATCACCCCGTCAGGTGGGAAGGTCACGCGCTTCCACGTTGTTGGCCGCCGCAACGGACACAACCAGGTAATAGCCTGCCCAGGATATGTGAACGAGAGAAGATAGCAGCTATCTGTACCGTCCATAGCAGATCTCATGGTAAACGCTTCGATACGGCACGTAAGGATCACTGTGACATTGGTAATTAATCCTAGATATATACTTTCCCGTACAATGGAACCTCCACCACAACATCATACCGTGGTTCCATTGCCAGCCAACAGTAATATATATAGAAATTCACATCATTCGAAAATAGGTTTTTCTTTTTATGCAGATGATAGAACATAGTACTTTATAAATACTTTGATAAAAATATTTCAACGAACATGCAAGAATGAACTTGCCTGTGGTAGAAATGGTCGTTCAATCCTTCGGGGTTTTGGGGTTTGCGTTAAAACCCCGAGTTCTGAAAATGGCAAGGTAATCCTGATAAGGACTACTGAAAACTCTAGCAGCATGTGACAAGGGTATACATCTCGGGTACCCTACCGTGAGGGTACCTGGTGCACGTGGCGACTAAGGCCCAATAGCGAGGAGCCTATTCGAAGCCCAAAACTAGAGGCCCAAGAAGATGGAGTATCTTCCAAGATTAGTCATAGGCATAGTCGGTTTAGTCTTTCCTTACGTGTAAACTAGGTCGGTTATGAACTCCCAAGACCCAGCCTATTTAAAGGCTGGGAGGGGTGCCGATCTAGGACCAAGCCATACTCAAACCACCAAAGCTCTAGCGAGATCGACATCTCGCCAGAGCCACCTTGTAACCGCATAATCTCACACGATCAATAACAGACAAGCAGGAAGTAGGGTCTTTACCTCTACCCGAGGGGCCTGAACCTGGGTAAATCTTTGCCTCTGCTTGTCAGCCGACGAAACTACCAGTACTACCACGTTCTCTCCCCATAATCTCAACCCTAGGTCCTTAACCATGGGATTTGATGAGTGTACCCTCGTCAATTGGCGCCCTCTGTGGGAAAGAATAGTGCTGAACTCACGGTTTCTTCGGTTCCATCGGAAAACGACGACTCGCCGATCAGATCTACAAACGCAACTCGCCAGCTGCATCAACAAACCAGAACTCGCCGACTCGGGCAGCACATGGCAACTCGCCGACTCACTCGACAAACGGCGGCACGCCAGCTTCACCTGCAAAAAGCACATCAGATCCTCTGATGGATTTCGAGCCACACTCGCCAGAATTCCAGGAGACCTTCTCCGATCTCGAGTCAGGTTTGGGTTTAACCGTTGGTTCGTTCAATTTTTTCGTCAACAAGCTTGGTGTGCAGGACTTGACGGATCCACGCCAACTCGCGACTTCCGCACCCGAGGCTCCATCGGTTGCGGCCCGTCGACTGCGGATCCATCAACTGCGTCCATACCATCGTCGATCCTCCAAGCTTGCTCGTCTGCAACAACCATGTCCACACGAGAGATCCAAACGATCCCGAACAAACGATCCCGAACTCGATCTCCCACTCGAGGATAGTTTCGACTGCGGGATCTCCCTCAGCGACTTTGACGAGCCTGAAACTCATATCGACAACTACGTCGACTCCGAGATCTGCACCAACAACAACCTCGACTTCGAGATTCATAACAACTTCGCCGACGCCGAGATGAGCATAGGCGATGAAGGCATCGACAGCGAGATCCGTCCAGACGGACCACTCGATGGGCATATCGACTCCGACATGAGCCTTGATGACGACGTCGAGTCCATGATGGGACTCGAAGACACATACACATACCCTCGGGTGATACCCCAGCAGGTCTACGTTGCCTTCGCCGCAGAATCATCTGATGCTGCGGCCAGTCGCAGGCCTACAGAGTTCCCGTGCACGGTTACTATGCCGGACGGAGTCACAAATCTCACAATTACTGCTGAGATGGCAGCAAAAGCAGATAAAGTTATCAAGGAGTGCACAATGATGCCAGCAGACGCAACACGGGAGGAGATGCTGACCTTCCAGTACTTCAACTGGCAGGAATCACTTCGACTGAAGCAGATAAGAGCAACACTCGAAGAACGCAAAAAGCAGGCTAGCTTGTCGAGTGCGCAGAAGACAGCTCTCCCTGAGCTCCACCGGGCGAGCAGACACAAGACCCAGATCAAGGCTGTCACACCTCTCGCCGGATGAGAGGGCGGCACTCACCCGCAACTTAGGCAACTCTTTCATGACATACGACGAGGAGGGAGTGCCAGTACCCAAAACAGCTGCGGGTGCTCTCTTTACCGCTGCAGCATACCTAGAGGCAATCAAGCCTCCAGCTGATGACCCCAATGCAAAACTACATCGCCAACAGATCAAATCACTCGCCTTAGCGGCGAAGGCCATACGCCAAATTCCAAAAACTCCAGGGGGAGTCGAGACCGTGCCCTAGTTGACACGCGTCGTGAAGAGCATAATCACAGTGGTCGCCGCCACCACTCGAAGGAAAGAAGCGGCTCACGTAGGCGCAGGTCCAGGAGCAGATCACGCAGATCTTACAGTAGCGACTCATACTCTGATCGAGAGCCTGAGCCACATGGAGCTCTGTGCTTCACTCGACGCGTCCGCGAGACACGGATGCCCAAAGGGTTCAAACTTACATCTGAACAGCCCAAGTACACGGGTCGACAGGAACCTTCGGGTGGCTGGAAGACTACAGGCTGGCTGTCGCGTGCCAGCGAGGCACAAACATCACAGCCATGCAATACATACGACTCATGCTCGAAGGCACAGCCCGCGACTGGCTCAAGGCCCTACCTCCATCAACATACGACTCGTGGGATCACTTCCGCACTGACTTCATCAAAAACTTCGAGCCTCTATGTGAGCGCCCAAAAACGTTCGAGGAGCTGCGAGCTTGCGTTCAACGGTCAGACGAAACGTTGAGGTCATACATCAGACGATGGACTGAGATACGCAACTCAGTCGGAGTAATTTCAGAAGATATGGCCATGGACGCTTTCATAATGGGCCTCGCCAGGCGGGACTTCAAAGAAGCACTTGGTCGCAAAAAGCCAACCTCTGTGGCTAACCTCTTGATGATCGCGACTGAGTGGGCAGACGGAGAAGACATGGCGCGCACCACACGCGGGTCCTCACCCCGTGACAATCATGAAAGTGGCAGTCGAAGCCGCAGAGACTCATACAGAGACGACCGAAGGCGCAAGCGTTCAAAACGTCACTACGACGACGACAGACCCGATTCATGGCGGCTGGGTTCTCCACACCCCGCAACGACCAAGACAGAAGCGACCGACGGTCAGAAGATCGCGGGACAGTCGAGATGATCGGCGAGACAGTCGAGATGATCGCCGGACAGTCGAGACCGCGGCCAACGCAGTGATAGCTACAAGAGGAAAGACTGGCGCAAGTCACGATCCGCGCACAATCCGAGCGATCATTCGAAGAAAAGATGGATGCTGATTGCAGATTCCACCTGTACAAGGGGGAAGACGGAAAACTGCGCTCCAATCACTCGATGAGAAACTGCAGGGAGTTCGACCAAATGGCGACTGATTACATAAATCTCAGAAAGGCAGCAGCCACACCCGCACCCGTAGCTGCGCCGCAGCCAGCCAATGTACCCGTTCTGATGCCACCACCACCACAGCCTGCAGCAGGCGGCAACATCGCGGGTGCCATACAGCAAGTACCTCGGGTGGACGAACCTCAGTATCCTCCGCTCCAAGGGCAGATGTACATGATACAGAAAGGTCGCCCTTCCAACAGGGAGCAAAAACTTCGCACTCGACAAGTAAACATGGCGGTCACTGAATTCTTGAAAGGATCCGAAACTGCAATAAGCTTCAGCAGAGAGGACCACCCACCATCGGTCGTTCGTCCAGGGCACTCTGCTCTGGTACTCGACGCACAAATTGGAGGCTACGCCATGTCCAAGGTCTTCATGGATGGTGGCAGCGGCATAAACATCATCTTCGCAGATACGCTCCGCAAAATGAACAGGTCAGTCGAAAACCTGCCAAGATCTTCAAATACCTTTCACGGTATCGTCCCAGGCAAAGCAATAAGCCCAGAAGGCACCATACAACTCGACGTAACGTTCGGGGACAAGAACCACTTCAGGACAGAGTCGATTGAGTTCGAAGTTGTCGACTGGAAGTCACAATACCATGCCATACTTGGACGCCCGACGTTCGCTCGATTCATGGCGGTGCCACACTACGCATACCTCCAGCTAAAGATGCCTGGACCAAAAGGAGTAATCACAGTCAAGGGAACTTCCAAAAGTCTGACTCTTGCGACCGAGAGTTTAGCAAAATCTCTGAGATGTTTGGCATGGAAGCAACACTCGCCGATCTAGCGGTCTCCAACGATCGAACACTTATGCCGGAGCACAAAAGGTGGCAGTCGACAGAGCATTCAATGCCACCAATGACACAAGATCGCATCAGGTGCACCCGACTGACCCGACCAAGACAGTCAATGTCTCGTCGAGTCTGCCTATCGCATAGGAAAGCGCGCTCGTCGAATTCCTCCGTGAGAACTGGGATATATTTGCATGGTGTCCAGCCGACATGCCAGGTATTCCCAGGGAATTCGCCGAGCACTCTCTCCAATTATTTCCAGATGCTAAACCAGTCAAGCAAACAATGCGCCGCATATCCGGCCCAAAAAGAACCGCAGTCGAAGCCGAAGTCGACAGGCTACTCGCAGCAGGTTTCATCAGAGAATCAAGAAATCACAATGGGTGGCCAACCCCGTACTCGTAGAGAAGAAGCACACAGATATCCTTCGGATGTGCGTAGATTTCACAGCACTCAATAAATGTTGTCCAAAGGATCACTTTCCACTACCTCGAATCGACCAGATCGTCGACTCCACCGCCGGGTGCGCTCGCTTGTCCTTCCTGGATGCTTACTCGGGTTACCACCAGATAAGGATGAAGGAAGAGGATGAAGAGAAAACGGCGTTCATAACCCCACTCGGGGTCTACTGCTACACAACAATGCCTTTCGGGCTCAAGAACGCAGGCGCAACCTACCAGCGCATGATGCAAGACTGCCTCAAGAAGCAAATTGGGCGAAACGTCCAGGTCTACGTAGATGACATGTCATCACAACAAGGGAGGAAAACACACTACTCGATGACTTGCGAGAGACGTTCGCAAACCTCAAACGCTTCCACATCAAGCTCAACCCGAAGAAGTGCACGTTCGGCGTCCAGCCGGGCACTCCTGGGTATCTAGTCTCGGCTCGAGGAATCGAGGCAGACCCGGAGAAAATACAGGCCATCTTGACGATGCAAAGGCCTTCAAAGCTCCATGACGTGCAAAAGTTAGCGGGTCGAGTGGCAGCACTCAGTCGATTCATCAGCAAGCTAGGCGAAAAAGCACTCCCGTTCTATCGACTGATGAAGAAAGCAGATAAATTCGAGTGGACGCCAGAAGCCGAAGCAGCCTTCACGGACCTCAAGCGAGTCCTCACAAGCCCTCCAATCCTCGTCGCACCAAGGGAACGCGAGCCACTATACCTATATGTCTCCGCAACTAACAGGGTGGTGAGCACCGTACTGGTGGTCGAACGCAGGGAGGAGGGACACGCCCAAAGCATACAACGTCCAGTCTATTACTTGAGTGAAGTGCTCTCCATATCAAAGCAGCGGTACCCGCACTATCAAAAGCTGGCCTACGCCGTGTTCATGTCCTCAAGGAAGCTGACGCACTACTTCGCAGAGCACCCGATCACTGTAATCAGCACCTCAGGGATCGGGGACATCCTCACAAACCCCAACGCAACTGGGCGAGTCGCAAAATGGCTCATCGAGCTAGCACCACGAGATATCAAGTATGATTACCCGAAGGCCATCAAAGCACAAGTCTTACCTGACTTCCACACCGAGTGGATCGAAGCTCAGTTGCCAGGAGCACCAGATGTGTCCAACTCATGGACTATGTACTTTGACGGCTCAAAGAAAACGAAGGCGCAGGCGCAGGTGTCATCCTCATATCACCAAAAGGCGACAAGCTTCGCTATATCCTGCAGATGGGATTCGAGTTCCCATCCAATAACGAAGCAGAGTACGAGGCCCTGATCCATGGCATGCGGATGGCCAAAGCCCTCGGGTGCACTCGACTGATGATCTATGGTGACTCGAATCTTGTGGTGCAGCAAACAATGAAGGCCTGCGATGCAATCGCAGATAACATGATCGCCTACCGTGACCTGTACAACTCATGGAGGGCAGCTTCGAAGGCTGCGAGTTGCGGCACATAGGGCGTGAGAGCAATGAAGAAGCAGATAAGCTAGCCAACATTGGCGCGACCAAAGCACCAGTTCCACCTGGTGTCTTCTCGAGCGCATCGAGCACAGGTCCATCAAGAAAAGCGAACATCTCCTACATCAGCCGCACCAGCCAAGAGCAAAGCACCTAGCACAGAGGACCCGCCAGTCGAGGTACTCCTCATGAGCCAACTTGGACTCAACCTTTCCTCGCATACATACTCCGCGGCGAGGTACCTGAAGACATAACAGAGTCAAGACGCGTCACTCGACGATCTAAAGCATACACGTCATCAACGGCGAACTATACAAGCGCAGCGTATCAGGTATGTTCCAACGTTGCATAGCATTTGAAGATGGCCAAGCCATCCTTCGTGATATTCATGCAGGTACCTGCGGGCATCATGCCAGCAGTCGATCACTCGTAGCCAAAGCCTTTCGCGCAGGCTTCTACTGGCCCACAGCACTCAAAGACGCGGAGGACATAGTCAAAAGGTGCATCGGCTGTCAAAAATTCGCCACAAAGCCGCACGCACCCGCATCGGCGTTGAAGACAATACCATTGGCCTGGCCCTTCGCCCATGGGGGCTCGATATGGTGGGCCACTCAAAAAATCCTCCCATGGAGGGCATACTCACCTTCTGGTGGCGGTCGACAAGTTCACCAAGTGGATTGAAGCAGTCCCTATCACAAGTTCGACTGCCACTACAGCAGTCAATTTCATAAAATCCATCATATACCGCTTTGGTGTGCCAAGTAGCATCATCACTGATAACGGTACAAACTTCACGGCTGAAGAATTCCGATCCTTCTGCAAAGAGCAAGACATTACGCTCAATTATGCATCTGTGGCACACCCGCAATCCAATGGCCAAGTCGAAAAGGCCAATGGACTTGTGACGACGGAATCAAGAAACGCCTCCTGGTGCCACTCAAAAGGGCCGCGGGTGCTTGGGTCGAAGAACTCCCGTCTGTGCTATGGAGCCTACGCACAACTCCCAACGCTCAACACAATTCACTCCATTCTTCATGGTCTACGGCGCAGAGGCAATCCTGCCATCAGATGTAAGATTCAATGCACCAAGAGTCGAAGCATACAACGAAGAAGATGCAGATGAAGCACTCGAAGATGCAGTCGACTTGCTCGAAGAAGCACGCAACACGGCGCTAGCACGCACAGCTGTCTACCAGCAAGACCTCCGCAACTATCACAGCCGTCGACTGCGTACCAGATCCTTCGAGGTTGGCGACTTGGTACTTCGACTGAAGCAAAAGAAGGTGCACAAACTTGCTTCTCCATGGGAAGGACCCTTCATCATCACCGAGGTCATTGGTGGTGGAGCATACAGACTGAAGCACGCGAAGACAGGCGAACTCTCGCATAATCCTTGGAACGTTGCGCAGCTGCGCCGTTTCTATGCTTAGATTGTTCAGTCGCATAATGTAATAGGCACATATGTCGGATGGCTGCAGGTTTCAGACGCGCTCTTTTCCTTACCAGGGTACCTAAGGGGACTGGAAGGTTTTTAATGAGGCGGCCTGCAGCTTAACATTCAAAAATGGAATATAGTCAATGATTCCTCATATTTCTCCCTGTTTACTACTCGCATAACTTATTCGCACAACCTTAGCCTCACCCGAGCACTCGGGGGCTGCGCTACCTCAAAACATGAGCTTTCGCTCCTTCTTCAAACATAATACCCTAGCCGCACTCGAATACTCGGGGGCTGGGTCATAAAAATCATACAAACAAGTTGCTCAATAACATGAGTTGAAGTTCCAAACATCGCAAAAATTCACAGCCTCACTCAAACACTCGGGGGCTATAGAATTCATGTTATATATTAAGTGTTTGTCATAAACCCCGTTTGATACACTCGGGGGCTGCATACATAAAGTAAACAAATATACATTATGTACAAGTGGCAAAAATTATACTCAGGGGCTGTCCCCTACACAGAAAAACCCTAATCTTCCGGTTCGTCCTTAACTGGTAGAACAGGGCCCATAAGTTGAGCGTGATAACACTCAACCAGCACCCTCTCGCATATTCGACTGTATCGTCAAGATGCGACTGCGACAAAGTTGATCCAGAAATGGGTGGGCGTAGCTGCATATGTGGACGCTGGCTTCGGATATATGCCATCGTTGCGTTGGCTCCATCCACAAGCTTCTGGGTGATAAAGTCTCGAATGGGACCGGCACTTCGGAAAAGCCCGAGCAACGCGTGGATTCCTTGGGGTTGCTCGGTGCTTATCCAAGCGAAAGTGCTGACGGCCCGTCGTGGGTTTGTCGGTCGCATTGTTCAACTGCTCATCTACATGAGCCTGCTCCGCCTGGAAATCTGGAACAAAACCTGCAGCAACGCACGTTGGGTGAACAAAAAGGACAGACTATGAACTCTTGAGATCAGGGCAGTCATGCTTACACTCGAGTTGTCTGTTCACGATCTCCATCTCGCCAAGCACATAGTCCTCCCGCTGAGTGGGTAAAGCAGGCCTCGCCCTCATCCTATCCAGCTCACTTCGGGTAGTCCCCAACTCTTGCTCCAGTTTTGCGACTCGAGCCTTCATATAACGCATTACTGCGGCATCGTTTGCCACCTGAGCTCGAGATCGAGTAGGGACGCGATGCCGCGATGAGCCAGATGAAGTGGCGGCTGCCCATGGCTGTTCCAAATGTCATAAAAATATCATGTCAGATATGAGAAATTCATCACAAAGCTCAGGCGAGTGATTGCATATAGCCTTACAGGCACAAAGACAGCAAGGAACCAAATCAATACAAGTGTAGGAAAAGCATACGCATACTCGCGTCAACATAAAGAATAATTACACAACATAAATAAGAGTTCGGCTGCCCTATTTCTCGGACACAGACTCTGACCTAGCCCTACTTTCGCGGGTGGCAACCTCCGCCGCTCGGCGCTCCATAGTGGCTATGAAGATGTTGGCCAGTCGAGCGGCTGGCTCGCTAACGGCCTTCAGAGACATAGGCTTCCCACCGGGCCTTTGAGGGAAGTCAGACATGGCTGCTTCGAAGTCACCCTTTATTCCATGACCCAAAATGAGCTTGAGGGTCGACTCCGAGCCGCGTACCGTTAGAGCACGTACAAAGCTCACCATGGTCGAGGTCCCCGGTCCAAGCACGTCAGCAAAGCCATCAGCAGTCGACGGCACCTCCTTCAGTGGAAGCACGTTCTGGTGCACGACGCCGAGGGTGCTGGTAGACTTGGCAAGAGCGTCCTACGCCTGGGCGAAAGTAGCGCCGAGGTCACCTATAACTTGGTCGAGTGATAACTCATCACTGACCATGTCAGTAGGTGCCGGCACGGCAATCGTCTCTGCAATAAGTACCAGAAAGTGCAAATATTAGTACATAATACCCAACGGGTACACGAGGGACAGGCAAAGAGATAGTTACTTACCTCTCACATTTTGCGCAAGGCCAGCCAGTCGCTCAGCATACCCTTTCTCGCGTACAGCGGCTGCGGCCTTGGTGGCATCCACAACTTTCTTCGACTCGGCGCGTTGAGCTTCGAGTGCTTCCTCTAGCTCTTTCACTCGAGACTCAGCCGATGCCTTGTCGCCTGAATTTGATGGCGAGAAGCAGTTCAAAAATCGACTAAGCAAAAACAGTGCAAAAAGAACTTCGGGTACAGAATCAAAATATACTTACGAGTAAGTTGCTCCAGGTTAGCACGCAGACTGTCCCTCTCCTGCTCCACCTGGACAAAAGCCTTGCCTGATTCCACCAGGTTGAGGTAGTAAGGCTGCAAGCACACGAAACCAGCATAAGTTATACATAATCAGTCCCTGTATGCGGACCCGCCAAAAAGCACTTACGTGTTCAGTCCAAGGCGCAGGCTTCGCGGCCGATGTCCCGACCTCCGGAGTTGCAGCACTCGTAGCCTTGGCCTTTTCAATGGCAGTAGAAGTGGCCGTTGGTTGAGCAACATCAGGAGCAATGGGGAGAGGTTCGGATGTGCTGGAGTCAAAATTTTGTCGGATGGAGGAGTTGGAGGATGCACAGTCTCAGCACTATGAGGGACAGAAGACAAACAACATAAGCAAAAATATCAACCAGCGAAACTTAGTGCAAAAAGCTCAGGAGCAAACCTGTGCTCTTCTTCCTCCTCACTATCAAGGTTGTCAAAGTTTGGGCCCCAAAAAGCAGCTCCTCACCCGATTGGGGAGGAGGAGCTGACCTCAAAGGGCTCACATCCAAAGGAACAGCCTTGGCAGAAGGAGAGGAGCCCGAGTCTCCGTCGTCCTTCGCATCCGACTCCTTCGCGAGTGAGCTTGTGGAAGAAGACAAACCTTGGGCCACCCGACGATGTTTGCGAGTGGGAACCTCGCTCACATGATCAGTCGTGGCTGGCTCTTCAGTCTGTACTTCCTCTGTCTCTCCCTCTTCAGCCTCTTCCATGAGATGTGGTAGCTGAAGGTAGAGGCGATTCATCCCCTCCCTTCGTCTCTACCGTTTGCACCTCTGTCTCATCAGTTGGGCCATTCTCGGGAAGGGGAGGAAGGGTTGACGCAGTCGAATGCCCCTGCACACAAAGGAGAACATCCAAAGAGTTAAAACATGCAAAAACAAAGGGTGACAAAAGCCCGACAAAAGTACATAAATGCTATACTTACTTCAAGCAAAGGGTTGTCAGCCCCATATGGAGTGACAGGGCAGTCAAGATTGCAGGATCGGTTGCCTTGATGCTGGTAATGGATCGCACATGCGTGTCCAGCTCATTCTTCGACAACTCGTCTGGGCTCATTCGACTGGCGTCATGTGCACCTTCATATTGCCACATGGGATGAGCGGGGCGCGAAGCGGCCACACCCGCAACTTGACAAAGGTGGCAATCAGATGCACACCAGTGACAGTGCCTAGCAACTTAGCAATCTTCTCCAAAAGGGGCTGCGCCTCCGCTTCTTCTTCAGCCGACAAAGGATGGGCCCATGCGTTGGTCTTCTCCAGAGCCTTGGCAGCCGAAAGGCAGGGAGGCCTGCTTGCTCTGTGGAGACATAGAACCATTTGGTCCTCCACCCTTGTGCAGAATCGACTGGCTTCAGGGCAAAGTATCGGGTGTCGCCGCGTACTTGGATCCCGAAGCCACCCACGGGGTAGGTGCGACCACCTCCCACATTTGGGCGGACGACGAAAATTGACTTCCACAGCGCCCAACTGGGAGAAACTCCCAAAAACATTCACAGAGCGTGATGAAACACGCAATGTGCAGAATACCGTTAGGGGTGAAATCGTGGATTTGCACCCCATAGGCATACATAAGACCACGAACAAAATCATGGAGGGGGAGCGAAAACCCTCGAGGAAGAAATTCGCAAAACAAACTCGCTCATTGGCGCGAGGCTCGGGGAATACCTCCTTGGGCGATGGAGCGCGGACCGCTAACTGGTCCTCGGGTGGCAGCAGGCCCTTCTGGCGGAGCTTGACAAGGTGGGCATCCTTGATCGAGGATTTCGCCCAATCCCCGGCGCTCTTCTTCAGACCAGCAGCAGCCGCAGATGTACTAGCCGCGGTTTTCTTTCCCTTCACTGCCGCCGCATCGGTCGTGGCAGCAGTGGCGGCAGAACGCTTGTTGCCCGCTCCTTTCTTCATCTTCAAAGGGAAGGTGGCGGCGCGCAAAGCTCTGGCACAAGAACAATGGAGGAGGAGCGCGAGGAAGAAGATGCAACAGGGGCGGCGCAGGAGGCAAATGACTAGTAAAAAATTATGCCAGCGCCGTTCTCCCTATTTACCACAAGGCGAAAGCAATCTTAACCGTTCAAACAAGAATCGTGTGCTCCGCGAGCAATCCTACCATACACGTGGCAAGCGGAGGGCAACCGTCGCCGGCCACTCCGCCCACTACGCACGCAAAAAGAGGAGCCATCATCACGCCTCCGTAAAAAGTGGGCCAGAGTGGTCAAATCAAGTCCAAACGGCACCGTCGTTCGGTCAGCGCTGCACAATGGGCCCACCTATGTTACGTCCCATCCATCACAGCATAACGCACGCCACCGCGTGTCAGGCAGCGCAGTGCCAAAAACGTCATCCCTGACGTCATCTCAAAGCGCTTTATCAGAAATACATTCGAGTCTGCCCAACGCATATTGGTCACTCGACTGTTTTGTTTGGTTCGGGTGTGAAAAGCAATGTTAAGCAAAATTGGTCACTCGACCATTCCTTCGGCTGAGGCATATTACTCCCATCGGGAGCATATCAAAAAATTCTTCGACTGGAGATGTTCAAGATAAAATGATTTTGAGATTATCCTCCATTACAAGCAATACAGCATAATCTCGGGGGCTACTCCCATCGGGAGCACTGTCGTGCACCCGATAGAATTACGGCAAAAAATTTCTTCGATTAACATATGCAGTGTAAGAAGATCTGAGATTATCCTCCATTGCAACAATAAAGCACAATCTCGGGGGCTACTCCCATCGGGAGCGCTGTCGCGCACCCGATAGAATAACGACAAAGTGTCAGTCGACAAAAGTCTCGACTCAGTTCATAACAAAATCATACTCGAAACATTCCCGAGTTGCGTCCGTCGCAAATACCTCGGATGCTGCACGCATAGTGCAAAGGTAAGACCGCCGAACTTTCGAGCTGGGCTAAGGACCGTTCCAGCAACGTCAATCCTTAAGCTTTCCGTGTCAGCAGACATGATGAAAAATCCTGACGGACGCGTTGGGTAAAATTCAAATTTATGTTGCAGATCGACTCAGTAAGACCTCCGCGACCTAGTCGAATCTGACCAGTTTGTTCCAGATTCGAGTCCGGGGACTTGAGTTTGATTGAAAGCTAGTAAGGTTTTACCCGAATGTGTAGTTAACCAGTCCCGATCCGTCGAGTGTACTGGGCCTGCTAAGCTATCATCCCTTGATTATCATAAGCAAAAACCACAGTCGATGAGATACTCGACATAGCCAACATGTGCATATACAGGAATTCCAATTATAATATGCAGAATACAAAGCATATGACGTGCACTTACGAACGAGTCCATGCCCGATTCTTCGAGTCAGACAAGTACTCGGGGGCTACTGACAAGGGTATACATCTCGGGTACCCTACCGTGAGGGTACCTGGTGCACGTGGTGACTAAGGCCCAATAGTGAAGAGCCTATTCGAAGCCCAAACTAGAGGCCCAAGAAGATGGAGTATCTTCCAAGATTAGTCATAGGCATAGTCGGTTTAGTCTTTCCTTACGTGTAAACTAGGTCGGTTATGAACTCCCGAGACCCAGCCTATTTAAAGGCTGGGAGGGGTGCCGATCTAGGACCAAGCCATACTCAAACCACCAAAGCTCTAGCGAGATCGACATCTCGCCAGAGCCACCTTGTAACCGTATAATCTCACACGATCAATAACAGACAAGCAGGAAGTAGGGTCTTTACCTCTACCCGAGGGGCCTGAACCTGGGTAAATCTTTGCCTCTGCTTGTCAGCCCACGAAACTACCAGTACTACCACGTTCTCTCCCCATAATCTCAACCCTAGGTCCTTAACCATGGGATTTGATGAGTGTACCCCTCGTCAGCATGATATTATGCATAATCATGAGATGCATTGCACCCCCAAATTCCCAAATTATGGATTTTAAGATTTTTTGAGTGTTTGGGAGTTCTTAATTATTTAAAGAGTTTCACAAAAAAATTTATGAGCAATAAATTTAAAGTGATTAAATTTATATAGTTTTGAACTTCAAGACTTTATTTTCCCATTTTATTTTCTTTTAAGAAAATAGATTTTGAAAAAGAATTTCAAGTCATTTCCACTTAAGGATCCTTGAATTTTTCTTCCATAAAATGTTTTTCAAACTTCAAATAAAACTTACATAAATATTCCTCATATTTTGTACAGTTTGTTGCATATTTTTACTTGATTTTTGTGGCCTTTGATTTGGTGTGAAAAATCATTTAAATTTGAATACTTTTGATTTGGTAAATTACCAAAGTGCCCCTACGGTCGGTTTGGTTGGAGTGGGTCAAACCCAGCCAATTGGGCCAAGCCCAACTAGCTACTGGGTCCAACCGGGATTCACCGTCGCTGCCGCCACGCCATGCTCCGGCCGTTGTCGGCCGCCTCCTGCGTTGCTGCTCTCCGGCGCTACCTCTCCTTCGCCTCCCCTTCCGATTCCCCTACTGCTCTCGCCCCCAATCGAGCTCACTCGCGAACCCTAACCCTAGTCGCCATGGCTCGGGTCGCCGGCGCGATACCGCACCGCCGCGCCTCCTGCTGCTTCTCCTCTAGCCGCTGCTCGACCTCCTTCTCAACCTCGCCTCTGTGTCGTCTACCTCAACCTTGACGCCGACGGGATGGCAGTGCCACGACTGCAACCCCGGCGTCACCGCTGCTGCTCCTGCTCGCTCTCCTTTACCAACTCCAGTGCTCCTTCTAGTGCTCGAGAGCTTCCTCGACATGGTGATGCCGCTAGTGTGGCTCGGCGTAGGTCGATGCGCCGCTGCTGTGGTGCTCCCTGTGCCGCCATCGTCGTGGTGCTCGTCGGACGTCGTCCTTGCGGTAGCTTTCGTCGTGGTAGTTGATACGTCTCAAACGTATCTATAATTTCTGATGTTCCATGTTGATATTATACCAATTGTTACATGTTTTATATACACTTCATAGCATTTTTATGCATTTTCTGGGACTAACCTATTAACAAGATGCCATAGTGCCAGTTCCTGTTTTCTGTTGTTTTTGTATTTCAGAAAAGTTGTTCTGGAAATATTCTCGGAATTGGACGAAACCTGGACAGGACCTCCTATTTTTCCAACACGTACACGAAGTCCGAAGGAGAGACGGAGGCGACCGAGGAGGGCGCCACACCCTAGGGCGGCGCGGCCCCCCTCCAACCGCGCCGTGGTGGGGTGTGGGCCCCTCGTGCACCGCCTCGCGACGCCCTTTGGACTATATATTGCCTCCGCGGTGAAAACCCTAAAAGAATCGACTATTTCTCCAGAAGAGTTCTGTAGCTCCGCCGCCACCAAAAACCAAGTTTCGGGGGTCAGAAGTTCATGTTCCGGCACCCTGCCAGACAGGGATTGACCCCCGGAGCCATCTCCATCGACCACGCCGCCTCCAGTTCGACTCCATGATGGTTTGTGAGTAGTTCCCCCATGGACTACGGGTTCTAGCCGTAGCTAGTTGGTACTCTCTCTCCCATGTACTTCAATACAATGATCTCATGAGTTGCCTTACATGATTGAGATCCATCTGATGTAATCGGTGTTGTGTTTGTTGGGATCCGATGAATTGTTACATTATGATCGGTCTATCTATTAAAGTTTGTGAAGTTATTGTTGCTGCAATCTTGTTGTGTTTAATGCTTGTCACTAGTGCACGAGTGGCATGATCTTAGATTTAAGCTCTATAATTATTGCTTAGATTGTATCTACAAGTTGTTTGCACATGACCTTGTCTGGAACCCGAGGCCCCAGAGTGACAGCAACTGGGATAACTGGAGGGGATGGTTTTGACACGAGGATCACATGTTTTCACTAAGTGCTAATGCTTTGCTCCGGTGCTCTATTAAAAGGATCACCTTAATTACCATTAGTTTCCCTTGAGGCCCCGCTGCAAACGGGCTGGTAGGACAAAAGATGTTATGCAAGTTTCTCATTGCGAGCACGTATGACTATATATGGAAAACATGCCTACATGATTAATAGACTGGATGTTTTGTCTTAATGCTATTACAATTCTATCAATTGCCCAACTGTAATTTTCTCACCCAACACTTGTTCTTGGAGAGTTACCACTAGTGTAGATAGCTGGGTCCCCGGTCCATCTGTCGTCATCATTGCTTTCCGGTCCACATACACGCCATCAACTATTTCGTGTGTCATTGCCTCTGTGTTACTGTTACTATTGCTCTCATATTACTGCTTCTTTCACATCACCCATGTTACTAGTGCTTTTCCAGGTGCAGCTGAATTGACAACTCAGCTGTTAAGGCTTATAAGTATTCTTTGTCTCCCCTTGTGTCGAATGAATAAATTTGGGTTTGACTTCCCTCGAAGACTGTTGCGATCCCCTTTACTTGTGGGTCATCAGTAGTCTGAGCACTGCCTCGCCATGCCATGGTGTTCATGCCCGAGCGCTGGTATGCTTCTTACTCCTCTCTTCCTCTCCTCTCTCTGAACTCGTCTAGCTCTCAGTGTAGAACATGGTTCCGATTTGTTCTTACTATTCTAGGGTCGGTGGTACAGCTCCAGTTCATCCAGGTGATGAACTAATGCATGTAATCGTGTTGGTTGTCTCGGGTTGGTCTTGGACAGTGGATTAACTGAAGAAATCTTCAGTATGGTCACTTGTTGTTTCTGTCAGTGAATTTCAGAGAAGAAATCTAGATGATTTACTCATCCAGATGATGTAGTGGATGTGTTATTAATTCTTGATTGTTGCTAGTGATCACCCAATGATGTGCGTAGATGATTTTCTTGCTTGTTCTAAAGCTGTAGATGAGCATAAATTATATAGATGTGTTGGGCTTATATGTGCAGGAAGATTTGGTGTTTCCTGAATAGGAACTAGTTGTTGTGACAACAACTGCCCTACGATTTATTCCTATGCCCTTTTGTATACACTGATAAGAACAGATCTTGCACTTGATTTCTTAGCCATGGCCTGTGATGCAAAGGCTGAGGCATGTATTTCGATAAGAACAGATACGTGTGTGGCTTTTAACCTCTGTGATGATTTAGCATAGCAACTCTATGCAAATCTGAGAGATACACTTCTTTCTATTCTCCTAGTTGAGATCTAGTTGAAGGGTAGTTGGAATGATTTAAAGATGTATTCTTGGATAGATTTTGATGTGCTGCCCTGCTCTCCTCTCTTTCTAGCACTGTCCTGTCATTTTCAGAACTTGCTAGCACCTCTCCTCTGCCTAACACACACAAAGAATTAACCTGCTGTTGTTGAGCAGCTTGGTCTTCTGGAAAATGATGATAACCTGCGTCTTGTGGCTAGCCTGCTCCTCCTCGCTACTTGACCTACACTAGTAGGAATGTGCTTATAACCACCACCCTACCGCTGGCGGATGGCATTTGTGCCCGCCAGCGGTATTTACTAGTGGCGTATGCTATTTTCGCACGCCAGCGGTAACCAAGTACCACTAGCGTGCATTCCATCATGCACGCCAGCGGTAGTTTCCAGCAGGTTGCAGGATGCGGGGCTAACTACCGCTGGCGGACGGCATCCGTGCCCGCCAGCGGTACTTGACTTACCGCTGGCGAACGGTGCGGCGTGCCTGCCAGCGGTAGTTGGTGCAGCTGGGACTGGAAACGAGCGAATTACCGCTGGCGGACGTTTTTACCTATCCGCCAGCGGTACATGACTTACCGCTGGCGGGCGCGGCATGTTGTCCGCCAGGGGTAACTTGGCATGTGTATCTTGATGTTTCTGTGACTATTCATCGAAATAGGTCAAATTCTATAAAACTATTGATATTTTGTGATATAACCACAAGTTGTGTACCTTAAAATGATTTTTTAAAAAATCAGACCAAACTATCAAACACTTGTAGTTCAAATTTGGATTGATTTCGGAAAATCAACATAAACTCATTTAACTAGTCAAAATTAGATAGAAATCAAGAAAAATCCTAATACTTGGGGATTATCCATAAAATGTGGACTACACTTTGTGATATTTAGATGGGTGCCATTTTGCACCATATTTTTTGTTCTTGGTTCACAAAGAACGTCAATTTTTGCCTTTAGAAAAAGGAAAATGATATTTGTAAAATCCCTTCGGAACCTTTGCTTCCTGTACCAAGACACACTTGTTTGTCGAATATGAGAACTTTATCACAAACTATGCCGTGCGAATTGCCATAACTTGGTCATTTGCCTTAAAACTTACATATGTTTATACATGATAGACCTTTTTGTGAAGATTTTTTTTGAATAATTTATCCAAAATCAAGTTTATCATTTTTCATAGCAACTAGTACACATAAAAGGACTCCATGCCAGAGGATATCTTTTTTTGAGGGTTTTTCACTTTATTTGATTTTTTTCGAAAAACGGTCAAAATGGTCACCATGACTATTCATCGAAAGAGGTCAAATTTATTTAAAACTATCGATATTTCTGTGATATAAGCACTAGTTGTGTACCTTATAATGATTTTTAAAAAAATATTAGACCAAACTATCAAACACTTGTAGTTCAAATTTGGATTAATTTCGAAAATGGTCAAAACGGCGGACGTGACTGTTCGTAGCTAGGGGTTGAATATTGTGAAACTATTTGTGTATCTCTTATGAAATAGGTACTTTTTCCCTAAAAATGATTTTTCAAGACATCTTGAGCAAACTATGAAGCACTTGTAGTACAAATTTGACCCGCTTCAACCGAATCGTCTTGATTTACGAGAGGTGTAAACATTTGTTTTCTTGTACATAAATATTGTCTAAATATTTTTTTAATGCCATATTACAAATTTGCAACAAATATTTGGTAGTTTATTCAAAAAAACTACTTTTTTGGAGAGTTGGGTCCAAAATTTGGAGATTCAAGCGGATCAAAAAAACTGACCAATGAGACGTGAGGAACTACCTCCACGCGGATCACTCCGCTAGGCGCGATCTGAGCCGTCACTCACTCCACATGTACACACAACGCGCACCACACACGATCTGCTAGTGGCCCCCACCTCCTCTCTTAGATCTATCTTCTCTCTCCTCTCTCAGATCTATCTTCTCACTCCTACCACAAAGTGGCACGACCAGCTCTTCTCTCTCCAGCTCTCCTTATCCTCTCCTTGCATCGATCCCCTCCATACGCACGCACGACCAGGGCGGCCGGCGCTGTGGTGAGCTCCCGTGGATGTTCGGCGCGCGGAGGCCAGGGCGGCCGCTCTCCGCATCTCCGGCCAGGTCGGGCAAGGGACCGTCCAGGGCAGGCGTCGCAGCCGGCGCCGTGGGGCGCGTCGCAGCCAGCAGTGCGCGCGGCGAGGGTGGACGCCGCCCTCTCCCTCGTCCTCCTCTGCGGCCCACGCAGGCGACCTCGCTGGGAGAAGGTCTGGCCGGCCGTGACGCGAGGGAAGCTGTCGCGGTCGTGGCGCCGCCAGTCGCCGTCGCGCTCCAGCTCCGGGGCCAAGGGGAGCTACGCAACTTGCAGGACGCGTCGAAGCTGGCGCTGGGGCAGAGCCACCACGACTTCGGGCACCATCACCACAACTCGACCTCAACCACCATGACCTCACGACCACCATGACGACCTGGTCTTCGGCCAGTCGCACGACCTTCTGCGCCTCGGTGAGCTCCCAGCCTCCTGCGCCTCGCTCGCAGTGGTAGGCCGGGCTGGCCCGGCGAGCTACGGTGGCGGCAGGGGTGGGGATTGATTGGAGGGACCCGATTGTAATTGTTCTTTTAAGGGGACCTTTTCGCAAAAACAAATGTATTAATTAATTTGGTTATATTTTTTTTTAATCTCTAATAATTTACCACTGGCGGACAAAGAACGTACGCCAGCGCTAACACAGAACTACTACTGGCGTGCACATCGGATGCCCGCCAGCGGTAACCAGCCTTACCGCTGGCGGACGGCCGCCCGCCAGCGGTAATTATTACCACTGGCGTAATGATCGCTGGCAGGCGGCGCCAGCGGTAGGCCTTTTCCTACTAGTGCTATTTCCTAGAGTGTATTTATCTAGCTGCAATTTATTTCTGTGGTTGTTCTTGTGTTCTTGAGGTTCTAGCTGATCTGGGAAGATGATTTAGTTGCTAAATTCGTTGCTGATGTATTTGTGCTAAGATAGGAAACATATGATGCAGCTGGCTGTTTGTAGTTTGCTGTTTGGAAAGATGGATATGAGAAAAATGTGTTGTGGTTGGCTGTTGTGATGATTATATACTGCAGGCTGGTTATTGTGGTGGTGACACACAACTAGATGACTCCTCAATCGTATGAGTGAGTAAGGTGCTTGGTTGTCAAGCCCTTATGCATAGGCTTTTATTGAGGTTCAAGTTAAGCTAGATATTTTGCTTGTGGATAGAGATGTCTAGTCATTGGTCTTATCTTCTTGTGGGATTTATTCTGGAGCAAGACAAGTGGCAATTGTCACTAGATGGACTTGTGGGCTGATTCTCCTATGTGGGCTTGTGAAAACTAGTGGCTTAGCAAGTTATGGGTGGTGATCATGTGTGTTTTTCAATTTCGAATTTGTGGCTTTCTCAAATGGCTTATTCTCTTGGTAATTAATATCATTGGAGAAATATTTTTATGTGGGCTTTCTTAATTAAGAACTTGACTAGATTAGAGGGATTAATAAAGTTGCCTAAGATTATAAATATGGATCAGTGTTGCCTTTTGTCCCTTCTCTTATTCGGATCAATGTTGCCTCTTGTCCCTTGTTGCCTAATTGTTCCAAAATGATCCAGATGGTCCAAGTATGATCCATTGTTGCCTTCGATTTAATATTGATCCTTCTATTCAATATTTGGATACTAGGACAAGTTTATAATATCCATTAGTTAAGTTCCAAAATTAAATTGCCTCACCCTTGTGGTGAAGGCAAACATTTTAATCATAAGAAACTTTCCTTTTTTCTGGTTTGTTTTTAGATGATATTCAATTGCTTTATGCCTGCAAAGAGAAATCTATTAACAAGGTCATGACTCTTGTTTCCAAACTACTTTTGCATAACACCAAACTTTTGAATCTCACACTGTTTCTAGAGAAGTTAATAAGAATAGTTACTTGTTTTCTTTCTTCCTTTCTTGTTGTCTTCCTTCTTTTGTTGATGTGCAGGGATCCATGATAAGAAAATTGGGAGATAAGAAGATCAAGATAGGTTGAGAAGATCAAGATCAACTTAGATTAGGCTTTCCTTTTATTCTTTATATTTTCCTTTTGATTTGGATGAGATATGTACTTATTCGATTAAAGATTTAATATTAATTGTTCTTTCATTTTAATCTTGCAAAGTTTGATCTAGCAGACATTTCCCTTCAATGTATCTCATTGGACTTTGAGGATTCCTTGTATAAGATGAGATAAGAACGTGCTGTATTTGATTGTGCTTTGGACATCCATTTGAAATTGTTACTTCTATGTGTGGAGAAGAATGTGATGAAATGATGAGTTGATAAGAGATATGTGTAAGGATAAGATGATAGAATGTGTGAAAGATAAGATGATGACTTTAAAGGAAGAATTGATTTTTATGTGTTGGTATTTGTGTGAATGATGTAATGACATGATAATGAATTTTAGAATGATTTTGAATGATTGCCCATTTTTTACTTGAATTTGAATATAACTTGTCTTTTTTTTTTCAATTGTGGTCAAAAGCGTTGACAACTAGGAAAGGTCATGTCGAAATTCATAGCACTCAATAGGATGATCTAAACCTAAACTCATCGAGTCGAGAGAAACATCGATCCCTTTGTCCATTTTATTAATCGCGTCAAAATTTCCCGCATTTTCAGATGCATGCTATGCAAATGCACAAATCATATCTCTACCATATTGACTCTCTAAACCCTGGGTATTACAGAACAGCTTTCAGGCGACTGCTCGTAGCCGCGTCACCTACTGCATGCGCTTATTGGGCTCGGCCCATATGCTTACGCGTTTCCACCTACTGTTTCTATTTCCTACTATTTTATCTTCCGGCTGTTTCTTCGCCGGGCGACTGTTTCTGCTTCGTGCTTTTGAGTCAGTGCACCGTTCCTACTTTTTCCTTCGGTAGTATCAGGTCTGGCGCGAGAATAAAATGGTTTTAGCTGTTTCAACTAACTTATGCTCACAGATCATATAGACTGCACTAATAAAAGTTTGTCCAGAAGGGTTTCTGATACTTCAACTAGCGAAATATAAATAAAATAGTGTACTGAGTTTCTCTTACATAGAAGTTACGCCTGGAAAATGTGTTTTTGTACTCAGAAAATAGAGATAAAAAATTTCACAATGTTATTTTATGTTTTTTCTGTTAAAAATAGGAACATGTTAGAAATAAGATGAACATATTTTTAATAAAACCTAAACTTTTTTCAACCCAGCTAATATTATTCTGATCCACGAATGTGTTTATTTTGAACCACGTGAACATGTTTTTGACTTCATGAACATATTTTTGTAAAGACCTTGACTTTTTTAGCCTTTTAAACATTTTTTTAACTCCGTAAATATAAGTTTAAAAAATATTTATTTTGAATGAACATCTTTTGAAAGACGTGAGATATTTTTTGCAGCCATCGAACATTTTTGAACCTATGAACAATATTTATAACCCGGTGAACATTTCATTAAATTCATACAAATTACTTTTCCGAACCTTTGATCGCTTTTGATGAAGCGCTGAAAAGGAGAAAAAAGGAATACACGAACGGAAAAAACAAAAGAACAGAAAAATGTTGAAGTTTGTGGAAAATTAAGAATAGAAAAAATGGTAAAAAATAAAATATTCTCATATAAATAGAAACAAAATAAAAAAGAACACTTATGAATGAACATAAAATATTCTTGAACGATTTTAAAAATTCATCAAAACTATTTTAGAATGATTTTAAAAGTGTACAGAAAATGTCGCTGAACAGAAAACGATTTAAAAAAGTGAACCTAAAATGTTTGGGAATGGAAACTATTTTTGCATGATTTAAAAAAAAGTGAACAAAACTATTCTGGGACGATTTTAATAGTGAATAGAAAAAAGCCGGTGAACGGAAACTATTTTTGAACTACTTTAAAAGTTAACAAAAAAGGTTGACGAACGGAAACTATTTTTGAACGATTTTAAAATAGTAAACATAAAAGGGTCAGTGAAGAGAAACAATTTTTGAATTATTTTAAAAAGGTTTGTGAATGGAAACTATTTTTGAATGATTTTTAAAAAGTGAACATAAAATTAGTTTTGAACAATTTTAAAAAGTGAACATAAAATTTCGGTGGACCGGAACTATTTCTGAACAATTTTAAAACTGAACATGGAAAGTTGGTGAACAAAAACTATTTTAAAATACTGAAAAAAGTGAACGGAAACTATTTTTGAAAGTGAACAGAAAAGGCTGGTGAACGAAAACTATTTTTGAATGATCTTAAAAAAGAACAGAAATGACGGTGAACATAAACATAAAAGGCTGGTGAATGAAATCGATTTTTGATAGATTTTAATAAGTGAACAGAAAAAATTATGAACAGAAATTATATTTGGACGATTTTTAAAAAGTGAACAAAAAAATTCTATGAACAGAATTTTGAATGATTTTCGCAATATGAACAAATTTCAAATATGAACATTTTTCAAAAAAATGAAAATCTAAACAGAAATTTAAAATAATATCTAAAAAGAAAAAACTAAGAAAGAAAGAAATAAACAAAAAACGAAATAGAAAATAAATTTTAAAAAATGAACATAAAATTGCGTTGAAAGGAAACTATTTTGAACGATTTTAAAAGTTAACAGAAAAGGTCGGTGAACGAAACTATTTTGAACGATTTTAAAAAATGAACAGAAAATGACGGTGAATGGAATCTATTTTTGTACGATTTTAAGAGTGAACAGGAAAGGCCAGTGAACGAAATCGATAATTTGAACGATTTTAAAAAGTGAACAGAAAAATGTGTATGAACGTTAATTATTTTTTAACGATTTTTAAAAAATGAACAGAAAAAACTCTATGAACGTAAATTATTTTTTAACAATTTTCAAATCTGAACATTTTCAAAATATGAACAATTTTCAAATATGAACACTTTTCAAAGTTGAACGATTTTAAAATTTGAACTTTTTCGACATGAAAAATAAATAAAAAATATCTAAAATGAAAACAGAAAGAAGAAAGAAAAGAGAAACAACCAAAAATAAAAAACGAAAAAGAAATAGAAATAGGAAAAAACAAAAAAGAAGAAAGAAAAAGGTCGATATTTTGTTTGGATGATTTTAAGTGAACAAATAAAAGTCGGTGAACGGAAAATAAGTTTGATCGAGTTTTAAGTGAATAGACTAAAAAGGTGAAGAAGAAGTATGTTCGAACGATTTTGGAAACTACTTTTGAATGATTTTTATAAAAACAGATATTTGAACAAAAAAGGTAGGAGAACAATTACTATGTTTGGACGATTTTTAAGTGAACAAAAACCTACGCTTTGAACAATTTTTAAGTGAACTTGAATGGGTCGGTGATCATAAAATTTGTTTTGAACGAATATTTAAAAGTGCGAACAAATACCCATATTTTAACAATGTTGAAACCAATATTTTAACGAAAAAAGAGTAAGTGAGCAGAAAATTTATATTTGACAATGTCTTTAAGAAAAAGATATTTGAACAGAATTAGTACGCGAGCAAAAAGGTGACATGAACTATTGACCGACTTTCCACATTTGAATTATATTTAGAAACGTATATATTTGAGAAAGAAAGGTAGGTCAACAGACCTACTTCCTAACAGTTTTTTAAAAATGGTATTTGAACATATAAGGGTGAGCAATAGCTACACATACCTAACGCACAGGCACAAAAATATTCAGGGACACAGAAAAAATACAGGGAAATATATGCTTACGATGGATTGAAGAATAGCTACACAGAAACGCTAGATCCATGGGGTTCTCTAATAACCCCATCAAGTCGTCGGTGGATCAAACACATAAGGATATCAAGTATAACACACAGCCTAACGCACAGGTACCCCATGGATCCGCAAGGATAGTAGAAAAAACACCTTCCGATCGAAGTAGAAAAAGAAGAATACCTGAATACGGAACGCATGATTGGTACCCTTCCGCGCCTGGAGAGTGGAGACAGTGAAAAGATCAAAGGAACCTCTCGCGAAATAAATGGGCCCGGCCCAGTAAATAGATGCTTCAGGCCACGCAAGCGGAAGGCGTCGCTAACGGGTGATGCATAGGTTTTGCCCAAATATAGAATTTTTTTTTAGACTAAACGAGCATCCCGTCGATTTCATATAAAGAAACTGCCCACCATTACAAAGGTTTTAAAAAGTAGAGTAACTAAAAAGAGGGAAAAAACGGAGAAGTTTTGAAGCAGAGCATATTACATGGCCTTCAGACTAAAACAAACTACTTTGCTAGAACTGAAGCTACCAAGACAAAGCACGAGACACAACCAGCTTACAGGGGGGGGGGGGGGGGGGGGGTAAAAGAGAACTGCATCTCCAGCATCAGCTGAACCCCACACACCACATCAGCATCAGATTCTCCAACTTTTCAGACAACACCCCAACTCACATAGTTAACCTTGCTGTAGACGGCGCCCAGCCATGACTTCTCGACAAAGCTTCTCCTATCACCTCCTTCAAAGTCTTCACACCATCTTCAAGCATTTTTTGCCCTTGATCTTTCTGCAGCATCGCCCACATGTTAAGCACATTACATAATCTATAAACTACAGAGGCAGGATCATCAGGGAGCTTTTTGTTGAAACAAGCATCGTTCCTAGTCTTCCACAGAGTCCAGCACACCGCTGCACATCCACTGAAGACCAGCTTTCTATTATTGGTAAAGGAATCAATCCACGCCCCAAACATGTCATCAACTCCATCACGAGGTCTGACCAAGTCAAAAGCACACATAACCACTTGCCACACAAATTTGGCAAGGCAGCAGTGAAAGAACAGATGATCCAATGTCTCATTTTGAGAGCAGAAATGGCATTGCTCACTTCCTGTCCACCCTCTCTTAGTCAGTTATCTTTTGTCAGGATACTTTTTTTTACCATGAGCCAAGTAAAGATTTTTACTTTCAGGGGGATTTTCACCTTCCAAAGGAACTTCTGCGGGAAAACCCCAGCAGCTCTCAATTTCAGGTACAAATCCTTAACCCGAAACTTCCCTGTCGTTCATCTAACTCTGTTGGGTTCATCAGTCAGTTGAATATGTTCAACTAATCTCTGAAGTTCAGTGAATTGAGCAGATGTCTCTCCCCACAGAGTCCTTCGGAATCTAATACTCCCCCAGCCTTCATTCAGGTTTGCTACTGTAATTTCTTTGGAGAAGGTAATATTGTAAAGTTTCGGAATTGTATTGCCAAAGGTGAATTGTTCACCCATTTATCTTCCCAGAAGAGTGTCTTCTCACCATTATTCAAAATCCTACCAGCAAACCTCTGAAAGATGGGATTAACACCCATCAGGCATTGCCAGAAATGCGAAGTACTAGGCCCTGCTTGTGCTTGAGACAGCACTTGATTGTGTAAGTATTTATTCGTCAGCAGCTCCTGCCAAGTCCCCTCTGTGTTCTCCAAGCGCCACAGCCACTTGCACAGTAAACTTGTGTTCATTGTCTGAAGATCAAGGACTCCTAAGCCTCCACTTTCCTTTGGCAGGCACACTGTATCCCAATTTACTAGGTGATACTTTTTCTTATCATCATTCTCATTCCAAACCATTCTTTTTCTGCTAATGTCCCATTTCTTGAGAACTCCTTTTGGGCTTCTAGAAAGGAAAGCATATACAAAGGCAGACTTGTCAGACAAGCATTGACCACCCAAGATCCTGTTATGTTCGAGGGGACTCTACGAAGCAACATCGACCCTCTGGATGAATATAGCGACGAGCAAATATGGGAGGTACTTCAGTTTCAAATTTAGTTCCATTGTTCAAACAAATCAATTCTCTCATTGGTTTAAAGACACAATTTTACTTTATCGGTTTACAAAATTAATCAAATTTACTTCTCTTTCTTACTCCTCTATGCATAAGCTACATGCTTTTCTTAATAGCATCTGTAATTCTCTATTTGATGGCTAAAGTAGTTTGTGCGTTATCTACGTTTTCTAGGCATTGGACTGCTGTCATCTTGGAGATGAAGTTAGAAAGAACGAGCTTAAGCTCGACTCTACAGGTTAGATATCTATGAGAAACTCCCAAGATACACTGCTTAGCTTTATGATGTCAATCTTTGTTAGGCAGTTATGATGGGGAGCCAATAACTTGATCTTGTGAACTGAAATGCAGTCACAGAGAGTGGCGAAAACTGGAGCGCAGGTCAGCGGCAACTCGTTTGTTTGGGAGGTGATACTAAAGAGGAGAAAGATCTTAGTTTTGGATGAGGCAACTTCTTCGGTCGATCCAAAGACCGACAATGATATTCAGAAAAGAGTGAAAGGCACCAGAGGTCACGAAGTTGCGCGAAAAGGAAGGATTGGTCACCAAATTGCGAAACGTCAATTATGGGTCACGAACTTGTGGAGTAGGCAATCTTTGGTCATTCCGTCATGACGGACGTTAATTTGGTGACGTGGCAGTCTGTTTTTTGCAAAAAAAAAAAAAACCTTCAAATTTGTGTCATCCAATTGCTAGGTCCTTTTGATTTATTTTTTCCTCTTCTAGCATCGGCGACGACCCGTTCCAATTGCTAGGTCCCTCCGTCTCTGGCAGCACGGGCGAGAAGGAGACGGCGCGAGCGAGAAGGTTCCCCCACCCACCCACCGGCCGGCCGGCGATGCCCGCCTCCTCCGTCTCTGGCAGCACGGGCAGAGGGGAATTACTTGCTTAATCGAATTGAAAAAAGCAAGAAAGAAAGAACAGGCAGAGGGGAATTTCTCCAAGCGGGCCTCCGCCTCCAACGGCGTCCTGGTCGCGCGCCCCGGCAGTGGCGGAGACGTAGCAGGCGTCGCCGTGGTGGACGACGCGCCCCGCCCTCCGTTCCGCGGCGGCGTGCTCGCACGCACGGGCCCGGGCATCGCGGCGGTGTGCTTTGCGAAGGCTGCGCCGTCCCCTCCTCCGACGAATCTTCCTGTTCGCGCCCCCTCCGTGGCGTAGAAGTAGCGGCCGTCGTTGGGATGGGTGACGCGCTTCGCCC
The DNA here is from genome assembly GCA_947311845.1 of Poa pratensis. Taxonomy (NCBI): domain Eukaryota; kingdom Viridiplantae; phylum Streptophyta; class Magnoliopsida; order Poales; family Poaceae; genus Poa; species Poa pratensis. The sequence continues at coordinate 74,414,483 of CAMZMU010000036.1, read as the reverse complement.
TCCGTTCTTCCGTGGCGGCGTGCTCGCACCCACGGGCCCGGGAGTCGCGGCGGGTGCGCTTCGGCGGAGGCTGCTCGCCTCCTCCTCCGACGAATATTCCTGGTCGCGCGCCCCCTCCGTGGCGTAGAAGTAGCGGCCGTCGCCGGGATGGATGACGCGCTTGCCCCTCCGTTCCGCGGCGGCGTCCTCGCTCGCACGGGCGCGGCGGGGGCGCTTCGGCGCTGGCTGCGAGGTCCCGTCCTCGCGCGGCTCGTCGTCGTCCGTCGTGTCGAAGAGGTAGCGGCCGTCGGCGTCGCGGGCGAACGGGTCGTCGCCGATGCTAGAAGAGGAAAAAATAAATCAAAAGGACCTAGCAATTGGATGACACAAAATTTGAAGGTTTTTTTTGCAAAAAAACAGACTGCCACGTCACCAAATTAACGTCCGTCATGACGGAATGACCAAAGATTGCCTACTCCACAAGTTCGTGACCCATAATTGACGTTTCGCAACTTGGTGACCAATCCTTCTTTTTCGCGGAACTTCGTGACCTCTGGTGCCTTTCACTCTTCAGAAAACCTTAAAACAGCAGTTCGCCGGATGCACCGTGATTACAATTGCACATCGTATTACATCGGTTCTTGATAGGGAGAAGGTCATTCTTCTAGACAACGGTTAGTCCCCTCCACTCTGCTGCGTTGCAGTTTGAAGCGACGGATCATATGCGTTGTTCTCATCTGTTACTCTGTTTTCACCATGTTCTGTTACTCTGTTTTAACCATGATGTCCTATAGTAGGTGAAATTGCATAGCAGGACTCGCCAGCGAAACTGTTACTCCCTCCGTTCACAAAAAGATGTCTCATACGGAGGGAGTAGAAGATAGTTCATCCTTATTTGCTAAGCTTGTGTCGGAATACTCTATGGGGTCAAATTATAAGTAGAGGATGCAAGAAGAGAGGTGCGTCAAATGTCGACAGTGGCATCAAATTTCAGAGCATGACCCTTACAGTTCTGGCCTAAAATTGAACGGTTGTTCAGAACTCATATTTGGCGTGTGTAGTTCACAAATAAACGTACAAATACAGTTTGAATAATGGTTTATATATCTATTGTATATCTTGTGTTTGGCGCGTGTAGTTCACAAATAAACGTACAAATACAGTGTTTACTTAGCTACTCCCTCCGTTCGAAAATAGATGTCTTAGCTTTCTTAAAAATGAGTAGATCGCACTGCCCAGCTAGAGTTCACCAGCAGCTACCCACAGCACATACTTCTCCGGCATATGTAGTGGCAGACCGGCTCACCGCGGGTCCCGTTGAGCATCACGAAGTACTCCGGGTTCCAACCACTGGTCTCCTCGTGGCACACGGCGATCGCCGTCGCGCCCAGCGAAGGGTCGTCCTGGCCGACGAGCTCCACGCGCAGCGCCTCCACGCCGCTGGGCCGGTGGCAGTACAGCACGTCCACCGGGTACGGCAGCGGGTGGCATGGCACCACCTTGCTGCCGATGCTAGTGATGCCGTTCGGCGCCACCACGTACCTGGGTGGCTCCCGGCCCCCGTGGAGGACCGTCCTCTCCGCCCGTGGCTCCGGCGTTCCCAGCGCGGCGGCGGCGAACTCCATGGCCGCTCGCTGGGTGGCGGCGCAGACGTGCGGCTCCTCTTGCTGCTGGTCGCGGCAGAAGAGGAGCGTGGCGGCGACCTGCCGGGCTCGCTCCGAGCCTGGCGCTATGTTGTAGAAGGCGAGTATGTTTCCGAGGTTGCTGTAGGCGAACGCCGGCGGCGCGGTGGCCGTGGTAGAGGTCATCGCGCTGGGGGAACTTGGCTGTGTGTCGACGTGTCCTAGCTCTGTGTTCGCCGGCAGTACTGCACCGTCGAACAGGTTAGGAAGAGGATCCCTCGCTTGGCCTTGAGCTGCTGTCTCGGGGGGTTGCACCAATTTCTGGGAGCCACGCCACCGTCCGACGCTGCACGTACAGGCACAAAATGATCATAAAGATAAGTCAGCGGATGCATAACATGATATCTGCCAGTGGTCGAATAAGGATGAGGTTTACGGACGAGAAGGGGGTGACCAATTGACTCCGTACGTGTTATTTTGATGTGTTCCAAATTCATATGAAGATATAAAGTGAGAGGCTAACTTCGGAGCGAAGCGGAGGCCCGTCGCCGGAGGCTTGGGCCGTAGCGACTTAGGGTACACGTCGTTTCCGAGTCAGACTGCAGCTGACTTAGGGTTTTATGCCACCATATATTCCTCTTATAAGCCGCCGGTTGGGGTAAGCCACACATTGTAAACCCACGGCGTTTGTAACCTCACCCGATATAGTGAATTATTGCTGGCTGGCGCCGTGGTTTTTTCCTCTCCTTTGTTTGGAGAGGTTTTCAACGTTAAAATCTCGTGTCCCCTTTGGTTGATCGTTCCGCTTCGTCGTTTATTTGCTATCGATTATAACAGTACGCGGCTGCAGCGAATGGCCCCTCTACAAAAATAATCAGCAGATAAACAGGACTGTCTATCTGAAATTAAATCTTTTGTTTCCTGAACTTATATAATGTGTTTTAGTATTCTTTTGAAAAAACATTAAATTTTGACATAAACCAGCTAACAACCACCGAAATTCGGGTTTAACCAACTCGGCTACAAAGAGCGAACCTGTGAATTTACCTGAATGGCCATACACCTGTTGCTCTCCTGCGACGAACCCAATGACGAACAGTGCCAAGAGAAGTGTCATCGTCGTCATAATACCCTCTTCGTTTCCTTTTCTTCCGAGCGAGGTGTATTTTATAGTACCAACCTTAGGTTTGTAGTTGTAGAACATACGAAAGCTGGCTAAGCGCAACCCTTGTGATATCTATTTCTCTCCTAGAATTCAGTGCACACTATCGGTATGTTTGCTTGATGTGCCACGCGCCATAGCACACTTGAGATGGGTGGAAGCGATTGGTGATGGTTCTGGGAGTAACTCTCATCGTGCTTGCTTCCAATTTACTTTCGTCAGTGTGGACTTAACCTACTCAAGATGTTTAAATTTGTTGACATTTATGTGTTATATTATTTTATTTGTAAATATTGATTGACTCTAATATATGGTATTTCGTCTCTTCAGAAAAAATTTGCCGACTTTAGAAAACTTGCCCATTAGGACAACTAGCTAGCTAAGTGCACGTATGTTGCTGTGAATCTCAGTGCGGACAATGAAATGACTATTAATTAGGCACCGGAATCATTTCGTCTTGCTTGTTTGAGACACTGGATCGAACACAAGATGGAAGTAAGAGGCTGGTGCCATGCGGGTTCTATGTGGAGGTGACCACCAGGGACCTCACAGCTCTCGTCATCTCGAAGGCGTTTAGGTCGATGATGGCGAAGAAGATCAAGATCAGGAAACCAGATTTTAACCACAATATCAGCATGCAAATCTGCACTACATCCTTTTGTGAGTACTCTGTCCATATTCAATGGTTCCAGGGTGAGCAATGTTGGAGATATGCCCTAGAGGCAAATAAATAATAAGTATTTATCGCATTGTCTCATTAAGTTTATAATTAGTTTTATACCATGATATAATTGTATTAATCGGAATTGTTAATACACGTGTGGTATGTAAACAAACCAGAGTCCCTAGTTAAGGCTCTATATAAACTAGTCCATTAGTCAATGGATGATCGTGATTTCCCGATCATATTGATTCATAACAGTTGATGATGGAGTCATTTTATTAGTAGAATAATTTGATGGACATTACCCACCAAAGTATTGCAAAAGGATCGTATCACTAAGTTCAACACTGCAATAGGAGAGTAACGTGGTAGCTTATTCCTTAGACCGTGAGATTATATCAAGTCGCTGCTTCTGGAAGATACTTTGATCGCATCAAACGTCATGTCTTATATAGTGTGACAATAAAGGTGACACTTTCGGGTATTGGAAAAAAGTAGTCGGGGCGAGTGATCAAGAGCGGGATTTGTTCATCCGTGTGATGGAAAGATACTCTGGGCCCACTCGGTGAGATTATATCTGTAAAGTTGCGCAACGTATGACTAGGTCATTAGAGATATAATATCACGGAACGACTTAAGTAACCCTTGTCGGTAACGAGATAAAACACAACATAGGATGTTGACGATCGTATCTCGGACAAAGGTAGTATCGATGGAACAAAGGGAATGAACATATCATGTTAACGGTTCAACGACGATTTATTCTGGAATGCACAGGGGCCGTCATAGTCATCCAGGGCTCCCTGACGGTCATTGGCGAGCGAAGGGTCTCGGCCATGTCTGGAGTATTCCCGAACCGTAGGTAACACACTTAAGGTCTCGACGACGCTTGGAGAACGTTTTGGAAACATCGGAATTATTTAGGTATAGAAAAGAGGTTCCGGAAAGGTTCCGGCAAGAACGGAAGGGTTCCGGGGAAGACCGAAGTGAGTTCGGAGTGATCCAAAATTGTTTTGGAGTCATGGGAGATTAAATAGTATGTAAATATATTAATTATGAAATTATATATATTTATATTAATTTAATATTAAATAAAAAGGAGAAACAATGGGCAGCCCACCTAGATGGGCCAAACCCCAGAGGGAAAGGCCCAAGTGGGGGCCGACCCCCCCCAGGAGGTGGTGCGGCTGGGCCTAGGGGCCCATGCGGCTGCACATGGGGTGCGGCTGGGGCCCTTTGGCCGACGCACACCCCCCCCCCCCCCCCCCCACCCCCCCCCCCCCCCCCTCCTCCTCTCCCTTTTGTTTAGTCCCACATGGACAACTTGAGGAGAGGTGCAACCCCTCTCCTCTAATAAATAGGAGGTCGGATTAATTGAGAAAATACACAATAAATCCAGGAATTAATTCCGGTTGGCCTAGGCTTCTCCCTTTGTCCACTTCCACCCTCTCCGTCTCTCGGCGTATGCGGTCCCACGTTTGGAATGCGTATACGTGAGACCTATATACCGCAGTACGCCGTTGTGCTGCGGGATTCCACCCAAAGTTCTCGCTTCCGCTATCTCGGCTGGATCGGGGAGCCCGGAGATCATCGTCAAGATCCGTACGTGTGCGAGTACTCGGAGGTGCCGTACACTCAGGCTCGGCACCGGAGTATCGTCGTTGCGCCGCCTCCTTCTTCGTCGCGCCAAGTTATTCGTGACCTTGAGGTCGGCTACGTACGTCTTTATCGGCAACGCTTGTGCGGGAGCGTATTTTCCCGCTTATCGGTCTACGAGGGTACGTGTCCGATAACTTCTCCGTTACAGCATTACTAGATAGATAGATCCTGCCTAGTTTTCGGTGTTGCGCTAGTTAGAAAAATTATTGTTTTCTGCTACGAACCCCTTCAAGCAAATCTTTCAAAAAAGGTTAGAAGAAATATGCCAAATAAAGATTCGCCTGAACGCCAACAACATCGTGATGTTCACATACTAGGACAAAGGTTTCAAGATGAACCTGCTCAGGTTCAACACCTCCACAGAGGCAGTGTTCAACTGTAACAGTCATGGCAGGTGAATTTCAGACTCCATGTTCGGGTATCCATGCCATGGAAGCCGATCTTCAGGAGATGTCTTTTATAGGTACTAGTAATATTTAGTGCGGCGTCACGCCGCACCCTTGTTTTTTTTTTGTTGCGTTATATACGTTGTTAAGAAAGGTGCAGAAAAATTTAATTTGGAAATATCCATGTTTAAATTGTACTCGAATTTGGATGTACGGAAATATGAAAAAGAGGTACATTTACCTGTTGGGTATGGGAAAAATTGGAATTCGATGAAATTCGTTGCGTGGAGTATATGTAGATACCTGATGAATTGAAATGGTAAAATTATGTTATTACATTAATAGTTTACTTAAATCTATAGTGATGGAAATACACTTTTGTTGAATTGAATTTTATAATTGGTTTAAATTATTGTTGGTTGTATTAAAATAATTATCAATTTGGAATATTCAATTTAAGTCTGTAATTGAAGGGAGTGTATAATTTGAATATTTAGTTAATGTAACTTCGTATAAGTGGGGGGGGGGGGGGGGAGTGCTTTTGTTTTTTTTTTTCCCTTCAAGTATTTATGCTAAAGAAAAAAATTCGTTAAAAATAGTTAGCATTGTTTTTGATGAATTTAAAAGTTAGGTAGGTTTTAATGCTTTGTTTTTTTTTTTGGTTTTAGATGTACAATTTATATTGCAAAGATAATTGGTTTCTTTGTTTTCTTTGTGTGTATTTTTGCAATTTAAAGCGTCAAAATCAAATTAGTATGCTAAAGGAAAAATTCCGTTAGAAATAGTTAACATTCTTTTTGATGAATTTAAAAGTTAGGTAGGTGTTAATGTTTTTTTTTTTTGGTTTAGATGTACAATTTATATTGCAAAGAGAATTGGTTTGTTTTTTTTTTTTTTTTTGTAATTTTGCAATTTAAAGTGTCAAAATTCGTTGGAAGATGACGTTTGGATGAGTTAAAAATGTTAGTTTTTTTTTTTGGGTGAAAATTTTCAAGGTAAATGTGATACGGCGTCACATTGCACTTGTGGCGAGAGTGTTTTAAATCTGAGTGCACAATTAGAGAGAACTTAGTCATATTATCTTTAATATGGTAGCTAATTTGAATTGGTAAAATATGTTTTCTGTTTTTCCGTTCGTAGCTGTTGTAAGTTCGAATTTTGCAATTTAAAGTGTCAAAATTCGTTGGAAGATGATGTTTGGATGAGTTTAAAAATGTTAGTTTTTTTTTTGGGTGAAATTTTCAAGGTAAATGTGATACGGCGTCACACTGCACTTGTGGCGAGAGTGTTTTAAATCTGAGTGCACAATTAGAGAGAACTTAGTCATATTATCTTTAATATGGTAGCTAATTTGAATTGGTAAATATGTTTTCTGTTTTTCCGTTCGTAGCTGTTGTAAGTTCGTAATAATAGGAAATAATTTATGATTGTAGCGAAATATTAACTAATTTGAGTATATATTAATTTTGATTACATATTTGGAGTGAGTTTAGCTATAATGTCTCCAAATTTGAATCATTTTGAAACGGTGTGAGATGTTTGTATTTTTTCTTTAAGCATTTATTCAGTCGAGTCTTCAATTTTAAGCTTATAATTGGAAGGAGAAAATTTTGGATTTTCGTGAAACATCCATCTTTTCAAGTAATTTTAAGTTGAAAGGTACAATTAGGGAGAATTTAGCCATATTAACTCCAATATGTTAGCTAACTTGTTATGGTAAAGTATGTTTTCCATTTTGACAGAAATTATCTATTTAACGTTATATTTGGAGGAAATACAGTATGAATTTATTAAAATACTTTAGTAAGTTGAGCATTCAGTAAATTTGAGAGCATATTCAGAGAGAGTTTAGTTATATTATCGCTGGTTTCGAAATATTTTGAAAATGGTATAATAGTGTTTGCATTTTGGTAATTAGAGGGAATACAATATGTAATTGTTTTTCCTTTGAATTGAGCTCCATTTAATCAAAGGAAGCGCATTTGGAGTTGAACCACCATATTTGAAATGTGTTCATGTTGGAGTGTATCGACATTCGAAAATGGTTTCATTTACCAATTGTGTGGTTTCCAAAAGTTAGGAAAATAGGTAGATTTGAAAGGCATTCGAAATTTGAAATCTTTAAATTTGTATGTTTTGATGTGGTGGCAGATTTGAAATTCAATTTTTTAAACATTCTGAAAATTTTGCAAGTATAGAAACAATTGGACCTTTATGGTTTTTAAAGAAAGAAAATAGAATAAAAAGAAAAGAGGGATAAAGGAAAACAGAAAGAAGAAGAAGAAAAAAAGGGCTGAGCCAGCCGGGCCGCCGCCCAGCCACCTAGCGGCCCACCGTCCCCAGCAGCCCAGCCCGAGATATGACATGTGGGCCCCGTTGACGTCAGCGGTTGGCGTCGCAGGCGCAGACGGCGGACGCGGCGGCGCGCTGCCGAGCTCGCGCTCGAGCAGCTGCGCGCGTGCGGCGTGCTGGGTCCGCGCGGATCAGTGGCAGGACGTCGAGGGGAGCAGGGTGGGCGGCGGGCTGGGCCATTTGGTCATCGGAGCCGGCCGCGGCGAGCAAAAAGGCGGCGGCGGACGCGAAGCACGGCGCGGACGATTCCGCCGCGCGCGCGGCGTCCCTGCTGCCGTTCGTCGGCGAGATGGGAGGGGAAGCGGCGGCGGAGAGCTCCGTGACCGTCGATCTGAGAGGGGAGCACCGGAGCGGCGGCGAGGCGCGTCGGCGCCGGCGAGGCGATTCCGGCGTCGCGCGGAGAAGAGAGAGGGAGGGCGTGCTATGGATGGTTTTTCAGAAAAGTCCTCCAGATTTTTCGTAATTGATTGTAGATCCTTCCACTCGTGGAACTATGGACTGCGGGTTCTATTTGTTGGTTTGTTAAGGGTATTTTTGCAAAACCGTCACGGTCGTCTCCTTTGGATCGTCGGATCGCCGGCGGACGGTTCAGATCGGGCGCGCTTGGTACTGTAGATTTTCTACAGTGCAACTGTAGCTAATCTACAGTTGCAGGAGCGCGGAGAGAGCGCCATTTCCTTGGTCTTTCATATAGGTAGTATGTGATGATGATGATGATAACGAGCTGTTGTAAGGAACTCATTTATTTTGTGCATGTACCACTGATGTAATTACTAATCAGATTGAATGGGATGCATCTGATACAAAGCTGAATAGTAAGTTAGCATTAAACTTGGTCCGTTAATTATGTATAGTTCACTTATTAGTACTTGTTCTGATTGTGTTTGCTCCTATTTTGAAAGAAGTGAGAAAATTTAGTTATGTGTGACACAGGTAGCAACACTGACAACCAAAGGACAGTGGTCTCCATCTCCTCATTGAAACCGCAGATAACCAATCAGAATTACATCTATATTATCAGTGATGTGATGTAGATCACCAAATGAAATGGACAACGTGGACCAGGCAGAGGCGCAGAGCAGCCCACTAACCAAGCAGGGAGATACCGAATCGATGCAGCCTACCAATTACAGCCTAAATAGCGGAAAATCATTTTGCCTCCCGGCACGAGTGATTCCATTATTTTATAAAATCCAAATGACATATTTAAAAGTTTTAAAAAAACTGAAAATAATTCTGCATGTTTTCAATGATGTATACTATAAGCGTGCAAAATCACACTGTGAAATGTTTTGTATTATGATTTACACAAAAATGACAAGAGTTGGAGATTTGAAATTGTACATTCCTTGAAATATTCAGATGTATACGTTTGTCATTTTTTTGTAGCTCAAAACGTAAAATATTTTACATGGAGATTATGCATGCTTGTATGATATATCATTGAGAACGTGCATGATTTTTTTTAAAATTTTAAAACTTTTTAAATATATTTTTTAAAATTGTAAGATCACTGGAATTCGAGAGCAGAAAATCTCCACTCCCTAAATAGCTCTTACAAAGATTCTCAGACAAAGCTATCCCACACGACTATGAAGAATCAACACTCGCCAAGACAGCGACAAAACATTGAAATGATGGTGGTACGGTTTGAAAGCACACTACCAATCAGCCTCAGCAGCATAGTCTTGTGGTGGTTGATGCGCAGGGCCGGGCCTGCTGTTGTGCCGACTGTGCCAGCTGCACAGGGCCCCAAAAATTTTATACGGCCTTTTATTGACTAGATATTCTATCAAGGTTTTAACGCTAGGAGACTGGGAACTGGGCCGACCGGCCTCACCTGGATTCTTGGACTTGTGCCTTTACGAACGACCTCGACCTACTCGATCAATTAGTGCCCTAGTAGGAAAGTAAAGAGACGTGAGTTGAAAACTGTTTGAGCGCCAGGAGTCCCAATATGAGATCCCTTAAACATCTTGGCCGATCGATCGATTAGGAGATTGCCGCCAGCTCGCCAGGTATGAGATCCAAACCAAAGTCAAAAGATTTTTCTGATTCGGCGGTTCCACGTTCCTGTAGTTCGAGATACAGATCTTAAAACCCATCGACTGATACAGATCTCGTAGTGCTGGATGGAGGCTGTGTCGGCTTGCGCCATAGTACTAGCGTTGGAGCTGATGTTGTTCTCTCTACTCGTAGGGTGCCCTAGGAAGTACTAGTATGTGAGTTCAATCCATGGTTTTCTCTACTCGTTGGGTGTCCTAGGAAGTACTAGTCTGTGAGTTCAATCCATGGGTCGTTGTTTGCCTAACTAATTAGTGCCTGGATTTGGGAGTTTGATCCAGTTTGCTATACAAGCAAATGCTAACTGGGCACCTGGACATGACATACAAGATTAGTTGTACCACCTATAATTTAGGCCGTTTCCTCTTAAAACAGTTTTTAAGACAATTTTACCAAAGGATTGGAAGCTACAAGCTCCCGGAATGTTTGAAGGTCCATCTAAAGCAATTGCATGATCATGTTCTATATGTCCATGATTTCTTGCTCTCGTTTTATTGAGCTGATTTATAAGTTCATTATGAAGACATCAATGAAGGTTTCACTTCGTAGAACATTACAAAAATGATCTTGTTCAAATAAACATAATGTAGCTGGGAGTTAAATAGGTATGATTTAATGTAAGATATTGCGGCATATAAATTATAATTACTCGTTAGTTCTATTTTTTTAGAAACATAGGGCCCTGTTTTAGTTTTTGGCACAGGGCCCCTCATTTTGCCGGCCCGGCCCTGTTGATGCGTCAAGTCGTAGTTGGCACTCAAGCTCAGTACGCTGAATCCCTCCCGCCACAGCTCACAGGAATTCGGCTTCGAGCCTAGCAGGAGGCCACCGGGCGGAGCAACGGCCCCATGGACACCGTAGCCGCGCCGCCCTGCCACGTCGTGGCCGTGCCCTACCTAGCCGCGGCCACGTCAACGCGATGCTGTGCCTGTGCCGCCTCCTCGCCGCCCGGGACGGCGTCTCTGCCACCGTCGTCGTCACCGAGGAGTGGCTCGGCCTGCTCGGCGGCGACCCCGCGCTCGACGCGTCGCGCGTCCGCCTCGAGACCATCCCGAACGTCGTCCCCTCCGAGCACGGCCGCGCCGCCGACATGCCTGGGTTCATCGAGGCCGTGTTCAGCAGGATGGAGGCTCCCTTCGAGCGCCTCCTCGACCGGCTCGACGCCGCCACGGCCATCGTCGCCGACACCTTCCTGCCATGGGCGGTGCGCGTCGGCGACCGGAGGGGTGTCCCTGTGTGCGTTCTCTCGCCGCTCAACGCCACCAAGTTCTCGCAGCTATACAATATCGACCGCCTGCCTGTGGCTGCCGGCGGTAGCGCTTCTGCCTTGTCTGACGACTCCGGTACGGGTTCTCAAATCAATTTTGTTAAAATTTCTGCACACTAAAGGTTAATCTTTTGCAGATGGGACCGATCTTCAGCAAACACACTCCAACAAGACAGCAGTGAACATACTCCTTGAAGCATATCCTTCTGTCAGAAAAGCACAGTGTGTCATCTTCACCACCTTCTACGAGCTCGAGAGCAGCGCCATCGACTCTCTGAGGCGAGAGCTCCCCTTTCCCTGTGTTCGCCGTTGGCCCTTGCATCCCCTTCATGGCACTCCAAGAACACAGTGCAAATTCAGAAGAAGAAGAACATGGAGGCTACATGTCCTGGCTGGACGCGCAGCCGGTGAACTCCGTGCTCTACGTCTCACTCGGCAGCTTCCTCTCGGTGTCGTCCACTCAGCTCGACGAGATGGCCATTGGCCTGGCCCAGAGCAACGTGAGGTTCCTGTGGGTGCTCCGTGGCGCGTGCTCCCGCGTGCAGGATTTGATCCGTGGAAGCGACTGCGTGGTCGTTCCGTGGTCTGACCAGCTCAAGGTCTTGTGCCATCCTTCTGTTGGCGGGTTCTTCACCCACTGCGGCATGAACTCGACGCTCGAGGCGCTGTACGCCGGTGTGCCGATGCTGACTCTGCCAATAGCTTTCGATCAGCCAGTCAACAGCCGGCTCATCGCCGATGTGTGGAAGGTTGGGTACAACATCAAGGAGAAGATCCGGGCTGACGGCGTCATCGGTAGGGAGGAAATTGCTGAAGCCGTGAAGAGGCTCATGAATTGTGATGATGGCGAGGGCACGAGGATGAGAGCTTCACTGCTGAAAGAGGCTTCCCACGTCGCAGCTGAAGTGGGCGGTTCCTCGCACAGCGACATCACATCTTTCATCAATTACATTTCAGAGTTCAAGAACTGAATGAATGAAGTGGGTGGTTCCTCGCTTCATTTGCCCAATGTATTCGAATTGGATAGGCTGTATTTTGAAATGAAGTGAAATCTGTAAGATGTAGGGCTATTGGCTACACCATGTATTCCTTTGGTGTAATTTGCTTTCAGTTTGTGTGATTTGGTGAACTGAAATTTGTATTGGAAAGTAATAATCCCATTGCTGGCAAAATTTCTTCAGTGTAATTTGCTTCAGTTGGTGCAACATTTAAATGATCAAATCGTTTTTCCCTCCACAGCTTCTTTTCAGCACTGTGGTGTTTTGTCCAGAACAGTTGCAAGTACATTATTGTTTGGTCCAGGAAAAATTCAGAAAATTTACCGATACAGAGAGGGGGGAGTCCTGGGATAATTCAACCACTCAAAAGTAAAGCACCAAATTCTAATTAAGGGGCATGTTATAGTCATTGTTTCAGGTAAGAAACATCCAGATCTGTAGTTCTACATGAAGACAATTTGCACTTCCATCAAATTTGTGAAGTATGCAAAAAAAAAGTGCAATTCAGATTTCCAGGGACAAGATATGTTGTATGGGTTCCTTGTATTTTGGCTGTTCAAATACCCTTTTATTAAGATAATAGGTCTATATCTGACAGGCACTGTATGTTGTTGTGCTGCTACTGATAAATACGTGATACATGAATCATGGATGTAGTTCCTAACTTACTATATATCACTGGAAGTGACTCCTGCCCGAAATGATAATTTCAGCTCATATGTCAATATTAATAACAAATAATGTTGAGAAAGTTCAGACGGAGACAGAACAGTAGCAATATCGAAAATCATCATGACATTCACAGAGAGGGGGGGGGGTACGTTTCACATGAACAAGGCCACCATGAATCTTCAGGCATCGCTCCAGGCCAAGATTTACCAAATTGACTAAATTTGGAATCTTTACAGCAGATTAAGAGCATAATTGTGTATTCATAAGATCAGACCTTAGTTAACATAGGGCGATTCATGGGCAAAACTCATCATAGTATGCCGGTATGAAAGAACATCTGACTGAAATTGGGTGAGAAGGAGCAGCCAATATCTTTACGGAATTAAAGAATAAATATGACCAAAAAACAAACCGATTTAAAGGGATTGATGGTTCCTGATGAAATCTGTTCTAGCATGCACTAAATAAAGCCAAACCACTTGATTTGTCCAGCTTACTGAAGGTCTAGTAATATGACTGAAATAAGGCAAGTAATTTCAGTCAACTACTTGTACCGGAAAAGTAAAGAAAATTTCATTGTACATGTGAGGATAGATCATGTGATGAGTAAATCAGTTAGTACATAGCGCTTGGACATATATATTATAGCTGCAATAGAAGAATAGAAGTATCTGCTGCAAGCGCAAATAATTCCAAGTCTCGTACTCATTTTCTGAAACTATATATTTAAATAGGCTCCAGTAATCTGAGTGGCATAACAAGGGCCATCTGTAGTATTATTTATTGCAGATACTTAAAATATTTCTAGTGGCATATTAAGGGCCATCTATTAATAGAAAAAACCTTTTCAGCATCCTTTAATGAATATGTTACTCCTACGGTCCTACCTAATGAACTCAACTGGCGAGATCTTAGTAAGTCCAAATTCCATTTTTATTTCTCCAGAACGCATTTAACTTCCCGATCAAATATGGAAAAAAAATCATTGCAAGAAAGAGTATAAAATATTATTTTTGTAATCGGGAAATCTAAACAGCAGGCGACTTATATCTGGCAGAAGTGTACGCACGTTCGTTGGCCGTCCGATCCCGGACGGACGGCAGATCTCGCGCGTCGCGCGGTTAACGCACGCGCACGTCGCGGACGTCCGTTACAGGTGGGCTCCACCCGGAGATAAGCACGGCCGTGTCGGTTTTCGAATCCCGTGCCCAGGCGGTCGTCTCTCTCCTCGCTCTGCTCTCCTCTGCTCCCTCGCCCGCCGGTGTGGCGATTTCTCGGCGCGCCTGCGTTTCCCCATGAAATCTGTCCAGATTTCCGCCGTCGGTGAGTGCGCCGTAGGTGAGGATCCATCTCTGGTGCTTTTCTCTCTCTTCCTCGCTCGGGTCAGTCCCCATTCTCATGCCTTAGGGAGGGTTTGTTTCTCGATTTCACGGCGCGCCGGTGTGGCGATTTCGCGGCGCGCCGGCGTTTCCCCACGAAATCTGTCCAGATTTCCACCGTCGGTGAGTGCGCCGTAGGTGAGGATCCATCTCTGGTGCTTTTCTCTCTCTTCCTCGCTCGGGTCAGTCCCCATTCCCATGCCTTAGGGAGGGTTTGTTCTCGATTTCACGGCGATTCGCCGATTTTGAAGACTGATTCTGGCGATTTATCTTACCTCCGTCCGTGCGCCGGCGGTTTTAGATCCATCTCCGCGCATTTTTCGTGGTTCGTAGGTCGGGTCGTTGAGTACCTCCGTTCCTTGCGGATATTTTCTGTCAGAGATTGAGGTAAGGCGGTTTCGATTTCAGCGCGCATGCTGGTTCACTTGCAGATTTCGGGGGCGCATGGCGTTTACCTTGTCGCATGGTGGTGCCGCTCCCGTAGATTAGGATTCATCTATTTTCTGTCAGAGATTGAGGTAAGGCGGTTTCGATTTCAGCGCGCATGCTGGTTCACTTGCAGATTTCGGGGGCGCATGGCGTTTACCTTGTCGCATGGTGGTGCCGCTCCCGTAGATTAGGATTCATCTCGTTTAATTTTTTACTTCTGATTCCGCCTACTCCTTCGGCTGCAGTTTGAGCGCCGGCGGATATGTCCCATCTCCGTGCCTTTTGCTTTTGGTAGCTCGTGTCAGTAATCAGTTGTTTTTAGATTTGAGATGAGGTAGATGCAGTGTCTGTTCCGTATGCAGTATGGTTTTTCCTGTTTGATTTTCGGGTTGTGCTCTCTTATGTGTGCTCATTTTTTTGTTTGTGGACGCATTTTGTGGTATCTGGTGTTGTATTTTTGGGGTTCTTCACTCACCTGTGTGCATACATGAACGTGTGTAACTTGTTCTCTGTTGGGTTTTCCCCATTTTAATGTGGCCAGGTTACATTTAAGATGTGACAATTTGGTATGAGCAATTTCATTCATGCAGGGCAGTTGGTTATGTAGTTGATTGCTCAATCTTGTACCAAGTGTCCTAATGCTGAAACTTTTCCTTAGTGAGTACTTAAGGTAGCTGTCCTGACACATCAGTGCGCACTGCTACTAGCTGACAGGGTTTCCATGCTTTCAGCCTCTGGGAACACTTCATCTTCACCTGCAGCTTGTATGAAACATTATATCATCTTTTAATTTGCCATGTTTCTTTACTCTTTTTGTTTGTGCAACTGGAAGTAATAAATACATTTTGTTAATTTTCAGTGAGTAGTAGGGTGGTAATTTTAGTCTAAATTGTTTGGTAGTTTCAGTACACCGTATGTGGTAAATTCTAGACAGCTGAGAGCTAAGCAATAATTTGTTGGCATGTTTTTTTTGTAGAATTCAGTGAGAAACAGGATGGTAACAAATAACCTAAATTGATTGATAGTTTCAGCTGAGATACTTTTTTAGACATCTAAGTGCTAAGTATTAATATTCAGGCATGTTTTTTAGTGGGTGGTAAATTCAGTCAGAAGTGGGTGGTAAGTTCAGAAGAAAAATAATGGTGTCATGCATTTCGTAACTTAAGCAATTATGGATGGATAATTGTCATGCGTATACCTGCATTTTCCACACCAGCATTGTTGTGTGACAAGCCTTCATTGATGTCATCTGTTTGCAAGTTGATATCTATATCCATGGGTGCCCTGTTCAAATTTTATGCAAAACTTTAGCATGGTAACAATAGGGGTATAGTCTGGTGGTAACTTTTTTAGTGTTACTTCAAGTATAACTATCCCAACCTTAAGCAAACAAGTTTTATGTACCATAATTTGTACCAACAACTCCTCCTGTTTGAAATCATGTCGAAACTCAAGTGTAATTATAGCACATAGTGGGTGGTAACATTAGTATACATGGGGTGGTAATTTTAGCACACGGTAGGTGGTAATTTTTTGGAATTCACTGTGTGATAACTCTAGTGCTGCTACATGTATAAATCTAGCTATTCTACATAGATAACTTTCTAAATTTTTTTTGCCCCTGCTATGTCATTAATAAGTTCATTTTTTAGTGCAAATTTGTTTCCATGCGCATGGTTCTTCCCAACTAGCTGTTCGTTTTTATATGTCTGCAATAATTGTTTTTGTTCAGACTTTCATTCTCACTATTGTTTTTTCGTTTTTTTATTAGGTATTTTAGATGGGGAAGAAACGGAAGGCTGATGGTGTCCCTGAAGACCATGGTGCAGATGGTGGTAAGAAAAGGAAGCGGGGGCGGAAGGCTGTTGATGTTCCTGAAGACCATGTTGCAGATGGTCGTAAGAAAGGGAAGCGGGAACGGAAGACTGTTGATGTCCCTGAGGACCATGGTGTGGATGTTGATAATAAAGGGCAGCAGCGGAACAGGGCATCGCCATCTGGGATTTGCAAGTTGCATGACCATTTAACTGGTCATCAGAAAGCTGCTGTTGTCAAAATGGAGTTTGACAGCATGCTTGATATCAAGTGTCCTGTTCTGCATAACGGACTTATCAACTGGCTTGCTGGGAGATACGACAAGTCCAGTCGTGAATTTGTCATACCGGGCCGGGGAAGGATCCCGCTGAATGATCGTACTGTCTACCGCACGCTTGGACTGCCTATTGGAGATATTCCAGTTGTGTATGCTCTTGACAGGGATATTGAGGCAGTGCTAGGTCCTAAGCTTTTTCCTGTTGATGGCAATACGCCTAAAGCAACTCGGGTGTGGGAGATATTGAAGGATATGAAAGAGCATGATGAGGGTTTTAAGCAGATCTTTTTGATGTACACCATGTGCACTGTTTTACGTCCTACCACTTGTAATAAAGTCAGCAGCAGGTGTTATCCTGCCATGGTGAGTTCACTTTGTAATAATGTCAGCAGCACATCTATTTTTATAGGTGGGTGGGGGTTGGGGGTGGTAAATTTACATGTTATACCCTGGTAAATTATATGCTTTGCATGTGGTAACTTTAATTCTCTTATTCCTTGGTTTTGATAGTATATCTGTATTTTTTTCACAGGCCAACATAAAAAATGTGCACAATATGAATTGGTCTAAGTTTGTGGCTGACCAACTTCATGATGAGCTCTTGTATTACTCATTTTCTTACATTTTTTTTGTAGCTCTTGTACGTGGACTCGATGGATTTAAATGGTATGGACCTGGATCTTCCTGAGGGGCGTTTTGCTGTAAACATTTGGTCGAAAGAAGTCATTGATGCCGTCTTGGAAGCTGATTTGCAACCTGATGGAAAATCATATGGCAAACTTCAGGTATTGCGTTTGGATAGCTTTTTGTGCTTTTTTTGTTGTATGTTGTCTACATGATGGTTAACTTTAGCTATGTTGCCCCTGTCAACTAACGCTGGAGATTTTTGTGTTTAGTGATGGACATTTTGCGAACATGCAACATGTGTAACTTTAGTTTTTTGTCCCTGGTAATTAATAGTTTAATGCATGTGTAACTTAAGTATTATTTAATGATGTACAACATTGATAATAACAAATCATGTAACTTTAGCTTTTCCCCTATGATAACTAACTGTGTCACGCATGTGTAACTTCTGTACTTTTTTTATAGATGGACATATTGCTAACAAAAAGCATGAGTAAGTTTAGAATTTCCACCCTGGTAACTAATGGTGGTATAGATGAGTAACTTAAGTTTTTTTTAGTGATGTACATCTTGTTTGCTTTTTAGTGATAACAAAAAATCATGGATAAGTTGTACTTTTTATCACTTATAACTTGTGTTTTTTTTGCTTTGATAAGTTTTATGCCTTTTGCTTGATAACTTAAGATCTTTCTTGTTATTGTTGATCACACAGCTTAAACCTGAATTCGGTTTCAATTACTCGCTTTTTGGTGGAGCTAGTGGTTTCGATAGGTGGATTGACACTTGCTCTTATCCAAGCTGCCCAAACGAGGTACATAAATAGTTGTGCTTAATTTGACTTTTATTATTCTTTGATGGAGAGCTGTGTTTTTTGGCTAATGTTTTTTGTTTAATACTTTCAGCAAAAAAAGGAAGTTGCTAATGCGATGGGCACCTTTGTGTCCGGTCTAGTTGGGTTAATGAGCAGTCTTGTTGGAACTTGGACACAAATGCTACCACCTTCTTCAGCTGAAATGGGCCATCAGTTTGGTAATTTGACAGAAACATTCGTTGGCTCCAAGAATACATCATCTCGACCGCTTGGTAGGCAAGCAAGATCATCTGCAGCTCCAGCAGCAAGTAAGGGGTCGTCCTTGGCTGGTTCAGAAGGCAGTGAACCGACAGATCAACACTCCCGTGGTGCGGATGAATTGGGTAGGGATCATACCAGTTCTCCCCCTCGTAGGGTACTGCGTTCAGCAGCTGTTGCAAGTTCAAGCAAGGTTGTTTGCTCTGGTGGTTCAGATGAGGTTGACCCCACTTTTTCCGCTGGTGACGTGGAGATGAATGATACGAGTTCTGATGGTGGTTCAGATGATGTTGATATCAGCCCTGCTAGCGATGGTGGTTCAGGTGATGATGAGAGCAGTTCTGATGGGGATTATGTCCTTGCTGCTAGGGAAAAAAACACGGACTCTCAGGAAGATGATTCTGTCGAGCCGGACCATCCATTTGGAGACCCAACTCCCCCTTCGCGTAGTGAAGATTTCCATCTACATAGCCCTGTGACTGCTGATGCAAATGCTCCGCCTTCGCATAGTGCAAATTTGGACAACAGGCCTTCTACTCCTGCTTGTAATGTTGCTTCTGATGTGTCATCCATTCCAGAAGCTAGTGCACATGCAGGTGAGGTGAGCAGCCATGAGGAATTAATTCAACCTGTTATTAGGAGGAGACTGCGATCTGCTGGGCATGTACACAATTCTATTAAAGGCCTGGTTGTTTCTGAGCTGCTTGAGGGAGGTATTGACCTTTCTACACAAATTCCCCTTCAGGATTCTGAGAAGCGGACTGATTTGCCTGCTCCAAAGAAGATGACACCTAAGAGGTACATTTTATTACCCTTTTCTGTTTCTCATTTTTCTACAGTGTTGGTCTCCATGATGTGGGTGTTTTATTTGCTTTTTATGGTTTTTTTTTGTTCTGTGAAGGCTTGATAAATTTAGTCCTGTTGTGTGGATAATTTTAGTTGTGTATCATAGATAACTTTAGTTTTGTAGACTTCTTTTTTTTTAACAATTCGGATGTGTCCTTTTTATTGCACATTGATGTATCTCATCTATTTTTATCTCAATGGCTGACTTTCTGTTTTTTATTACGCAGGAAGGAAGTCAATAAAGTTACCGTTGATCCTCCAAGGTCATCACCTCGGCTAGCAAAGTTGTCAGCGGGGGTTGTCAGCACTTCTTCAAATCCTGCTGTAGTTGTTGTTGGAGAGCTGAATAATGCTAGCAAAGTTGTCACTGCAACATACAAGAGGTATAATCATCACCTTTCTTCTTCTTTTATACCTTTAGATGTTTGTATGCTTGAGATAGGTAGTTTTCGTAGGGATAAGTTTTCTTCATAATGGGTGATTACTTTAGTTTGTTCGTGGTGATAACATTTGTACTTCATTTAATGATGAATAACCTGCATTAGTTTTGTACCCTTTGTATTCACATTCCTTTTCAGTAATATGTTTCTGTTTTACAGGAAGAAATCATTGAAACCTATGGTAGAAGCTTCGAGGTCATCACCTCGCTTGTTGGCCAAGCAGAAACTGGATGGGTCTGCCACCAGTCCTGCTTTTGATGTGGATGTTTCTTCACATGTTACTGATCCAGCCGTGGGTGCAGATGTTGTTATTGGAGATGCCAGGCCATCTGAGGCGCATTCAGTCACTGCTAACCCCATTGTTGCAGCTCCTTCGAGGTCATCACCTCGCTTATTGGCCAAGCAGAAACTGGATGGGTCTGCCAAGCAGAAACTGGATGCCAGGCCTTCGAGGTCATCACCTCGCTTATTGGCCAAGCAGAAACTGGATGGGTCTGCCACCAGTCCTGCTTTTGATGTGGATGTTTCTTCACATGTTACTGATCCAGCCGTGGTTGAAGAAGTTGATATTGGAGATGGCAGCTTAGCTGGGGGTCATTCAGTTGCTTATACTACCACCATTGCAGCTCCTTCTGTTGGTGTTCAAGCTGGGTCGATTACTTGTCCACTTGGTGTTGCGGTGCCCATCTTATCGGATTCTGTTCGCACATGTGCAGCTGACACCATTGCTCATGATGTGAATGTGCCAGGAGCTCAAGCAAACCCTGCATGCATGACAGCTCCGAGTGATGGGTCAATTTCTTGTCCACATGGTTCTGTGTCCAAGACAGTTGATACCATAGGTGGTGATGTGCACGTGCCAGCTGAAGCAACTCCTGCAGCCGCGACTTCTCCGAGCAATGTGCATGCACCAGTTGGACCGTCAGCAACCACCACCTCTGCTGAAGCTGTCAACAACTCTGCTCCATCCAGCAAACTGCCATCTGCTGCAGAGTCACATGATTCGTTGCAGAAGAAAATTGATGAAGTAGCTGCAAAGAATGGTGGTTTTTATCCTGCAAATATGCTGTTCCTTGAGTGGGGTGCACCTGACGCAGCCCCTGAATTGGCTTCGCATGTCCCCCTGAAGATGAACCAGCTGAAAATACTGAGTTTGTGGCTGGCAGTGCCCCTGGGTCATCTGGAACAGCTCATTTTCCAGCTGCAAGTGCTACTTTGCCCACTGATGCACCATCTGTTGCTGGTTATAACACTCCCAATGTTCTTGAACCTGAGGATGTGCTCCCTTTGTCATTTGCGATTCCTACATCTACTGGTAAGATATGTAACATTTTTATAAGTATGCAGATGTGTATTATATGTTGATGTAATTGTTTATATATTTGTTTTTGTGATGAGTATGCTGATAACTTTATTGTTTAACCCCTGGTAAATATAGTGTATGCTTACTGGTAACTTTGATGTTCTTTTTTTGCGGTAAATGACCCCAGTGTAACTTTGAAGTATCCTGGAATGTTTAATGCCCTCCTTTTTTGTAACTTTTTAGACTGTACTGCCTGATAATTATATTGCAATATTCTTGGTACCTTATTCGTAGTATGCCTGGTAACTTCTTTTTTTGCTGTGGTGGTGGTATTAATTGATGTTATATTGTCCTTCTTTTTGTTCTTGTCTTGTTGCCATTTCGTGGGGCACATTTTTTGTGCAGATTATCGGTTAGGGAATGTTATCAAAACAGCCGTCTCGCCTGCAGCGACATACTTGGTCAATGATGGTGGCAAAGGCTCGAATAATTGCTGGTTTTCATCAAATATATGGAGAATTGAAGATCTATATGGGGTAGTGGGACTTTCGGTGTTGTGGTGTGGCGGTGGTGCTTGTAGGGACCTTTTTGTTTTAGTATCAGAATGCTTTCGGAATGCGACAGTACTTATTATCATGTATAAAACTTAATCACTTGTCCCGTATCTATTTTATGTCTTTTTGGTGTAATAACGTCCGTCCCATAAGTTACTTTTATTTTTGTTGATTGATGTTTGCTGTGTGATGCTCACAGTTTTCATACGTGAGTTTATGATGTGCTTGGTTGTGTACATTTTCTTGGTTTTCATTTTTTTATTTTTCAACTGTTTTTATTTTGTTGGTGATTAACATGTGGTATTTCTTCTAATTCCACGTGGGGACCGCCTTTTTGTTTTATTTTTCATTACCTTTTTCTTCTTTGCCCTTTTTAAGTCTTTATAGCTCAACATGAACTAGCAGCTCATGATAATGGAAAATCGCATGCCAAGGATGTTTCTGGAATGATTTCACTTGATGATTTGTTGGATGAGAAGATGGCAGTTCAAAAGTCTTGCAGTTCAAGTAAAACAGTTCATGTGGGTAAATACATTGGGTCTGAAGGTAATCCCATTTTTCTCAAGTATTTTATATAGTTTAAAACCAGTTCGTTACTGCTTTTTTTGTACACTTGTGTAGCATGATTAACCCTTCATCTTCATTTTTCATGTAGATGTGCAAGATTTTTGCACTCCAGCAATGGCTGCTCCACCTTGCATTATTGATGTTCCTAGCAGTACTCCAAAGTCCAGGATTCGTATGGAGAGAGTTGTTCAACCATCCCAGTACCTACTGCCTCCTTATATAACTATCAGAAGCACTGCTCATCAAGACGCCTTGTATCAGAAGCTTATTATACACAGCAGATCTTCCAAAGTGTCGAGGCTTAAAGAGTACGTAACTGTAATTCCTGCTATTGTACTGATCACTATCTCTGTTATATTAAAGCATGGTAAATTTAGCTTCTTGCCCATGGTAACTACTGCTGATATGCATTGGTTACTTCTTTATTTTACTGATGAATATTTATGTGTAACTTATATCATGGTAACTTTAGCATTATGTCCCTGGTAAATAATGCTGATAGGCATTGGTAACTTTGTTTTTTAAGATTATTTTGTTGGTTCATCCACGCAGCTTAAAAACTATGTAACTATAATGCTTTTCTGGTGTGGTAACCCATGCTTTTATTTGGTGGTGGTAACTTTATTCTTTTTGTTTGTTTGGTAACTATAATGTTTTTCTCTGTTTGCAGGACTATAATTTTGGAAATTGGTCCTATGTGGGTGTCAGCTGGTGAGCTTGCTGATAGCATGAAACCTGATGGCATGCTATCAAACACTGTTATTGAAATCGGAGTACATGTCCTACAGCAATCTTGTCGCGACAGCAACAAGGTCATATTCCCTTTTATTGTGTCAAAGTATCTGCTTGATCATAATTTCAACTCAAATGTTTTAAAGAAGCACTTCCGGAAAGATGACAAGTACAAGCTTAGCCACAAAAACTTGGTACGTTATTGTTTGTTAATTTTTTTGCATCTTCCACATAAACTTTTTTGGTGTGCTTCGGCTTTCATTTATTTCTTTATGGCTTAATCTTCATCTATCATTTTTTTTCCTGCTAGCTTTGTTTCCCTGTACTTCAGAAGCTCGGTACATCTGCCAAGGCTTTGTCCCATTGGTATATGCTGTCGTTGAATCTGGCTGCAAAAAGGTTTGAGATCCTTGATTCCATTCGTGGTCCAGATGATGATGGAATGATTGATCATGCTACCAAGCTGATGGATGCTATCAAAAAAATGTTCCTTGTTAATTACAAAGATTCTAGAAAACAGATTCAAGATTATGAGTTGGTGTACATTCCTGCACCAAAGCAAAATAATGAGTAAGTGATTTTGTTCATCTGTTATCTAACAATATTCTCACAGCTCCTGTTTTTTATGTGGCATTATCATAACCACTAGTTAATTTCCATTGCTTTTTTTTTCTTTTTTCCTACAGATTTGATTGTGGGTTCTTCACTCTCAAGTTCCTTGAATTGTGGGATGGACGTGTGTCCCCTGCCATATCATTTGATCAGATCCCAGAATTAAGGAAGGTGCTGGCAATAAGGTGGCTGGAGCATAGAGACAATAAGCTTACAGAATGGAGGCGTCTTCTTGACAAATATGTGTTTTGAGGTATTCCATACATTACCCCTTGTGTTTTCACTGTTCTTTGTTGGGATGGTGTAACTTTTCCTATGAACTCATTATCACTTTACCTACATCAACATGGTAACTTTATTTAGAAAATCATGCCAAAAACAACATGGTAATTTGGTTGATAACTTTAGTTTGATCTACATGGTAAATTCAGTATACGCTTTCTGGTAACTTTTACTTGTTAGCCAGTTCATTTTTTCATCCTTAGTATGTCTGATATTTTTAGGAAAACCACACGGTAAAGTTAGTTAGAACCAAATGGTAACTTCAGTATAAGCTCTCTGGTGAATTTTTTCACTCTGAGTCTGTCTGATATTTTTAGCAAAACCACATGGTATAGTTAGTTAGAACAACTTGGTAACTTAATTGTCAGTAGATGGTAACTTCACTGTAAGGGGGAAATACATGTCTGCATAATAAATTAGATAGAACCATGTCCACATCATACAGTCTTAACATAAACAACAAAAATTTGTGCATCTCATTTTTCTTCTGGGGATAGAAGCATCTATCTGACCCATACAGTAGCATATTTTGCTGCTTTGTAGCAAGATATATGCGTGGAGTTCTTCATACGCTCTTCATTGCTTGTAGTCCCAACTTTTTTAGTCTGTCCGGGCATGTGCGAAGGTCGTGTTTTACACTCCCGCAGCCGCTGCACTTTCTTGGCTTTTTTGTTGCAATATCAAGCGGATTTTGATTTGCTGTCTCACATGGCCTTCCTTTGGTCTTAGACCTGGGTGGGTTTCCTATTTTCTTCCCGGGTGGCAAGTTAACTCCTGAATTGCTTGCTGTGGCAACCTCTGCTGCATTGTTGGCTGGTTGATGGGCTGGTGCGGTTGGTGCGCTATATGACGGCATAGTTGAGGCTTCAGCTGCTGCATCTTTTGCCTTCTTCTCCTCTCTTCTCAGCCACAGTTTTATGTCTTCTTTCATATTCGTCATATGTGTTTTAACTATGCGTATCGTATCGTTAGCCTTGCATGCCACCGTTGCAACTTTTCTGAAATCATCCCTCATGGATGCCAGCGCCATCATGTTGCGTTCATCTTCTGGCATCCCTTTATTTGGAGCTGACTCTTGGGCACCGGTGTCAGGGTCACCTAGGGCAGCTTCATAATCCCAGCACCACCGTTTTAGTATGTACTTGTCTGGTATTTTTCGCACGTTCAGGAAAGTCATCACCTTTAGCACATGGCAGCATAGTATACCGTCACGTTCAAACTTACAGCAATTGCAGGAGAAAATGTCCTCTTCAAGGTTAGCAATCACCAAGTAGTTTCGATATCCATAGTATGGAACTGGTGCATCTACTATGCTAAGCTCATATATGTACTCTCCTAGGTACTGACAAAAGTATGACATAGTTTCCCTGAATTCTGACTGGAACCTGTTGAAAATGCCTCTAGTGTATGTTTTAGCCATTTGTTTCTCTATAGGATTTCGAGGAGACCACAGATCTGGTTCTGTCAGAGCTGTTTCTGCCTCTGCTTTCTTTTCTCTATTCAGTATATTATCCTGCAGTGCCTCGTACTGCATTAGGAAATCCAGAATAGAGTTCTTTGGGCTCACATATCTTTTCAGTAATGCGTTGAATCCCTCGCTTCTTGCTGTGGTCTGCACGAAGGGAAAGAAGTCATGCATAAAGTAGGCCGGAACCCAGCATGCCCTGTGTTCCCAAATTGCATATAGATCCGCATTGCCTCTTTCATTATGTGCTTCGAGCATTGCATCCCAGTTGTCCGTAAACTCCTGTGGTGACAAACTGGTGTTCACACATGCTTTAATTGCTTCATGCAGCTCAGGGTGTGCGGCCAAGTATGATCCATACTTCTCTGTTAAATTCTGCACCACATGCCACCTGCAGTTTCTGTGTATTGCCTGTTTGAAAACCGATAGTATAGATGCACGCATAGCATAGTCTTGGTCTGTGATTATGCATCTTGGTGCCACACCACCCATTGCTTCTAAGAAGGTTTCCATTAACCACACATAGCTTTCGGTGAGCTCATTACGCAAGAAGCCACAGCCAAATTGCACGGACTGCCCATGGTGATTGATCCCGATGAACGGTGCGCAGGGCATCTTGTAGATATTTGTGAGGTAAGTTGCATCAAAGGATATGAAGTCTGCATATTGTGGGTATGATCTACGTGATTCACCGTCTATCCAATACATTCTTTCTACACAGTCATCTTCATCCAGTTTTATTTTGTAGAAGAAGTCCTTATCTTTCCTTTCCATCTTTCTGAAGTATTCCAGACAATGCTCCATGTCCTTGACCCTGTGGGTTCGTCGGAATTTTGCTCTCAAGTTTGCCACATCTTTATCATTGTATGGCACATCTTTTCTTTTCCCGTAGAATCTAGACATTAGTTGCATCTGCCGGCAAGTTGGGATGTTGCACTCATGCAACATCTTGAGGAAGCGTTGTTCATCCAAGGGGATGTTGCGATGTGCACGTAGGAACTTAGTAAGAGATGGTTTTTTGATCAGGGGGTGGTTGTGTGCATCGGTCGCTTGCACAACAGTGTACCATCCATTGAGCTTCTTGATGTACATGTGCGCCTGGCATCCAGTTCTGGGGATAGTACTCCTTTTCCTTTTCTTCACGACTGACTTGGGGTTCTGCGTGTCCTCCTTTGGAACTAAAGCTCTGCCACCCTTGGTGCACACAAAGAACACCTTCTGGTACTCTTTATCATCATCCTTCCTCGACCAAGCAATCCTTATGCTGAAACCTTTCCTTAGTGAGTACTCAAGGTAGTGAGCCTTGGCAGCTTCATAAGTGTCGAAACGCATATGTATTGCTGGGGGTTGGGGTGTAGAGTTCACATCATCTATACCATCGTCTTCTCCCTGCTGTCCTGACACATCAGTGCACACCGTATGGTCTTCAATTGTTTCTCCAGTTTTTGTTTGTTGCTTGCTACTAGCTGACAAGGTTTCCGTGCTTTCAGCCCCTGGAAACACTTCATCTTCACCTGCACCTTGTATGAAACATTATATCAGCTTTTAATTTCCCATGTTTCTTTTACTCTTTGTTTGTGCAACTTGAAGTAATAAATACATTTGTGATTTTTTCAGTTAGAAGTAGGGTGGTAATTTTAGTCTAAATCGTTTGGTAGTTTCAGTACACCGTAGGTGGTAAATTTGCTAAGCAATAATTTGTTGGCATGTTTTTTCTGTAGAATTCAGTGAGAAACAGGATGGTAACAAATAACCTACATTGATTGATAGTTTCAGCTGAGATACTTTTAGACATCTAAGTGCTAAGTATTAATATTCAGGCATGTTTTTTAGTGGGTGGTAAATTCAGTCAGAAGTGGGTGGTAAGTTCAGAAGAAACTTAATGGTGTCATGCATTTCGTAACTCAAGCAATTAGGGATGGATAATTGTCGTGCGTATACCTGCATTTTCCACACCAGCATTGTTGTGTGACAAGCCTTCATTGATGTCATCTGTTTCCAAGTTGAGTTCTTTATCCATGGGTGCCCTGTTCAAATTTTATGCAAAGCTTTAGCATGGTAACAATAGGGGTAGTCTGCTGGTAACTTTTTTAGTGTTACTTCAAGTATTATGTAGCATAATTTGTACCAACAACTCCTCCTGTTCGAAATCATGTCGAAACTCAAGTGTAATTATAGCACATAGTGGGTGGTAACATTAGCATACGTGGGGTGGTAATTTTAGCACATGGTAGGTGGTAATTTTCTGGAATTCACTGTGTGATAACTCTAGTGCTGCTACATGTATAAATCTAGCTATTCTACATGGATAACTTTCTAATTTTTTTTGCCCCTGCTATGTCACATGCAGATTTCTCCAAATAAAGAGGAAAGGATGCAGATCAGGAGTATGTACTCACATGAAATATATGGATTCATCATTCATCGTATGGAATAGGAGTTGATAGCTATAGATACCACAGATAAGGAGTATTTGTTCCTACTCTGGTCACCAGATTATTTTTCATACTGAACCATATGCGCCTGTGTCTCTAGACTTCATCTAGGCTACAGATCATGCAGATCTACAGATCATGCATCTAGACCACAGATCACGCATCTAGACCACAGATCATGCCTGGGTATCCCTCCAAAAAATATGTGGAACTTTTTCTGTATGAATTCTGAGCTATGCAGTGTTTGTTAGTAGGCAGTACCTGTCTGTTCCCCCGTGGTGTCCTTTGATTTGTTGTGTTTTCAGTATTTCTCTGTTGCAGATCTTGGATGCCCATCCATGGCGATGCGAGCCTGGAAGAAGACGGGCAAGGGATAGCTGCTGGCTGCTGCGTTGGGAGAGCGTGGGGATCGGGGGTAGGTAAGGGCAGGATTTGTGTGGCTCTCCGTTGGGGATCCGGTCCTTGTAATGATTTAGCGCTGGGTGTTTTGGTCTTTTTTGACTGGGTCAGCACGTGGTCGTGGCAGATTTTGGCTGGCTGGGCCGAGCGCTGGTGGGTTTGGTCGTTTTTGACTGGGTCAGCACGTGGTCCAGCGTGGCAGAAATTGGCTGGCTGGGCCGCGCGCTCCGCGCGCGTACACGGCATCTTTTTGTGGCTAGTGGGGCTGTCGCTTTCGGGCGGGAACGGGCGCGTACACTTTCGCCAGATAGCAGGCGTCTGCTGCGTAGTCGTTCCCTTTTGTAATACAATTTTCTTTCATTGTCATGTTTGAAACAATAATTAATACATAGGCTGGTAGTATATATCTTCTTTCTTGTCAAGGAGCATAAGAGATGAAAAGGAAAGGATGTGGCATATCATATGCACATGGAAGGAAAATATAGTGTAGCCGTGTAGGTGTAATATCTGGTAATAAAATAATTTGAACCACCAAGAAAGGCCGTGGAGAAGTTTCAGTCCATGGCTAATAACCGTTGAAACACTTCAGCAATGGCAGGAAAATGAGTGGTGACAGCTGAACTATCAAAGTGACGAAACAGACAGAATTGACCAATATCACCAAGAAAAGTTTCAGCACATTTGTACAATAAGGGACATCCATCAAAGTACTGGAACAAACAGAAACGTTCAGTTGTAAAACGTTCAGAAACATGGACAAAGCAGGCACATAGATTAAAAGCCATGCACAACTCATGATAACACTTGCAAACAACAGAAATGGCAACACATGTTAAAAAGAATACTTTGAATTCGATTTAAACGTATGATCTGTTACACCCTGGTGTATCAAACACATGAATAGTACTTTGAATTTGGTTCAAACACTAAGCCCCTGGTGTATAAAATTAGCAGAGCAGCATTCAGTCACGTGAACATAGTAAGTAAACCAAGCTTTCTTGATTCGAGAGACAAGCAAAACCTAAGATGACTAAACCACCCACTAGGCTCGGCCTTGAGGAGGAGCAGCAACTGCAGGAGGGTGCAGAGCCACACGACCGAAAGGCTCACTGCAGTACTTCTTGTAGACGGCCTTGAGCTTGCCCTGTGGGGCGGCGGCGTGCGAATGGACGAGGGCCTTGGCAGGCTCCCTGAAACCAAAACAGAATTTACATGAGTTCCAGTTCAACCAAGTTCTTCAGGTAGGCACACACCACATCAAATTGAAAAATAACAAGGAGAACAGTAGCTTGGATCGAAGAGTGGAGGACTTCTTACATCAGCTGTAGCTCAGTAAAGCCCGTGTGGTGCTTGAGAGTGTCAGTCCAGATGGGACTCTTCTTTAGCGTGCAGCGAGCGGCATACACAGCGGAGGCGGCCACCAGCGACGGGCACAGCAAGACCAGCCCATATTCCATCAGCGCCAGCTCTGCGAAGAAGAACACCATGTGCTCCAGCTCCTTGTCATTGCTCCCAGCGGCCTTGGCGAACCGCACCAGGAAGACATAGTGCGTGGGGATGGTCAGATTCCACGACATCCTGTTCAGGATGCCCTTCTCCATGCCGAGGACCTGCTGACGCGAGTAGGCGTTGTCTGCGATGTGAATGAAATCATTGACCTGCAGCAAATCACAGAAAAGCAGATGAGCTCTTGGATTTCGACAGAGTTCATTCACAGACTGACAGACACGAGCAGATGAGCTCTTCGATTCACACACACAAGCAGATGAGCTCTTGGATTCAGAGTTCAGAGTTCGTTCACAGACTGACATGACAGACACGAGCAGAAGGCAGATGGAAACGAAAATGCCATACCTCAGGCGCCCAGATCTCTTCGTACTTGCAGGCGATGAGCATCGCCGCAACCCCGACGAGCTGCAGCTCCCGTCGAGGCACCGCCTGCTTGGAGAGGAACATATCGATGATGTAGATGGTGAGGTAAAAGGTCTCGGGCATCAGCTCGAACTTGTGGACGACTTCCACCAACCAGTCCACCAGGATCGCCCTCATGCTGGGCTTGATCTCGGGCTGTCTCCCCATGTAATCATTGACCGGATGCTGCGGCACAACACAACACATATCGGTTCAGAACAGTTGCTGACCATGTCAATCGAACAGACATGCTGAAGAGGAAGGAAGAGTGTAGTAACCTGAGCAGCCTTGTAGTAGGTGTAGATGTCCTCGATGTAATCCACAACGGCCAGCTGATTGTCGCCGTCGAGCTTGTCGATGTCTTCCACGAGCACCTTCGGCCTGAGATTGAGGCCACATGCTTCCTGTCATCGACAAGAACAGGCAAGCAGAGAGTCAGTCCACAGTCACAACACTAGATTCGTACAGTATCATACAGTGGAAAAGAGCAGCAGTACAGCACAGAGGTGTTGCAGGCAAGCAGAGAGTCAGTCGACAGTCACAACACTGGATTCGTATCATACAGTGGAAAAGAGCAGTAGTACAGCACAGAGGTGGGTGTTGGATCGATCAAGCTCACCTTTGAGCGGTGGGAGAGCACCGCGGTGAGCGTGTTCACCACCACCTTTCTGGGGACCTTGTGGGCAGAGCCGGCGGCTGCCACCTTCTTGTTCTCGTCGGAGGCCTTGGCGACCTGCTCTGGACGAGGTGCGGGCTTGAGAACCGGCTTCCTGGCCACCGGCTTCTGGACCACTGCGGGAGGAGCAGGAGCAGCGCCATTGGCCTGAGCCATCTTCAGGAGCTGAGCGCCGAAGCTACGAGTGATTGGGCGATTGATCCCCCTGTTATAGAGAGCAAGACGGGATTCAGGTCAAGACACAGAACTGAAGTAAGAAACAAGATTGAGGGTTCCTGCGCTGATTTCCTTACCCGTCCAGGACATGGGAGTGGACGAGGTTGCCGATATCACCGAGGGCTCGCCGCCGAGCGTTTCTTTCCTCAGGTCGGCCGGCGGCGGCGGCGGCCTTCTTCTGGACGGCTGGACCTGACCATCGCCAAAATGGAAAGAAGAATTAAGATTAAGAACTGTTGACGCACGAATCGGGCAAGAAGGGCATGGAAAAACGATCAGAAATTCGCATCCGACGACCCTGGAAAGATCAAAAATCCATTCTTGGCCAAGGATTCGCATGAAGAACAGCCGACGAACAGATCAAAGCCACAACCTTTCTCCAAGAATCGCACGAGAGAAGAAGAACAGCTAACAGATCAAGAACCTAGGATCGAATTTCCCATACACGCAAGAACCTCAAGATCCTTCCCCGCCCACGCAAGAAACCCCCACGACGGAGGCAGGACCAAATCAAGAACGCGCCCAGAACCAGCGATCGATCCCCACCACGAAGACGCGACCAGAACGCCCAAGAAAGAAAGGAAGGAAAGAAGATCCGGCTCACCTCGGTTCGCCGGCTGCGGAGCGGCAGCCGCGTGCTGGTGGTGCCTCGTCGCCATGGGGTTGATCTCGGGACTTGCTCGACCGCCTCCTCCCAAAGTTCCGGCCTCCGGCGAGCTCCTGATCGAGGGGAGCGGAACTCTTTCTTCCTCCGATTCCTCTCTACTACTTCTTGCTCTCGGCGGTGGGGGATTGGATGGGATGGGGAGGAGGAGGTGTCGGGGACTCTGACGGGCCGGAGCTTTATTGCGGAGCGGGTGGCTCCAACGGTCGGGGATCGGAGAGCTGACGGTCCGGACAGGCACGGGGGAAATCGGACGGCTAGATTGCGGCGGCGGCGGGTGAGACTAGCCGTTGGGGTTATGTACTATGGATGGAAAGTTTCCAGGACCGTGAGTTTTTACACATGGAAATGAGTTGCGTGATCCGTTCCTGGATTTCTTTTCTTTTTGTCCGTGTCGACGCAGTGAGAAGTGAGCAAAGCTGTGACACGGTAGAAAATTGTATTTTGAATTTTGTTGAGAAAGAGGAATACTAGAGTTTTTGAACTTCTCAAATCTCAATTGTAGTGGTCGGTCTTGTACGTGGCTATGTCGCGGGACGTTGGAATGGGAAAGGCACTGCATTGTGGTACTGTTTTTTCACTTAAAATGCTCTTGTGGAAATGTTGGGATGGGAATGGACCTAGTCGACCCGCCCAAAAATTCGAGGCCAATGGGCCGTGTGGGTTGGCCTTAAGTAAAATTTGGGCCAATAAAGTTAGCAATGAGCAGCCCAATGGGTCAGCCAGGTCGACCCATCTGGCGGAGCTACGCTCGAAGTCACCCTCCCCCTGGTGGCTTGAACTGCTGCCAAGCATGATTAAGACTAGGCTCCACATGGTCTGGTTGTTTTGTAGCGTGTTAGATGCATGGTAGATTGTGTCCTTTTGAGATCCATTTGAAAATATACATGTAGTACCTCTATGTATTGTTTCAATTTCATTCCGTAATTAGTGCTTCTAGTACGACATCAACTAGCAGTAAGTCAAAATTGTTGCGTTGTTTGGTCATTTTAGTATGTTCTGTGCTTCGAACAGTTGAAAAGAAAACATGTTATCGGCTTTATCATTATGATATTTTTTCTATGTGTAAACATAGTTGAAAAAGTATATATTTCAACTAAATTTGGGTCGGCCCCGGATACCCATCGGGCCAACAAGGCCAATACATATTTTTTGAAATGGTTCGACCCATGGCCTCGCAAAATGGCCTTGGGACCATAGGGCCAGGTCCGCATCGACCCATTCCCATCCTGAAAATGTGTGGAGAGGAGGAATACGATGCAATGGTGATGGGACAAAACAACTCATACACATGAATGCCAAATCGTGTGGTGGAGCCATGACACCAGGTCGGGTCGCACCTGTTATGCATCATGTGTCACTTTCTCACGAAGTGACGAGTGAGTGTCGTCTCGTATGCCGGTCCAGGTGGAGCCGCGTGCGGTCCGCTCAGTGGCACAACTAATCGTGTTGCCCACACCATACAGAGGCAACACGGACCGAGCGAGAGAGAGAGAGAGTGGTCACCTGAGTAGTTGGGTCGTTACACCACTACTGGAAACGTGCTACGCAAAAAAAATAACGTACACCGTCAACCGAGTTCTACTAAGAAGCAGCACATGTAATTGTGTCATACCCTCGACGAGCACGTCAACATAGTGGATATCATTGATGTAGTTGATACCGACTCCCGCATCTAGGTTATCCCTCCTAGCGGCAAGAGTTTCTCCTCGTGATAGCTAGCCCGATCTAGCGTCGAATAAGACAATGCCTCCAAAGGATCCACACGTACGATGAAGCAACACTGCATCAACGTAACACATAGAAGCGTGGAATATATATATGATGAAGATCTAGATCCAATCTAGATTGAGAGAAAAGAGGGGTGGCCCCTGAGGCCTCGAGGAGCCCTAGGGTTTCAGTCGACTAGAGGAGGAGTGTCACATCCCAAATTTTGGAACTAAGAAAAACTTAGTTTTACCAGACCCAAAATTCAGAACCAACAAAAACTTTTTGAAATACTTCACTGATGATTGTGTTTTCCTTCCCACTGCTATGTTTGAACAGGGGTGACTTGTTGTTTAATTTGTTTGACTAGTAAATATAAGACCCAACCAATATAAAAATATATTTAACTTTGGTGATCAAGTTATGACAAGGAAATATTCCATATATCTTTTCCATTCTTATTTTGGCCAACTCCATTTCAATGACACTTGGTTTATCAGCAACCAAAACTAATACCAGTATTTGAGAAAGTAAAAGTATTTCCAAAAATCTACTTGTTTATAAACTAAGGAGAACTACATACTATCTCCTGCCTATATTTCAACATTAATATTTTGCAAGTATTTTTTTAGCTCTTATTTTAAAAACCTCCATTTTGAGGTGACCTTTAGGTAATTGCTTGTTGTAGGAATTTGAATTCAAATATAATATTCAACTGATTGAATTCATAAAGTAATTCAAATCAAAACATTGAAGGAACTGAAATAACAATTAGGTAAATGATTTAATAAATGATTGAATAACTCAAATCTTACAATAAATATTACAACCTATTGAATTCTTGCAAAGACAAACAAATCTTCTTATTAAACACAAATTACAACGTCTTTACAACTCTACTACAAGAAACTGAATTTCGAAAAGGAAAATTACAATTGTTTCCTAAACTAAAATGTCTTGTATTCCTTTCTTCTCCTTTTGATCTTTATACCAATATTGTTTCCCTGCAAAACAAATGAAAAGCAAAGACAGAAATAAACAAAAGGGATTAGGATTAGTATTATCCTCAGTTAGGCAGTGTGATGCACTGCTAAACACATCATCGGATTTAAGACAAGGAACTTAGTGTAGTATCTGTTCTTAATCATCATATTTAGCCTCAGTACAACATCCCAGGCTATAAAATCCACTTGTCCAGTGAAAAGAAATGGAAAATCTGAAGATAAGCTCAACCCATCAGTGCCAGTTCTCTGAACTGAGCCAGCAGGGGAGCCCACAGCACACACAGTCCTGGTTGCCATCATCACACTGCAATAGACATGTGTTTATCAAGGGCAAAGGGAGTTGTAGGACACAAGCCACACAGCCCTGTTTCACCCACCACCAGAGCATTCACTACACATGCACAGCTACTTTACTCCCAGGAGGAGGATAAAAGCAAGGGGCAGCAGTAACAAGCAAGGAGCAAGCTCATTTCTCTCACTCAAGCACCAGCTCAAGTTCCTCTCCACCACAGAGCTCAGCTCATCACAAAACCACTCACACCAACACATCCCACCACTGGATCATTGCCTAAAGCAATAGCAAGATGGGCTAGAGTTGATCAAGAGCAAGCAGGAGCTAGGAGGAGAAGGCCAGAAGCTCAAGTGAAGCATCTGGAGCTGGAGGAGCAGGCCAGCAAGGTGAACAAGAAGGAGACCACAAGATCTGCTGATCAAGGAATCAAGAAAAGCCACAAGCAGCATAGCACACCATCACCACACCTGACAAGAGGTTGAATCTCTATTTCTCTAGCAAAATGAACTGCTAGATACACATGGAGTAGGGTGGTGTATTTTTTTCCCTCAGATAGGCATAGAGGTGCTATGCTAAGTTCATCACAGGGGATTATAAAAAAAAAACCCAAGTATAGCATCTGTTCTTAATAAAATTGGGCCTCAGCCTGTGCATCATAGGCAGGGGGATTTAAACCCACACATGAAAGCAAATATTGCTTGGATTCATATCTTATTGAAGCCCAACTTTAATAATCAGATGATGGGCACAAAACCCACAGGGGGGAAGGCACCACAAGCACACATGTGCACTAACAAGCGCACTGGATAGCATAAAAGAAATTCCAAAGCTATAATTAGTAGCTAGCTACTGTGTAACTCCATTAGAGGCATCACAGCAAGCAAACTAAAACATTTAGCTCCAGAAAATCATCTACACTTACACAGGGCACAGTCAGAGCAACACATCAACAATTAAAAGGGAGGTTTTCATAGAGCAACACACCAGCAGCAGATCATATGGTCATGATCTTGTTACTGGGCACACTCCCAGGAGAATACCACAGCAGCAAGTCACAACCATAGAAGCCACTAAGGCACAAATCACTTTCAAATTCATCTGTACTTTTGAATCACTTGCAAGCAAATCCAAATGAGAAACACATCATTTTCCTAGCTGTAGCAACTAGGAATCAGTATGTTAAGCACCATAACTGACACATAATTCAGTTATTTGGAAGGAACATCACACACATCCATCCAAGATGCACATCACAAACAGCAGCCAGGACATCATCAAATTATCACAACCATAGCTAGTTATAGTTAGAAAACCAGGAGATCACCACCTTGTAGTCCTAAATCAAGCAGTCCATCAGCACGAAGGCTGGTCACAGAAGCATACCAGCACTATCCGAAGTTGTAGTCGAGCTGGGTGTCGAGGCGACGTCGGGGTTGCAGTTGCGGTACTGCCATCCCGCCGGCGTCGAGGTTGAAGAAGACAGCAGCTCGAGGAGACACGGGCGAGCTTCACCTACACCACCACGGCGGCACGGGGGTCGCAACCCTGCACCCAGCCGTGGCGGAGCATCGGAGCAGAGCGGGCACGGCGGAGCCGCGCCAGACGCCCGAAACCCTAGCCTAGGGTTGGGTCTCGCACGGCAACGTCAGGCAGGGAAACTCAAATCGCCGCGGAGGGGAGGGAGGAGAACCTGTGGCGCGTCTTTTGTGCCACGGCACGGTGGAGGAGACGACCGGACCTCGCCGGATTCGGGCGGCGACGGCGGCGGCGGAGAGAGGAACCGCGGGAGAGAGAGAGAGTTCGGGTCGTGAGAGAGAGACGCGAGTGAGAGTGTGGCTCGGGTCGGTGTCGCGAGTGAGAGTGTGGCTCGGTCGGGTTGACCACCGACCCGAGCCAGGTTTTGGTCTGGTTCAACCGTGCTGGACCAGGGGCAAAACGGTCTTTTTACTTTTACAGAAAAAAAAAATTAAAAAGAAAAATTCTGAGAAAAAGATTTATTCAGTAAAATTAGAAAAACAATGCTGTAAAATAAATAAAAATATTCAGAGTAATTTTTTTATGAACTCAAGGAAATTGTTTTGTATTATAAATTACTTTATCTTAATTTAAAATATAAGATATACCTTTATATCTATAAAACTTATTTTAAATAAGAATTTAAGTTTGAAAATTCAAACAAAATTCAAATAAATTAAGAAATAAATATATTCTTAATTTCCTCATATAATAAAATAAAATTATGTTACATAAATGATTCCTCCTATTATTTAATAAATCAAAATTTAAGTTTAATCAGTTAACTACTTTCTTCAAACCTTAAATATTCTAAAAAGGGAATTTGAATAAGATAAAATTATTAAAATTCTCATTAATGAAAAATACAAATAATATATATAAAATGAACAGAAAAATAAAATCTATCTGTTTGTATAAAGCAAACACCTGTTTGACTAAAACTGAATCACCCTAACATTGAAACAACACTTACTTATTAATTTAAATATTGGTTAATTCAATTAAATTGAACCCAATTGGTTTGCCCTGTGTTACTACCGTAGCTATTGGTAGAGTTTAATATTGTAAGGTGGTGATGTTTGATTGAGTAGTTTAGTGATTGCTTGTATTTGTTTGTTTATCGAGTAGACGAGAACGTTGCTGGAATTATCGAGGAGGGGGAATTGGTTGAACCTGAAGATCAAGACCAAGGTCACTTTGCCGAGCAAGGCAAGCTATTCTCTGAGCTTGCACTACCAACATATGCATCTACTTTCATAACATGTTTACTCTCAAAGCAAGATTTACAAAACCCATTTCCAAAATATATGGATATTATTTTGCCACCCTATGTAGTAGTTTATATAAAACTTTAGGATGGGAAAACAATGTTGTTTATTCAAAACTCCTTTGAAATTTCTTATGAGTTTATGAAATACCGAGATGTCGGTGTTGGAGTGGAAAAGTGGAAAAATGGTGATGTTTGTGAAAAATGCACAGTGTCCTAGTACTATGGAAACCAATCCTACCCTGTGCGACCACATTTACCACATATGGGAAAAGGCGTAGTCATGTAGTTTGCTCTTATTAGTATGGGATACCTCATCGACGGAGATGACTCCGTTATGCATGAGGGGATGGTCCGAGGATCTACCCCCTGACCCGGGTCCTCACACAAGTTGGTGGGGAGGATAGAAGGTTCCACCATAAACCGCCGGACAAAACTATGAGTCCTCACACTTAGGGTTTCTGACGGGAAACTGGACTGGGTGTCGATGGAAAGTGTCATATGGGAAGGATCCTATACTAGCATGAGCAAATAAGAGGCTATGGCCGGCGGCTTACTTCGCATACACCTGGTATGGCGAGACGTGGCAGACACGATGAGTTGCCGGATGGATGTGGGTTAAAAGCGTGCTACCTCTGCAGAGGGTTAAAACTATTCGAATAGCCGAGTCCTCGGATATGGACAATTGGGAGACTGTCCTCTGACCATGTGCAAGTTTTGGAAAAGTTTTTAAGTCTTAAAAGAAAATAAAATGGAGATGTGTTGTATCTGCAACTCTACCGACGGGCTGGTATGAGGTTGCTGGAGAATGATTTGACCATGACGGGCTATGGTCGAGAAGTGAAGAGTTTTGTGATTTGAAAGTGGAAAATGTTTTAGGCAACTATACCGAAGGGCTGGTATGAGGTTGTTGGGATTGAATGACCATGAAGGGTTATGGTCGAAAAAGGAGGAGTTTTGGAGAATTAAACAAATGGTGATTTTCCGGGAAAATGTTTATTAAAGAGACTTCTTACCTTTTTCAACAAAGATGTATTTTCGGGGAAAAGTTTTAAAGGAGACTTCTTACAAAAACAGATTTATGGAAAAGATCTAAAAGCCTTCCTTTCTTTTTCAGTAAAGATATGGAGATTTCAAAACAAAGTTTTATCAAACAAAAGTCTGTCCTTCCCCTTTTAAACAAGGATATAGAGTTTTCAAAACAAAGAAAGTTTTATTTAAACAATAAAAAGAGTAGTGCATGCTCATTTCGGGGGTAGTTTGCGAGTACATTCAAATGTACTCATATTGGTTTCGTCCCTGGCTATTGTCTTAGCCAGATTTTGAAGAAGAACAGTTCGAAGAAGAAGACTTCAATAACGTCAATGCGAACTAGGGCGCTTCCCAGTCAGCTGCCTGTAGGGTTGGCAAGTGACTTGGGCTCCACGTTGATTTGGTGATTTCCGCTGCGAGTACCTGATGAAGTTATGGCTTCAATCAAGTAAGTAAATTTATTCGGTATTTATGGGTGTTCTGTGATACCAATTCGAGTTATGTGCAACAACAGACTGATCATGGGATTGTTGCAGGAAACATAACGGGTATCTCGGATACCTAATCCGGGGTCCCCACAGACTTGGTATCAGAGCCATCCTGACTGTAACAGACCTTAGTTAGCATGGACGTTAGTTAGGAAAGAAATATTTTGTTAAAAGTATATTGTTACCGAAAACATATTTTTATCTAAGGAAGTCCAAAAATAACTTCCACTCTTCTCACCTTCTCAAATATTTCCGAGACTCATCCCTCTATTTAAGATTTTCCAAGGATTTCTCTAATCCCTCTTACCCGTTCAAAATACTTGACGATGAACCCAAGTGAGACCTAATTAGCTAGCACCCACAAGAAGAAGTTTCCATCCCAAATACTCGACATTTAACATCAAGGCGATTGATCTGCAAATGCCAAGATCATCGATGTCCACAAAGCAAGAGACCTCCGAAGAACTCAGCTCAACATCAATAATTCTACTCAAGTTGCAACCTCGACAATCTCAATTTTTCCTGCTGAAGCCTAAGGTGACAAAGTGAAGACTTCACCAACTATGTTTAACCGAGACCATAGGATAAACCTGATAGGAACCTTGGGTGTACTACCCGACTACCACGAGTATTAGACGTCCTTTGGTACTAAAAGTACCTTATGTGTTGTTTGTTTGTGTGCTCTTTGCTTGGGTGTACTCTGCTTGTGTTTGTTTGTGAATTCTCTGTTTGTGTGTTCACAATCACGCCTTGTCGGCAGCACAAAGTAACCTCAAAATTCTCTTCTTACCAAAGCTTCGTGAAGCTCAAGAACCAAGGAAGTCGACAATGAAGTTCCTCCTTTACTCAGCTGAAGAAGGACAAAGGTGAAGGCAAATAACCAACAGAGTACCCAGAAGAATCAAACGCCGGAAACACCTGCTATGGACAACATCAACCACCAAGCAACCTCAGACGCAACCAGAAGTGTCCAGATGCAATTAGAAGTTTTAATCTCCTTCTTCTAGCTAGAAACCGGAGAGAGTCGAGTACATAGGCTCGACGCATCCTGAAAACAATGCGTCCTCATCTGTGACCCCTCGTAAGAAGAAAATATCTGGAATTGATATCTGCACCAACCCCAAGCACCAAGGCGCGACACCCAAGACGAAGAATGTCAAGCTACCCAAGAAGAACAATGCCTCCAAGTCAACTCCAGCCGCAACCTTCAGGATGACCCTTCAAAACCCCTTTTTAAGGGGGGAAGGACGGCAATACGTATACCAGAAGGTGTTAATAATTAGTTCCTTGCGCCTTAGCCTTGTAGTATCTGGAAAACAGCTAACCACGGCTATCCATCAGAGTCGATCATCAAGTCAACTCTATCATCAAGGATCTGAACTCATCAAAGGAGTTTGTCGACAAAGAAAACCTTGCATCATCAAGTTGTCAAGATCTCTCATGGCGACCTTACTGAAGAAGCAACGACCTCGGAAGAATAGTCAACCCAAAACCCGTGCCCTCGTACTCCCCTGTTACCACCGGGCAAATCTCGAGGACGAGATTTATTTTTAAGGGGGGGAGAGCTGTCACATCCCAAATTTTGGAACTAAGAAAAACTTAGTTTTACCAGACCCAAAATTCAGAACCAACAAAAACTTTTTGAAATACTTCACTGATGATTGTGTTTTCCTTCCCACTGCTATGTTTGAACAGGGGTGACTTGTTGTTTAATTTGTTTGACTAGTAAATATAAGACCCAACCAATATAAAAATATATTTAACTTTGGTGATCAAGTTATGACAAGGAAATATTCCATATATCTTTTCCATTCTTATTTTGGCCAACTCCATTTCAATGACACTTGGTTTATCAGCAACCAAAACTAATACCAGTATTTGAGAAAGTAAAAGTATTTCCAAAAATCTACTTGTTTATAAACTAAGGAGAACTACATACTATCTCCTGCCTATATTTCAACATTAATATTTTGCAAGTATTTTTAGCTCTTATTTTAAAAACCTCCATTTTGAGGTGACCTTTAGGTAATTGCTTGTTGTAGGAATTTGAATTCAAATATAATATTCAACTGATTGAATTCATAAAGTAATTCAAATCAAAACATTGAAGGAACTGAAATAACAATTAGGTAAATGATTTAATAAATGATTGAATAACTCAAATCTTACAATAAATATTACAACCTATTGAATTCTTGCAAAGACAAACAAATCTTCTTATTAAACACAAATTACAACGTCTTTACAACTCTACTACAAGAAACTGAATTTCGAAAAGGAAAATTACAATTGTTTCCTAAACTAAAATGTCTTGTATTCCTTTCTTCTCCTTTTGATCTTTATACCAATATTGTTTCCCTGCAAAACAAATGAAAAGCAAAGACAGAAATAAACAAAAGGGATTAGGATTAGTATTATCCTCAGTTAGGCAGTGTGATGCACTGCTAAACACATCATCGGATTTAAGACAAGGAACTTAGTGTAGTATCTGTTCTTAATCATCATATTTAGCCTCAGTACAACATCCCAGGCTATAAAATCCACTTGTCCAGTGAAAAGAAATGGAAAATCTGAAGATAAGCTCAACCCATCAGTGCCAGTTCTCTGAACTGAGCCAGCAGGGGAGCCCACAGCACACACAGTCCTGGTTGCCATCATCACACTGCAATAGACATGTGTTTATCAAGGGCAAAGGGAGTTGTAGGACACAAGCCACACAGCCCTGTTTCACCCACCACCAGAGCATTCACTACACATGCACAGCTACTTTACTCCCAGGAGGAGGATAAAAGCAAGGGGCAGCAGTAACAAGCAAGGAGCAAGCTCATTTCTCTCACTCAAGCACCAGCTCAAGTTCCTCTCCACCACAGAGCTCAGCTCATCACAAAACCACTCACACCAACACATCCCACCACTGGATCATTGCCTAAAGCAATAGCAAGATGGGCTAGAGTTGATCAAGAGCAAGCAGGAGCTAGGAGGAGAAGGCCAGAAGCTCAAGTGAAGCATCTGGAGCTGGAGGAGCAGGCCAGCAAGGTGAACAAGAAGGAGACCACAAGATCTGCTGATCAAGGAATCAAGAAAAGCCACAAGCAGCATAGCACACCATCACCACACCTGACAAGAGGTTGAATCTCTATTTCTCTAGCAAAATGAACTGCTAGATACACATGGAGTAGGGTGGTGTATTTTTTTTCCCTCAGATAGGCATAGAGGTGCTATGCTAAGTTCATCACAGGGGATTATAAAAAAAAACCAAGTATAGCATCTGTTCTTAATAAAATTGGGCCTCAGCCTGTGCATCATAGGCAGGGGGATTTAAACCCACACATGAAAGCAAATATTGCTTGGATTCATATCTTATTGAAGCCCAACTTTAATAATCAGATGCTGGGCACAAAACCCACAGGGGGGAAGGCACCACAAGCACACCTGTGCACTAACAAGCGCACTGGATAGCATAAAAGAAATTCCAAAGCTATAATTAGTAGCTAGCTACTGTGTAACTCCATTAGAGGCATCACAGCAAGCAAACTAAAACATTTAGCTCCAGAAAATCATCTACACTTACACAGGGCACAGTCAGAGCAACACATCAACAATTAAAAGGGAGGTTTTCATAGAGCAACACACCAGCAGCAGATCATATGGTCATGATCTTGTTACTGGGCACACTCCCAGGAGAATACCACAGCAGCAAGTCACAACCATAGAAGCCACTAAGGCACAAATCACTTTCAAATTCATCTGTACTTTTGAATCACTTGCAAGCAAATCCAAATGAGAAACACATCATTTTCCTAGCTGTAGCAACTAGGAATCAGTATGTTAAGCACCATAACTGACACATAATTCAGTTATTTGGAAGGAACATCACACACATCCATCCAAGATGCACATCACAAACAGCAGCCAGGACATCATCAAATTATCACAACCATAGCTAGTTATAGTTAGAAAACCAGGAGATCACCACCTTGTAGTCCTAAATCAAGCAGTCCATCAGCACGAAGGCTGGTCACAGAAGCATACCAGCACTATCCGAAGTTGTAGTCGAGCTGGGTGTCGAGGCGACGTCGGGGTTGCAGTTGCGGTACTGCCATCCCGCCGGCGTCGAGGTTGAAGAAGACAGCAGCTCGAGGAGACACGGGCGAGCTTCACCTACACCACCACGGCGGCACGGGGGTCGCAACCCTGAACCCAGCCGTGGCGGAGCATCGGAGCAGAGCGGGCACGGCGGAGCCGCGCCAGACGCCCGAAACCCTAGCCTAGGGTTGGGTCTCGCACGGCAACGTCAGTCAGGGAAACTCAAATCGCCGCGGAGGGGAGGGAGGAGAACCT
This sequence comes from Poa pratensis, assembly GCA_947311845.1. NCBI lineage: Eukaryota > Viridiplantae > Streptophyta > Magnoliopsida > Poales > Poaceae > Poa > Poa pratensis. The sequence continues at coordinate 74,371,314 of CAMZMU010000036.1, read as the reverse complement.
GTGGCGCGTCTTTTGTGCCACAGCACGGTGGAGGAGACGACCGGACCTCGCCGGATTCGGGCGGCGACGGCGGCGGCGGAGAGAGGAACCGCGGGAGAGAGAGAGAGTTCGGGTCGTGAGAGAGAGACGCGAGTGAGAGTGTGGCTCGGGTCGGTGTCGCGAGTGAGAGTGTGGCTCGGTCGGGTTGACCACCGACCCGAGCCAGGTTTTGGTCTGGTTCAACCGTGCTGGACCAGGGGCAAAACGGTCTTTTTACTTTTACAGAAGAAAAAAAATTAAAAAGAAAAATTCTGAGAAAAAGATTTATTCAGTAAAATTAGAAAAACAATGCTGTAAAATAAATAAAAATATTCAGAGTAATTTTTTTATGAACTCAAGGAAATTGTTTTGTATTATAAATTACTTTATCTTAATTTAAAATATAAGATATACCTTTATATCTATAAAACTTATTTTAAATAAGAATTTAAGTTTGAAAATTCAAACAAAATTCAAATAAATTAAGAAATAAATATATTCTTAATTTCCTCATATAATAAAATAAAATTATGTTACATAAATGATTCCTCCTATTATTTAATAAATCAAAATTTAAGTTTAATCAGTTAACTACTTTCTTCAAACCTTAAATATTCTAAAAAGGGAATTTGAATAAGATAAAATTATTAAAATTCTCATTAATGAAAAATACAAATAATATATATAAAATGAACAGAAAAATAAAATCTATCTGTTTGTATAAAGCAAACACCTGTTTGACTAAAACTGAATCACCCTAACATTGAAACAACACTTACTTATTAATTTAAATATTGGTTAATTCAATTAAATTGAACCCAATTGGTTTGCCCTGTGTTACTACCGTAGCTATTGGTAGAGTTTAATATTGTAAGGTGGTGATGTTTGATTGAGTAGTTTAGTGATTGCTTGTATTTGTTTGTTTATCGAGTAGACGAGAACGTTGCTGGAATTATCGAGGAGGGGGAATTGGTTGAACCTGAAGATCAAGACCAAGGTCACTTTGCCGAGCAAGGCAAGCTATTCTCTGAGCTTGCACTACCAACATATGCATCTACTTTCATAACATGTTTACTCTCAAAGCAAGATTTACAAAACCCATTTCCAAAATATATGGATATTATTTTGCCACCCTATGTAGTAGTTTATATAAAACTTTAGGATGGGAAAACAATGTTGTTTATTCAAAACTCCTTTGAAATTTCTTATGAGTTTATGAAATACCGAGATGTCGGTGTTGGAGTGGAAAAGTGGAAAAATGGTGATGTTTGTGAAAAATGCACAGTGTCCTAGTACTATGGAAACCAATCCTACCATGTGCGACCACATTTACCACATATGGGAAAAGGCGTAGTCATGTAGTTTGCTCTTATTAGTATGGGATACCTCATCGACGGAGATGACTCCGTTATGCATGAGGGGATGGTCCGAGGATCTACCCCCTGACCCGGGTCCTCACACAAGTTGGTGGGGAGGATAGAAGGTTCCACCATAAACCGCCGGACAAAACTATGAGTCCTCATACTTAGGGTTTCTGACAGGAAACTGGACTGGGTGTCGATGGAAAGTGTCATATGGGAAGGATCCTATACTAGCATGAGCAAATAAGAGGCTATGGCCGGCGGCTTACTTCGCATACACCTGGTATGGCGAGACGTGGCAGACACGATGAGTTGCCGGATGGATGTGGGTTAAAAGCGTGCTACCTCTGCAGAGGGTTAAAACTATTCGAATAGCCGAGTCCTCGGATATGGACAATTGGGAGACTGACCTCTGACCATGTGCAAGTTTTGGAAAAGTTTTTAAGTCTTAAAAGAAAATAAAATGGAGATGTGTTGTATCTGCAACTCTACCGACGGGCTGGTATGAGGTTGCTGGAGAATGATTTGACCATGACGGGCTATGGTCGAGAAGTGAAGAGTTTTGTGATTTGAAAGTGGAAAATGTTTTAGGCAACTATACCGAAGGGCTGGTATGAGGTTGTTGGGATTGAATGACCATGAAGGGTTATGGTCGAAAAAGGAGGAGTTTTGGAGAATTAAACAAATGGTGATTTTCCGGGAAAATGTTTATTAAAGAGACTTCTTACCTTTTTCAACAAAGATGTATTTTCGGGGAAAAGTTTTAAAGGAGACTTCTTACAAAAACAGATTTATGGAAAAGATCTAAAAGCCTTCCTTTCTTTTTCAGTAAAGATATGGAGATTTCAAAACAAAGTTTTATCAAACAAAAGTCTGTCCTTCCCCTTTTAAACAAGGATATAGAGTTTTCAAAGCAAAGAAAGTTTTATTTAAACAATAAAAAGAGTAGTGCATGCTCATTTCGGGGGTAGTTTGAGAAGAACAGTTCGAAGAAGAAGACTTCAATAACGTCAATGCGAACTAGGGCGCTTCCCAGTCAGCTGCCTGTAGGGTTGGCAAGTGACTTGGGCTCCACGTTGATTTGGTGATTTCCGCTGCGAGTACCTGATGAAGTTATGGCTTCAATCAAGTAAGTAAATTTATTCGGTATTTATGGGTGTTCTGTGATACCAATTCGAGTTATGTGCAACAACAGACTGATCATGGGATTGTTGCAGGAAACATAACGGGTATCTCGGATACCTAATCCGGGGTCCCCACAAGGAGTGCAGCCAAGCGGTTGGGTGTGAGAACTCATTGTTTATACTAACTTAAGGATTAGCTATGTGCGTTGCATCATACACGTGAAAATATGAAAAGTTAAAAGTCTTTTTTATCAAGTACGATAGAGTGATCGAAGTTTTTCTTAACTCGATGAGTTAATATTAGATCATCGGTCTAGGTGCAATAGATTTCGACATGACCTTTGTGTATCCAAACTTGGGTAAGATTTAAATTTGAATTTAAATTTTAAAAATAAAACATGACATGAAGTCATGTTGAAATCATCACATACAATTCAAACTGAATATGAATTTCAAATATTGATAACGAATATACAATTCAAAAGTAAATGAAAATATTCTAACTTGAGACAATAATAAAAGAACATCTTTATTATCTCATATTATTTACATTTGGTAATAATACAATGTTTTCAAAAGGAAATTACAAATAAATAAAAGAAATGGTACAAATTAATTGATCTTGATCTTGTATCTGCAAAACAAACACAAAGACACGAATTTAGATGAGGCATTTGATTTATTATCTAGCAATGGGGCCACTAAGAACAAGTCTTAGTTCCCAAATGGTTAATAAAGGTGTTATTCCCGAAAGCCAACAAAAAGGGACATGATCGTCATCTCAAAAGAGAAATTGAACGATTTGGATTAAATTGGATAATAAGGTAACTTAAAGAGGCAACAAGGGACAAGGCAACATTTGTGGAACCAATATTTGATATGGAAACCAAGGCAACATGAGATGATGTTTATTTAAGTAAATCCACATTAGTCCCCTCTAAAGATTATAGCTATACACATTTGAAGCAACCCACAAGTCAAAATGATGATCAATATTTACATTTATGGTCAATATAACCAAAAGCCCACAAACTCAAAGCCACATTGATCATTTGACCAGGTTCATGTCTAGGACAGAATCAAATTAAGGCATATCAAACCCATAGAAATCCCACAACAAACAAGTAAAACCCACAAGGACAAGCCCATGTGTATTATACACTTGGTGACCAAAAATAAATTAAAACCTGATGCATATCCATAACTGAAGTCTTGAGCACGGGAAAACCCTACACTTAGTAACTTGTAACTGAGGAGAGGAGGGCACCCAAAAAGTGGTAACAAGAGTCACTAGGCAGTGTGTCGATCACACAACAAAAGCCACAACAGTATATTAGGGACACAGCCGCACCAATGTGCCAATCTCATTCTAGATTACAACCACAACAAGAACACCAAAATGGTTACCAATTAAAGCAGTTAGGAGGGGCATGATGTCCGCAAGATGCAGGCAGTTTAGAAACCAGAAGAACAAGGTATAAAAGACCACCAAGTATAGGAATCAGGGAGAAGGAAATGTATATGGTATAGAGGATAAATAACAGAAGAAGAGAAGCATTTTTTTTATCAGCAAAAGTAGAGATAGTGAAAAGGGAGAAGAAACTCAAGCTCTAGAACATATCACTTGAGCTGATGATCACTGGCATCTACCATAAGAACCACTCGGAGGAGGAGGAGGAGATCGTCTATGAGGAACCAAACACTACTAGAGGGGTTGAAGGCATCGACTAGTACATCACATGCATGCTTGACAGATGGCGAAGGAGATGTTTTTTTATAGTTGTGATGGCGAAGCAGATGTTGATTTTTGGATAGCGTAATGCTACCGGAATAGGCCGAGCAACCGTAGAAGAATCAGAGTTTTGAGCCAATATGGTTTATAGTCCTATCATTCCAGTACTAGCAGGCTCGTATAAGTTTGTACCGGAGTTTTCTCAGTGGCATAAGGAATATATTGAATCTTTTATGCACCTTTAGTTTGTAATAATAAATATGTAAACGTTTACTATATCAAATTTCTGTTGTACTACTCAGATGGATGCAATATTTATGTATGGTAATGTCACGCCCCGAGACCCGGCCCGGTAGAATGACAGCCGCCGCGCGCCTATAGACCCGAAAGTCCATACACGCGCAAGGCTAGAAAAGCAGGCATAAACCAGCACAGTGGATCTCAACAGCTCATCTATTTAATTTTACAGGATTATTTACATTTACAAGGATAAAAAGATTCTCTAGTCGTTCCCGCCCACTGGTTCAGCCTACTCCTCGGATGACTACGGCTTCCGCTGCGAACTCTGAAGACAACAAAAAACAACAGAGGAAGCAAGGGTGAGTACAATAAATCATACTCAGCAAGTAAATACTTTACTAAACAACGGAAGAACAAATAAGACATGAACTGGATTAATTCAGATAATCAAAGTATTAAAAGACCGGATTGGATTAAAAAGAATGGATCATTCACCCGGAAATGAAATGAATGGACGGTGAACGACCACATATCGGTATCACACATGACAGCAAGGTTCCCTACCCGGGACTCACAGGGGTGAATATTCACGCTTTTACACTCTTAAGAGGGGTACTCCGACATCAACAGCCTCGACCAGAACCACACAGGCTCCAGAACGAGCAGAGCCCTTTTGCCCGCTCAGACACCGGACACCTTGACCTACTCGATGTCGGTCGCTCCTACGGATCCATCACCGACACTTTCCATTCAAGGGCCGCCCCTCACGGAGAGCTCAGACTGTCCCATACCAGAACTGCGACCGGTACAATACGTTTGCCGTCGTGACACCAATACGATAAGAGATCAGGATATGACACAATCACTGGAATGCGATCAAACGGATATACTCAACAGGATATTCTCAGACTCCTCATGAGCTCCTGCGGAGTATTCGGATTTAATCAAGACAGAGAGAGAAACTCATCTCTCTCCGGTACCACAACGATCAACAAGGAGATCAACAAGAATATGGTGCCGATACTCGTACTAGCAGCACAACAGAGCAATCAACTAGATATAAACTAGAGTAGCAAAACTACTACTAGCCAGAAATCAAAGAATTAGTAAAGATCCACTTGCCTCCATTAACTAGGTCGTAGCCATCAAAAGATACCGATGTCGGCGGTCAGCTTGCTACTGTCCGCATACGAGCTCGTATTCCCAAAACGCCAGAAGATACAGCCAGCAAAGATGTGCGCCAGATCATCTGGTCGCCATGCCAGCGAGCTTGGACGCTCTCTTATCGCCGCCATCGCCGTCATCGTAGAAACACCACCATCGCCAGCGCCGACGTTCGCCGCACCGGCGTCGATCACCCTCTACGCTCCTCTCCGTATTCCAGCAGCGTCTCCTTCAGTGTATTCTCATCTCCTCAAGAAGACCAGCAGACTAATCGGAGACGACCTCACTCTCTCTAGCTCTCTCGCTCACTCAGCTGGTGCACTCTGATCGATCGATCAGTGCTGCGAGCTGCAGCTGGCTGCTCTAATTATAGAACATCGGCGAAGCGTGTGACTAAAAAATCTAACCGCTTGCCGCTTAAGCTGAACTGAAATATCCTGCCGACGTCCTTGAGGTCAGCTCCCACATCAGCTCTGGCAGCGTGGACACCATGCAGCCAATCCGCGCCAAGACTGCAGCCAGCGAAGCTTGTAGATGGCCCACGTACTGAAAATATCTCAGTTGACCTAAGCGTGACTCAAGCACAACGTGTACACTAAGCTACTCTACTAGCTAGCTGATCGATGGATGCAGGAAAAAAAATGCTACGTACTAGCTAGTGAACATGCACAAGCAAGCAGCCATCGGCTTCTTTTTTTTTTAATCGCAAGCACAAATTAACATCTAATTTTAAACACAAGAGATTAGCAAAATGAGACTGATTAAAAGCTATTTACAATTTAATCAAATTATTTAATCTACTCAAAATTCAGGGTATTACATCCTCCCCACCTTATAAGAATTTCGTCCCCGAAATTCCTCTAAACAAACATTTTTTTTTTCAAAAACAAGATTTTGAAAAACCAAAACCAAAAGGAATTTTGTCATGCAATCATACCACTAATCTAGCAGATATAACTAAATGTAAAAACAAGAAAACATGCATGAATGTTAGTTCAAGAAAGAACACCTCAAAAGTTAGTCGCGAAACTATCTAACGATCTACCCATTTTTCCCAACGTGACCTAAAACCTTGAGCTCTGATACCACTTAAACTGTCACGCCCCGAGACCCGGCCCGGTAGAATGACAGCCGCCGCGCGCCTATAGACCCGAAAGTCCATACACGCGCAAGGCTAGAAAAGCAGGCATAAACCAGCACAGTGGATCTCAACAGCTCATCTATTTAATTTTACAGGATTATTTACATTTACAAGGATAAAAAGATTCTCTAGTCGTTCCCGCCCACTGGTTCAGCCTACTCCTCGGATGACTACGGCTTCCGCTGCGAACTCTGAAGACAACAAAAAACAACAGAGGAAGCAAGGGTGAGTACAATAAATCATACTCAGCAAGTAAATACTTTACTAAACAACGGAAGAACAAATAAGACATGAACTGGATTAATTCAGATAATCAAAGTATTAAAAGACCGGATTGGATTAAAAAGAATGGATCATTCACCCGGAAATGAAATGAATGGACGGTGAACGACCACATATCGGTATCACACATGACAGCAAGGTTCCCTACCCGGGACTCACAGGGGTGAATATTCACGCTTTTACACTCTTAAGAGGGGTACTCCGACATCAACAGCCTCGACCAGAACCACACAGGCTCCAGAACGAGCAGAGCCCTTTTGCCCGCTCAGACACCGGACACCTTGACCTACTCGATGTCGGTCGCTCCTACGGATCCATCACCGACACTTTCCATTCAAGGGCCGCCCCTCACGGAGAGCTCAGACTGTCCCATACCAGAACTGCGACCGGTACAATACGTTTGCCGTCGTGACACCAATACGATAAGAGATCAGGATATGACACAATCACTGGAATGCGATCAAACGGATATACTCAACAGGATATTCTCAGACTCCTCATGAGCTCCTGCGGAGTATTCGGATTTAATCAAGACAGAGAGAGAAACTCATCTCTCTCCGGTACCACAACGATCAACAAGGAGATCAACAAGAATATGGTGCCGATACTCGTACTAGCAGCACAACAGAGCAATCAACTAGATATAAACTAGAGTAGCAAAACTACTACTAGCCAGAAATCAAAGAATTAGTAAAGATCCACTTGCCTCCATTAACTAGGTCGTAGCCATCAAAAGATACCGATGTCGGCGGTCAGCTTGCTACTGTCCGCATACGAGCTCGTATTCCCAAAACGCCAGAAGATACAGCCAGCAAAGATGTGCGCCAGATCATCTGGTCGCCATGCCAGCGAGCTTGGACGCTCTCTTATCGCCGCCATCGCCGTCATCGTAGAAACACCACCATCGCCAGCGCCGACGTTCGCCGCACCGGCGTCGATCACCCTCTACGCTCCTCTCCGTATTCCAGCAGCGTCTCCTTCAGTGTATTCTCATCTCCTCAAGAAGACCAGCAGACTAATCGGAGACGACCTCACTCTCTCTAGCTCTCTCGCTCACTCAGCTGGTGCACTCTGATCGATCGATCAGTGCTGCGAGCTGCAGCTGGCTGCTCTAATTATAGAACATCGGCGAAGCGTGTGACTAAAAAATCTAACCGCTTGCCGCTTAAGCTGAACTGAAATATCCTGCCGACGTCCTTGAGGTCAGCTCCCACATCAGCTCTGGCAGCGTGGACACCATGCAGCCAATCCGCGCCAAGACTGCAGCCAGCGAAGCTTGTAGATGGCCCACGTACTGAAAATATCTCAGTTGACCTAAGCGTGACTCAAGCACAACGTGTACACTAAGCTACTCTACTAGCTAGCTGATCGATGGATGCAGGAAAAAAAATGCTACGTACTAGCTAGTGAACATGCACAAGCAAGCAGCCATCGGCTTCTTTTTTTTTTAATCGCAAGCACAAATTAACATCTAATTTTAAACACAAGAGATTAGCAAAATGAGACTGATTAAAAGCTATTTACAATTTAATCAAATTATTTAATCTACTCAAAATTCAGGGTATTACAGGTAATGTATTGTATCATGACGTGCATGGTCACCGCATTGGGGTTGGGCGACGAATTGGGGTGCTCTCCCCTCTTTATATAGGGGCAAGAGGCTGAACGACCACCCCTTGTGGACTCCTAATGCGAGTCCTACTTCTAAAAGGATTGGGTAGATGGGAGTGGGGGGATTGGGACCTCCCGGAATCTTTTGTCACGTTTTGGGACCTTCCGCAAATTTGTACAACTTTCTATTACTTTGTAGAATACTTATAAACATCACCACCAGGATTATGTGGAACCTCCCCAATTTTTTTCAAGATAATCTGAAACACTTTCAAAACCCTTCTCTCTCATTCGCTAAACCGTTAAGAGTGCGACCCAATAGGTTTGAGAATATGTGAACTTGATCAGAGCACTTTCGATCAATAATCGATAGCGGGATCTAGATACCCATAACGATTCCCACATGTGACCAAAGATTATTATGAGAAGGCAGGCTCGAGAAGAGCCCTGCTTTGAATTAACAAAGCCAACAACCGGCCAGGGATTACACAAGGCCACCACAAGCGGCAGATACAAGATGATGTGAACAGCTTACAACACCACGAACTACAGCAAACGAAAGATAAAGAAGAAAACAGCATGTAGTCGTCCATGCTCTCCGCCACAGATGAAGCACCATGGAAGCGGCAAAGACAACCTTCGAGACTTGAGCTGGATGAAACCTTTGTCTGCTCCAGAAAGGGCGAACCTTCGCCTGACCATCCTCCTCCAAGATCGAAGAGGGACCCCTGCCCCCTCGCCCGGCTCGAAGGGCGCCGAACCGTCGATCATGGGGACACTCTCCCTAGAGCAGAGGGAGGACCAGGAACCAGGCCGCCGATAGGATCAGGCACGAAGCCACCAATGCACGAGCACAAGAAGAAGTCTAGCCACCAAACACGAAGATCACCATGAGGAGATGAAGCTGCTTCGAGCGGTCGTTGATGAAGAAGGAGCGCAGAAGACGAGCAGTTGCCAGCCACTAGAGCGCCAGGAACAGAACCTGCAGAAGAAGCACCGTGCTCACGCCGTCCAGAAATCACGCTCCAAACGGGGCAGGGGAACCTGTCGAGGTGTGCCCTCGGCAATTCCCATGGTTGCTATACCTAGGGTTGATTGTGTGGTAGAGAACGCGTAGTATCGGTGGAATCGACGGCTGACAAGCTGGATTTACCCAGGTTCAGGGCCCTCGAGTGAGGTAAAACCCCTACTTCCTGCTTGTCTGTATTTATGGTATGAATATGAGGGTTACAAGGGTTCGACGAGCTGCTGATCTCGTCGAGGTTTTGGTGGCTATGGATTCCTCTCCTTGATCTATCACCCTCCCAGCCTTTATATAGGAGGCTGGGTCTCGGGAAACATAACCGACCAAGGTTTACATGTATGGAAAGTCTTAACCGACTATAACTTGATCTAACTTGGAAAGCACTCTTCGTCTTGGGCCTTCCTTCGTGGGCTTCGATTAATCCTTGGGCTTCTTTGATCATCACGTGCACCAGGTACCTTTACGCTGGGGTACTCGCAGAGTATAACCTCGTCATTAGCCCCCGAGTACTTGCTTGACTTGAAGAATCGAGCATGTACTCATTTCATCGTGCACGTCATAGTCCTTGCTTTTTTTACTCCTGATCCGATGTAGTCCTTCTACTCTTAATTTGTTTCGATTGTATGCGTATGTGAACCAAGGGATACTGACATAGTAGGCCTGATTCACTCGAAGATCGAGCTTAGTTAACCGCACTTTCGGGCGAAACCTTACTAGTCTTCAGTCAGACTCGAGTCCCTGGACTCGAGCCTGGAACGCTGTCGAAAGATTTTGCCTAGGGATATTGACATAGTAGGCCTGATTCACTCGAAAATCGAGCTCAGTTAACCGCATATTTGGGCGAAACCTTACTAGCCTTCAATCAGGTTCGAGTCTCCGGACTCGAAGCTGGAACACTTTTGAAACTTTTGCCTAGGGATATTGACATAGTAGGCCTGATTCACTCGAAAATCGAGCTCAGTTAACCGCACATTTGGGCGAAACCATACTAGCCTTCAATCAGGTTCGAGTCCCCGGACTCGAAGCTGGAACACTTTTGAAACTTTTGCCTAGGGATATTGACATAATAGGCCTGATTCACTTGAAAATCGAGCTCAGTTAACCGCACATTTGGGCGAAACCATACTAGCCTTCAATCAGGTTCGAGTCCCCGTACTCGAAGCTGGAACATACTGGACAGACTCGACTCAGGCCGTTGTAGGTCTTACTGATTCGTTCTGCAGTTTAACTTTTGATACCTAACGCGTCCGTCAGGATTTTCATCATGTCTGTTGACACGGAAAAATTCAAGGGAAAACACTGTTGGAGCGTCCCTCGGCCCAGCTCGATTGCTCAGCGGGTCTTACCTTTGCATTTGCGTATGCAGCATCCGAAACATCCGCGATTGGCGTAGTCCGGGAATTTATGAAGTATGATTCTAAGATTTCGAAGTACTTTAACGCATTTAATCGAGTCTGTAGTCGAGTGAGTTTCTTACCTTCTTTTGAGAATCTATGCCCCCGAGATTGTGGTTTATTGTCTTGCAATAGAGGACAATCTCAAATCATCCTTCTATACTGCTTTTTGTCAATCGAAATATTTTGTCTTTGAAATCTATGGGAGCGCGTCAGCGCTCCCATGGGAGTAGCCCCTGAGATTATGCTTTATTTCGTTTTAAGTAGAGGATAATCTCTATAATTTTGCTCCTTTTTGATTAATCGCAAGAAATTTTTGATATGCTCCCATGGGAGTACCTTTGCCAGTCGAATCCTTTTGTCGATTGTAGTCTTGAACCCACCACTCGAACGTGGGCGTTGTCTCTGCCCCTGACGTCATTCGTGACGTCTTAGGCGTGCGCACCGTTTTGACAAGACGTGTCTGTGTGGGCCCAATGTTCAGAGTTTTGACCGCAGAAGACGCCGTTTTTATTTTGGACCTGACTTATCGTGGTATAATCGGGGCAGTCCTCGGGTAACACATCTGTGTTTTTGATTTGTGCCAGGTCCCGAGTTTATCGAGTGGGTTTGTGTTTCCTGTTTGACTCAGCCCCCGAGCATGTCGAGTGGGGTTTGGGTTTTCTGTTTGACCCAGCCCCCGAGTATGTCGAGTGGGGTTTGGGTTTTCTGTTTGACCCAGCCCCGAGTATGTCGAGTGGGCTGTAAGTCTTTGTGTTTACTGATTTTTGAGCTAGAATTTTGATGCTTATGTTTTTATGATCGAGCCCCGAGTGTTTGAGTGGGTAAAGCATATATGAGAAATATGGAGGAACATGTATCTTTATTCGAAATATGTGTTCGATCAGCAAGCCGCCTCATTAAAACCTTCCAGTCCCCTTAAGTACCCTGGTAAGGGAAAAGAGTGCGTCTGAAACTTGCTGATTCTTTGACCTTATGCGCTATTACATATGAGGTTAAGAGATCTATGCATAGAACCGACGCAGGTGCGCCACGTTCCATGGGTTTGATGCTACTTCGCCCGTCTTTGCGTTCTTCAATCGATAGGCTCCTCCTTCGATGACTTCTGTGACGATGTAAGGTCCTTCCCATGGTGATGCAAGTTTATGGACTTTCTTCTGTTTCTCCCGCAGCACCAAGTCTCCCACCATGAAGGACCGTGTGCGTAATCGACGACTATGGTAGTTGCGGAGGTCTTGTTGATAAACGGCTGTTCGTGCCAAAGCCGTATTGCGTGCTTCTTCCAGCAAATCGGCTGCGTCTTCGAGTGCCTTGTTCGCGTCGTTTTCTTCATATGCTTCCACCCGTGGTGCATTAAACTTGACGTCGGATGGTAACACTGCTTCCGCACCATAGACCATGAAGAACGGTGTGTACTGTGTGGAGGCGTTTGGGGTGGTCCTTAAGCTCCATAGTACTGATGGAAGTTCATCTACCCATGCACCGCGGCCCTTTTGAGTGGTACTAAGAGTCTCTTTTTGATGCCACTGCATACGAGTCCATTGGCCTTTTCGACCTGCCCATTGGATTGTGGATGTGCCACAGAGGCGTAGTTTAGTTTGATGTTTTGTTCCTTGCAAAAGGATTTGAACTCTTCCGCCGTGAAGTTTGTACCATTATCAGTTATGATGCTATCCATTACTCCAAATCGATACATGATCGATTGTATGAAACGAACTGCCGTAGAAGCTGTTGAGCTTGTGATGGGGATAGCTTCGATCCATTTGGTGAACTTGTCGACTGCCACTAGTAAGTGAGTATGACCTCCTTTTGATGATTTTTTCAGTGGTCCCACCATGTCAAGTCCCCATTGGGCAAAAGGCCATGCTAATGGTATGGTTTTTAGCGCGATGCGGGTGCATGTGGCTTGGAAGCGAACTTCTGGCAACCAATACATCTTTTGACTATGTCCTCTGCGTCCCTTAGCGCTGTAGGCCAGTAAAACCCTGCTCGGAAGGCTTTGGCTACGAGTGATCGACTGCCCGCGTGGTGCCCGCAAGTACCGGCATGAATGTCCCGAAGGAGATCCTTGCCATCTTCGAGTGCAATGCATCTTTGGAACATACCTGAGGTGCTGCGTTTGTTCACCGTTTATGATGGTGTATGCTTTTGCTCGTCGAGTGACGCGTCTGGCCTCGTTTGTATCTTCTGGTAGTTCATTGCGAAGTATGTATGCGAGAAAAGGTTGAGTCCATATTGGCTCAATGAGAAGTACCTCAATCGGAGGATCCTCTGTGCTTGGCGCTTTGCTCTTGTCTGTAGCTGCTGTCGTGGTCGATGGTCGTTTGTCGATTGACCTACTCTATTCGTTCAAAGAAAACACCCGGCGGGACTGGTGCTTTTGTGGAAGCAATGTTGGCTAATTTGTCAGCCTCTTCATTGCTTTCTCTCCCTGTGTCGTAGTTCGCAGCCATCGAAGCTGCCCTCCATTATGTTGTACAAATCCCGATAAGCGATCATGTTGTCTGCGATTGCATCACAGGCCTTCATTGTTTGCTGCACAACTAAGTTAGAGTCGCCATAAATCATTAGTCGAGTGCATCCCATGGCTTTTGCCATGCGCATGCCATGGATTAGACCTTCGTATTCGGCCTCGTTATTTGATGGGAACTCGAAACCCATTTGCAAGATATAGCGCAGTTTGTCGCCTTTTGGTGATATGAGTATGACGCCCGCTCCTGCTCCTTCATTCTTTTTGGACCCATCGAAATACATGGTCCAGGAATTTGATACGTCAGGTACCCCTGGCAATTGAGCTTCTACCCACTCGGTGTGAAAATCGGGTAGGACTTGTGATTTGATGGCTTTCGGGTGTTCGTACTTGATTCCTAGTGGTCCCAGCTCGATGAGCCATTTTGCTACTCGCCCCGTTGCGTTGGGGTTTGTGAGGACGTCTCCAATCGCTGATTTATTGACCACCGTTATCGGGTGTTCTGTGAAGTAGTGCGCCAGCTTTCTTGATGTCATAAATACGGCGTACGCCAATTTCTGATATTGCGGGTACCGCTGTTTGGACGGGGAAAGAACTTCACTTACGTAATATACTGGCCTCTGTATGCTTTGACTATGTCCTTCTTCCATGCGGTCAACCACCAGCACGTGCTGACCACTCGATTGGTGGCTGAGATGTATAGGTAGAGTGGCTCATTTTCCTTAGGTGCTACGAGGATTGGCGGACTTGTGAGCATCTTTTTGAGTTCGAGGAAAGCTGCTTCAGCTTCATCCGTCCACTCGAACTTGTCTGCTTTCTTCATCAATTTGTAAAATGGAAGTGCTTTTTCGCCTAGTTTGCTGATGAATCGACTGAGTGCTGCTACTCGACCAGCTAGCTGCTGTACCTCATGGAGTTTGGTAGGTCTCTTCATTGTGAGTATAGCTTGTATCTTTTCTGGGTCTGCTTCGATTCCACGTGCAGATATCAAATAACCCAAGAGTTGTCCAGCTGGGACACCGAAGGTGCATTTCTTTGGGTTAAGCTTGATGTTGTATCGATTGAGATTCTTGAATGTCTCCTGTAGATCACTGATTAATGTGTCCTCCTTTTCAGTCTTGATGACGATGTCGTCGACGTAGACCTGAACATTGCGTCCTATCTGTTCTTGTAGACAGTTTTGCATCATGCGCTGGTAGGTTGCGCCTGCGTTTTTGAGCCCGAAAGGCATGGTTGTGTAGCAGTAGACCCCGAGTGGGGTTATGAATGCGTTTTGTCTTCGTCTTCTTCTTTCATCCGAATTTGATGGTATCCTGAATATGCATCCAAAAATGATAACCGAGCGCATCCTGCTGTTGAGTCGATGATCTGATCGATTCGTGGTAATGGAAAGTGATCTTTTGGACAGCATTTGTTTAGGGCTGTAAAATCTACACACATCCGCAGGGTGTCTGAGTGCTTCTTTTCGACCAGTACAGGGTTAGCAACCCAGTCTGCCTTTTTGATTTCTCGAATGAACTTTGCAGCAAGTAACCTATCAACTTCTGCCTCGATTGCACCTCTTTTGGGATCGGAACACGGCGCATAGTTTGCTTGACTGGTCTAGATCCTGGCTTGAGTTGTAGAGAATGCTCGGCGAACTCTCTGGGGACACCTGGCATATCAGCTGGGCACCATGCGAATATTTCCCAGTTTTTACGGAGAAATTCGACGAGCGCATTTTCCTGTTCGCTGGTAAGACTCGATGATATGTTGACGTTTTTGAGGGATCAGTGGGTGCACTTGATGCTTTCTTGTGTCGTTGGTTGCATTGAATTGTCTGTCGGATGCTAACCTCTTGTGTTCCGGCAGAAGTGTGCGGTCGTTAGAAACCTCGAGTTTGGCGAATGATTGCTCCATCCCATACATCTCTGAGATTTTGCTGAAGTCACGGTCACATGAATCTGACCTTTGAAAGTTCCCGTTGATCGTGATGACTCCTTTTGGTCCTGGCATTTTGAGCTTGAGGTAGGCGTAGTGTGGGACGGCCATGAATCGAGCGAAAGTGGGGCGCCCAAGTATTGCATGGTATTGTGACTTCCAATCGACCACTTCGAACTCAATCGACTCGGTTCTGAAGTGAGTAGGATCTCCAAACGTAACATCGAGTTGTATGGTGCCTTCTGGGAGCACTGCTTTGCCTGGGACGATACCGTGGAAGGTACTTGTGGACTTTGGCAGATTTTCGACTGATTTGTTCATTCTGCGTAGCGTATCTGCAAAGATTATGTTGAGGCCGCTACCTCCGTCCATGAAGACCTTGGTCATGGCGTAGCCTCCGATTTGGGCGTCGAGTACCAAGGCTGCATGCCCTGGTCGATATACTGCGGGTGGTGGTCCTCTCGATTGAAGACAATCGGAGTTTCTGATCCTTTCAAAAAATTGTGATAGCTGGGGGTGCCATGACCGCCATATTGACGTGTCGAGTGTGTAATTTTTGCTCTCTATTGGAGGGACGTCCTCGCTGGATCATGTTCATCTGCCCGCGAGTTACGGGATATTTTTGTTCATCTCCTTGCTGCATCTGGTGCACGGCTGCTGCCATTTGTGTTCCCGTAACGGGTTGTGCTGGCACCATGTATACTGGCGTCGGTTGCGCTGGTGTTGGTGCAGATACACCTGAGTAGGCTGTGTTTGTGGTGGTATGGAATATACCTGTGCTTGTTGTACTTGTTGCGGTGCTGGATATGCCTGAACAGGCTGTGCTTGTGATGTAGTCGATGGAGTCTGCACTAGTTGAGGAGGTGCACGTCCATCTTTTGCAGTCGCAGTATATGTTCAATCGCAAGTTGATCGAATTCCCTGCAATTTCTCAGCGAGTGGTTAGAGCGAAGCTTACCATCATCCCCTTGTAAAGATGGAATCTGCAATAATCGTCCATCCTTTCTTCGATTGAGCGCTCAGGATCTTTGTCTGCTCGCCTGCGCCACTCTGGCCTTCTGTAGCTATCGCGGTCGTCGCGTCTGTGGTCTCGACTGTCACGTCGATCGTCTGTGCGATGGTCTCGATTACCTCGGCGGTCGTCCGTACGATGATCTCGATTATCACGATGATCGTCGGGTCGTCTGTCAGTTTGGTCGCGGCTGTCCCTTGACTGGACAAAGCCTGCTGCGATGAAGTTTGGATGGTCATCGTCGTGATAACGATGCTTGCGTTTGCGCCTTCGATCATCTCTGTAGCTATCTCTGCGGTCTCGACTGCCACCCTCGTGATTTTCATGTGAGGGTACGGGTCGAGTGCCTCGTACGGAGTCTTCTCCATCTGCCCACTTTGTT
Organism: Poa pratensis; assembly: GCA_947311845.1. Taxonomy (NCBI): domain Eukaryota; kingdom Viridiplantae; phylum Streptophyta; class Magnoliopsida; order Poales; family Poaceae; genus Poa; species Poa pratensis. The sequence continues at coordinate 74,354,439 of CAMZMU010000036.1, read as the reverse complement.
GCGAGTACCATGAGTGCCGCCATTGTCTTTGGATCTTCTCGACCAAGTGTTTCTTTGAAGTCTTCTCTCCAGAGTCCGTTTTTGAAGGCGTCGATTGCCCTATCTTCTGATACGTTGCCTACTGAGTTACGGATGGTGGTCCACCGCCGTATGTACGATCTCAGAGATTCATCTGACTTTTGCTTGCAGGTCCGGAGCTCCTCGAAGTTTTGGGGCGCTCACATAGAGGCTCGAAGTATTTGATGAAATCACCTTTGAAGTGCTCCCACGAATCGTAGTATGATTCGGGTAGCGATTTGAGCCAATCGCGAGCTGTTCCTTCCATCATGAGTTGTATGTACTGCATAGCTGTAGTTGTGGTACCGCGCTGACATCCGAGCCAGCCTGTAATCTTCTAGCCAGCCTGATGGCTCTTGTTTGCAGTTGAACTTTGGCGTGGTAGCTAGCGAAAACTTCTTGGGCATACGAGCCTCCCGGATCCGTCGAGTGAAGCATAGCGCTCCACATGGCCCGATTTCTGCTTCCGAGTCTGAGCTGTTGCTGTATGACCTCCTCGAGTGGCTCCTGCTGGAACGATGACGGCGTGAGCTTTTTCGACTGCTCCTTCCCCGAGGACTTCGACTGCGACGGTCCCGATCTGTATCTCTCCTTGGAGTTGCTTGTGGATGCTGTATGGCTTTGCTGCTATTGCCAGTTGTTTGTACAGTTGGAGGTGCTGATCCCTCTTTGGGTCTCCTGCAGGAGGTTCGATTGTTCTGAGATAGGTGCCTAGCGTCATCAGCGCCCCGGCTGGCTCAGTAGGTATGGGACTCCTTCCGCGTCGACTGCCATAAAGGCTGGGTTTAGGTTTCGAGTGACCGCTGCACGATCTGCGTCTCCGAGGTTTATGAATCGTGACCTATTCGCGGGGTCGTTTCTGCCTGTTGAACTCGTAGACAATGCTCTTCGCCGAGCACTCGATATGCTGGCTTGCTTTTTGCGTTCTTCGAGTACTGCTCGGTAGTTCTTCAACCGTATCGATTCTTGCCACTGGAAGTATTGTAAGGTCAATACCTCTTCCGGAGTTGCGTTTGCTGGTAGCATTGTGCAGCTTTCGATTACTTTGCTCACTTTTTCCGCCATCTCTGCGGTGATGGTCAGCGTGGTTGTTCCGTCAGGCATGGTGACTGTGCAAGGGTATTCTGTAGGTCGACGGCATGTTGCAGCTGCTGACGTTTCTGCTGTACTCGCGGTGTATACCTGATACGGTACCACCCGATCTTCTCCCATGTGCTGCTAATGCGCATTATGGATTCGGCGTCGTCATCCAGGCTCATGTTGGAGTTGCTTTGCTTGCTGGGGTTTCTGTCGCAATCGAGTGATCTTCGAGTGCTTTGTCCAGGCTATCTGCGTCGCAGGTGAATATCTCGTGGCTGGCACGGATTTCTGGGCCGTTGAGATCGGCGAGGTATATGTTGTCATCTATGTTCTCCTTGTTCCCCGCGACGTCGTTGCAGTCGACGACGTTGTCGAGTGACTCGATTGAGTTGTTTGGGCGGTACGCAGATTCGATCTCGCTTCTTCCAAATCTTTTTGCCACCTCGTCACGGAACTCTTGCGAGGTCATGGACGTTGCAGAGTCGCTTGGCGATTGGATCGGGACGATCTGTGACGATGTCGCGCCAAGATGGATGGTGTTGCAGTCGAAGCGTTGTCGATTGTCTCCGTGTCGAGTGTCTCCATGTCGAGTGGATCTAACAGGTCCTGCACACCATCTTTATCGACAAAGAAGTTAAATTCTCCAACTGTAATATCCAAACCTGATTCGAGTCCGGCAAAGGCTTGTTGAGCTTCCATCGAGTGCGGCGTGAGCCTCCTTGGAGATTTTGGCGAGTGATCGCTTTTTGAATTGATGCTGGTCGATCTTGCCGGCGAGTTGCCGTTTGCGGCGGTGGTCGGTGATTTGCTTTTTGATGATGTAGTAGGCGAGTTACCTTGTGCAGATGCGATCGGCGGGTGGCCGCTTGATGATGAAACCGGCGAAACCGTGAGCCCAATACTACCTGTTCCCACAGACGGCGCCAATTGTCGAGGTGTGCCCTCGGCAATTCCCATGGTTGCTATACCTAGGGTTGATTGTGTGGTAGAGAACGCGTAGTATCGGTGGAATCGACGGCTGACAAGCTGGATTTACCCAGGTTCAGGGCCCTCGAGTGAGGTAAAACCCCTACTTCCTGCTTGTCTGTATTTATGGTATGAATATGAGGGTTACAAGGGTTCGACGAGCTGCTGATCTCGTCGAGGTTTTGGTGGCTATGGATTCCTCTCCTTGATCGATCACCCTCCCAGCCTTTATATAGGAGGCTGGGTCTCGGGAAACATAACCGACCAAGGTTACATGTATGGAAAGTCTTAACCGACTATAACTTGATCTAACTTGGAAACACTCTTCGTCTTGGGCCTTCCTTCGTGGGCTTCGATTAATCCTTGGGCTTCTTTGATCATCACGTGCACCAGGTACCTTACGCTGGGGTACCCGCAGAGTATAACCTCGTCAGAACCCTTCCCCACCCTGCCCGGCACGAGGGCACCGATCCGCCGGCGAGCGAGCGATAAGGACACGGCGATAACACCCAAAAGAAGCAGGGATCTAAGACCACGAAGCTCGGTACCAACAACCATGGCTCAAACCTCGGCACAGACGTCCGGAACCATAGAATGCCCTATCACCCTCTCTCCAAAAACGGCACCTTCAGGAAGGTTGCTGCGTTGAGATGCCGCTGCCGCTCAATCAAGAAGATTTGGGATTTCTCCCGGGGTAAAGAGAGGGTAGGGGAGGGGGAAAAAACACCTCAACGGCCCTCCAAGGAGGAAGGCGGCACCAGCAGGCGCCGTCGCCGTCGCGGCCAGCACGGGCAGCCAGGGATTTCTCCCGGTTCTTGCCCCACATCCCACCGTCGCTGCGTAAGACCACCGGAGTGAAGCACCAGTGAGGGAGGGCGTACCGGAGATGGAGTCTGCCTTCAGATCTGGGACAGGGGCGAGCAACCCGTGCCCCACGACCAGCACCCGCCGTCTCCTCGCCTTCCTCACGGCCAAGGGGAAGGCCAGCACCCGCGCACGCTGCTTGCCGCGAAGCCAGCGCCGCCTCACCACCCGAGACCGCCGTCTCGGCGTCCGAAGTCCACCACGGAAGCGCGGAGCGACGCGAGCCTCGCCGCTACCTTCCTCAGCGGCGCACGGCTTCCCGGCGGTCACCTCTGGTAGCGGCGGGGGGAGAGGGGATCGAGGGGAGGAGGGTGGCGGCGCTAGGGTTTGAGTCGCCGCCCGAGTCGCCCCAGATGGAGCGACGCGGGGGCCTGGAGCCTCCTCTTGCTGTCGCCTAGCTCACCAAAGATTATTATCAAGTGAACCTTGTATTAAAGTATACCGTGTTCTTCCGCCACTTTACATTACCCGGGGAGAGACTTTGGTGCTATCCCCATGATCAACACTTGGTCATTATACCTAGCTCCTCGTTGACGGTTTGTACTATTTTACTCGTTACCATTTTTCAATAATGTATGATTTTCCCGAATAGTTGGAATGGAGCACGGGCTCGAGGTAGGCATTTTTTGAAACGTTCCAAAAAAATCAAATAAATAAATAAATAGCGGGATGTAGCCAACTATATGCACTGCGAGTGTGCACATTTACAATGTCAAATAACTCGTATTTTGGGCTCAACGAAAAAACAAAATCCAACAATTCCGAGAAAAATGAAGTTGCAATGTTCACGCCCCAAGACGTGCATATTTGTCAAGTCTAGAATACATCTTATATTGTATCAAAATTTGTGCACACCTATAGTCCATAGTATTGACTACATCATGGTATTTGTTTTTGAATTTTCTTGAAGTTAATTTAAACTTCCAAAAAATTCAAAAAAGAGCAAGGTGAATCCCGGAGCCATATCTTCGCAGTCATCATATTCCCCACTATTCCTAGCCTCCGCCTTGACCAGCCGAACGCACTAGACAATTTCTCTCCAAAACAAACATGAACGACCTCCGCCAGCTCGCAGTGTGAACCCCGGCCGACGATCCCAGCACAGTAGCGTGCTCCTCCTCCCCCCCCAACCACTTCCACCGTACCACACATTTCCGCCCACTGCAACCGACACGCGGGCCCACCCCTCCATACCCCACCTGTCAGTACCCTCTTCTCGAAACCAACCGCAGGTCCGCAAAGCAGTAACACCGACAGTGAGCTGGGCCAGCTAGGCTCACCCATCCCGGGGGCAGTTCCGTCATTTCTCCGTGGTAAAATTCAAATAGTGAAATCCTGAACCGTCCGATCCGACCCGCCGTTCGAACGGACACGCGAAGGCCGTCGGATCTCGACCCTGCCCCGTGGTCCTCCGCCTACGGCTATATATAATTCCCCTGCCCCAAACACCCCCATCTTATCACTCTCCGCCACCCCCCAACCTCTCCTCGCCGCCACACTCCCACTGCCGCTGCTCTTTTCTCCAACGAGGTCGCCAATCGTAAGTTTCTAATGCCGCTTCCTCGCATTTCATTCCGGTAAATGGTCGTGGATTTGTCTGATCTATTGCGTCGTATGGTTTGGTAATTTTTTTCTTATTTTGTTTTCAAATAAATTTGAAACGCTGAGGCCGTTTTGGGTGAGGGAGTGGGAAATGTGCGTGGATCTGGCGGTGTATCCAGTATTTTTTGGCTGTGAGATGCGTCGATCTGGTAGATTTGTACGGTGCTGAGGCTAGATTGGAGCTGTTTTCGGGTGGATTTGTGTCAGATTTTGGGCCTAGAGCAGCAGATCTGAGATGCGCTTTTAGGGATCTGGCGGAAGTGCGCATCTAGGTTTGGAACAGGTTTAGTGCTAGTTCACGCCATGATTCGCCCACAATTAGAGTGTCGGTAGCCTAGTTTCTCTGTACATTACTTCAAGTTCCACGGATTGGGTCATTTTGGGACGGTAAATCATTTTTAGCTGGTGCTAAGTCAGTATGCACCAGCTATTGGTTTTGTTGCACCGTTTTAAAAATTGAATATTACTCTGTACCTGTATTTGTCATTTTACATCGTAGCTTGAGCATGAGCCTTTAGACTATGTTGCAGTAGCGTCATATATTGGTTCGTCCATAAGAACCCCACATCGTTTGCACGTTATACACATACTTGATGATTTGATTCAGCAACCAAAACAAGCACATATTGCTTTGTTTTGAGTAAATCTAGTTGGGCTAATCATTTCGTGAGGTACTACAAACTGCACTATCTCAACCATGCTTACCCTGTGTATTTGTGTTTTTCAGAGAAGATGAGGGAGATCCTCCACATTCAGGGTGGGCAATGTGGCAACCAGATCGGTTCCAAGTTCTGGGAGGTAGTTTGTGATGAGCATGGCATTGACCCCACTGGGCGGTATGTTGGCACCTCTGACCTGCAGCTGGAGCGCGTCAATGTCTACTACAATGAGGCTTCATGTGGCCGCTTTGTGCCCGAGCTGTCCTCATGGATCTTGAGCCTGGTACCATGGACAGCGTCCGAACTGGACCTTATGGGCAGATCTTCCGCCCTGACAACTTTGTGTTTGGGCAGTCTGGTGCTGGTAACAACTGGGCCAAAGGTCATTACACTGAGGGTGCTGAGCTCATTGATTCTGTTCTTGATGTCGTCAGGAAGGAGGCTGAGAACTGTGACTGCCTTCAAGGTAATTGAACTTGCACTAAGATTGGTGATAGTATAGAATCCTTCCAATAGGATCTGCACTTGTCAATCTGAATATGCATTAGTTCATATTGCACAGATTTGAATTATTTTTTCATGCATATGTAGTTTTTGGTTCTAAATGCCTCATATAACATCTAGTATTACTACTATCCACTTGGAATCATTATTTATCCTTGTGTCCTTACTCTTTTCAGGTTTCCAAGTATGCCACTCTCTTGGTGGTGGCACTGGATCTGGCATGGGGACACTTCTGATCTCAAAGATCAGAGAGGAGTACCCAGACCGCATGATGCTGACATTCTCTGTTTTCCCCTCACCAAAAGTATCTGATACTGTGGTTGAGCCTTACAACGCCACTCTATCTGTTCATCAGTTGGTTGAGAATGCAGATGAGTGCATGGTTCTTGATAACGAGGCCCTTTACGACATCTGTTTCAGGACTCTCAAACTGACCACACCCAGCTGTAAGCGAAACTTCCCCCTACTTTTACTTTTGACAGATTGCCAAAGGCATTATTACAATAGGCTTAGCAAAAAATATGTAATGTATAGTTCTATTGCTTACATCATGCTCATTACGCCCAACTGATAGATCGAAACATTTTTCTAGTTCATCCATTTCTTTTAACTTCTCTTTTTAGTATTTCTTAATTGGAAATTATAAGTGTCAGTTTTAATCAGCTTAGACAAATGTTTGGATAGACTCTAGTGCTTGAGTTCCTTGTTATGAGCTTTCATTTAGCCATACTTCTGCAGTATTTTACGGTTTTATTAGTAGATCATGATTCCAATCTCTGGATTGCATGATCTGTATTAGTTCAGATATAGTTAAACCTCAGAGGACTGTTAGCTTGCCATGCTAATCCAACAAACTGTTTATATGGTATTATTCTTTCATATGTGATACTATTTTATCTTTGGCTGAATCGAATGAAGTAAAGCTATGGAGATAATAATATTTAGGGAGGTTAAGTCAAATGCCCCTGTGATTTATGTCTCTCAGTTTAAATAAAGTTGGCAGAAAAGTTATTGATATATAATGGAGCACATGAAACCACACACATTTTAAATCCATGTTTATAGGTTATTATTGTTATTTTCTTAGCAATATGTTGCTTGCCATGTGCTTGACTGCTTGTAGTATAATCTAACATTTTTCCCTTGCATGCTATTTTTTGCAGTTGGAGATTTGAACCATTTGATCTCTGCCACCATGAGTGGAGTAACATGCTGCTTGAGGTTCCCTGGTCAGCTGAACTCTGACCTCCGGAAGTTGGCAGTGAACCTTATCCCTTCCCACGTCTCCACTTCTTCATGGTCGGGTTCGCCCCCTTGACCTCCCGTGGCTCCCAGATGTACCGCTCCCTCACCGTCCCCGAGCTTACCCAGCAGATGTGGGATTCCAAGAACATGATGTGCGCTGCCGACCCCCGCCACGGCCGCTACCTCACCGCATCTGCCATGTTCCGTGGTAAGATGAGCACCAAGGAAGTGGACGAGCAGATGATCAACGTCCAGAACAAGAACTCGTCCTACTTTGTGGAGTGGATCCCAAACAACGTCAAGTCCAGCGTGTGCGACATCGCGCCGCGGGGCCTGTCCATGGCGTCGACCTTCATCGGCAACTCCACGTCCATCCAGGAGATGTTCCGGAGGGTGAGCGAGCAGTTTACGGCCATGTTCAGGAGGAAGGCCTTCTTGCACTGGTACACAGGCGAGGGCATGGACGAGATGGAGTTCACCGAGGCGGAGAGCAACATGAACGACCTCGTTGCGGAGTACCAGCAGTACCAGGACGCCACCGCCGACGAGGAGGGCGACTATGAGGACGAGGAGGATCTGCAGGCCGATGAAGAGTGAGGCTTGTTCTGTGTTGTCAGGCAGGGGCTATCTGTCTCTGATGGCTCTGTTGCTACTAGCGTGAGTGTGACTGCCCATTCTTGGGCACTCGTGTGGACTTGGTTGCTTGATGCTTGGTGTAGTGTGTTGTATGTTAATTCAGTAGTCAGTTTGTGTTGCGTTTATGGTGAAACCGAGATCTGTACCAATGTACTGGATGCTTCCTCGTTAATCTTGCTAATGTTTTTCCCCTGCTGTGCATTCATGCGTCGCCATCTCGATATCTTCCGTGTCATACTGGGGTGTCAACATCGTTTGACACCGTCTTGTTTGCTGTCTCTTGACTTCAGCGGTATCAGTTTGGAAATCTAGACGTGACTGCGCCAAGAAATCAGCCACGCTACAACGACGGCTCTCTTGTACGTACAGTATAAAATTACCGTAGTAGACACAACTCGAATCACAGCAATCACTCTAATCTCCTCAGTCACCACACCAAGCTCTATTTATCTATCTATTGCGTAATGAAAGTGAAGCCATGTCCGAATCTGTTTTCTCTTTTAACTTTGCATCACATCACTTGTGCTATACGCCATGGAAGACGTGAAGCTTGGCAAAGGAAAAGGGTAGCACCGTCAGATCCGACAAAATAAAGCCTACAGTTGACATGTCATGGTTGCTTGCAAGAAAGATACCACACCAACACGTTTAAAGAAAAAACAACACCAACACAAACCCTAACAAAAAAGATGGAGTAATTTACAGGTGAGGATAAAACCCTCAAATTAGCTACACAAAAAGGGTGAGTGCTAGACTACTAGAAGATCGAGTCTATGTGCGTTGAAGACTCATACTGGCTTGTTGCGGTGGTCGCGGCCTCTGCCCCATAACGTCGGCCAGCAACCGATGCCCAGAGAAGCTTGTATCCTGCTGAAGGATTTTGCACACAAATTAGATCGATATAGTAGTCAGCTCCATGTGCATCTCAAGTAAATTCATTAACAGTGATCGATACCCTAAGTGTGTAAATACAGTTTTAATCATAAGAAGCAATAATCCGGTCGTTTCTGTAAGAAACAATGTGTTCGACAGAAAAGGTTCTGCATATTTGCCTATTTATGTGAACTTTGGACAGATTGTCATCGTCTCCATTTTTCTTTCTGAATCGGAAGCTAGCAAAGTCAAAAAGGTTGAATCATGTGGTCTAAAGGGGGGAGCACTTTGAATTGTCAAAGAATCCGAGATATTGAGGGGGGAAAATAGTACTCCAGTGGCAGATTAGTATATGGTCCTTTTCAGAACAGTTCGTTGGAAGAAGAATGTTCGTGACCGTACACTGATTGCGCGTGGAAAAAATGACTAATGAGCACTTGTATTAGTGGCAGAGTATGTTATCATAAGCAAAAGAGAATCTGATCCAGTGGAAGATTTTCAGTGTAGTCATACTAGTCATCAACAAGGACCCATACATAATGCATCAACAAGTCCACAACTACTAACGCTCATGCATGACTCAAAAATATTTGACATCTATTTAATTCGTGCGTAGACTCTGTTGGACTGATTCTGTGAATCAAGATGACTACTAACAGTTAATCACTTAATCATTATAATCGCAGTATGAATCCTTGGTGCAAATTTCGCCGTGTACGCGCGGAGAAGCAAAAGGAGAGATCTCGAGCTATGCCAGTTGCGGAAAGAAAAATTTGACCACACGCTAGTCGATCGTTTTGCCACACTCACCTGGATTTCTTGGCAGCAACCGTCGCCGGCGCGCCGTGCACGGCGCTCCCTGCAGCGGCCGCCAGCGTCCCCCGGCCGGGCGCGGCATCGTCATGCTCCTGGTGAGCAGCCCTGGCACGTAGAAGTTGAGCAGCACGCCGTCGCCCCTCCCCCGTAGCTCCCTCTGCTGTCGCTCCGCCGCCTCCGCAGCTTCCTCTGCTTCCCCGCCGCCGCCGCCTCCTGCAGCTGCTTCGACGTCACGTGCTCCTCCTCCCGCCTCTGCTCGGCCGCCACCGCCGGGCTGGCGCCGGTGGTGACTTGGCCGGCGTTCGGCCGCCTGCTGATGGCGTCGACGAGGTCGGAGAAGGAGAGCTCGCGATCGGAGTCGTCGCCGTCGCCGGAGAAGTCGGCGAGGAGGCCCAGCATCTCCTCCCGGCTCCTGGCGATCCGGCGCGCCCGCGCCGACAGCGGCTGGCCACCGACGACTAGCGCCTCCATCGTGCGTACGTAGCGCGACGCTGCAGTTGATGCTCTCGACTCGAGACAACGATGTGCTGCCTGCCGTGTTGCCTATGCAGAGAGGACGCTGCTGCTGAGAGGTGCTTGCTCGGTTGCTCGCTGCTTTTCTGTCTTTTCGTGGGTCTTTATGGAGCTCCTTTTCTCGTCAGTTCAACACGCGCGGCACGGTTGATCTACTAGAAGCCTAGGATTTGAAGACGTGTTTTTCCCGTATAGTGCTTTAGTAGCTTCTTTTTGATTTGGTCGCTGTCACCTTTTTTCTCTTGCGAGAACTTGTACCAGAAAACGCATATATGTCTGCTAATTGAAGTCTGCGACCAACGTAAAAGAACCTCCTCTTGGCGGGGACGTGGCTGAAGTTCACTCGTCAAGATTCAATTTTTTATGCTTGCAATACGGAGTAAAATCAGGACTTTGCATGTACTTGCATGTTTTGGGTAACCGCTCTTGACTCTTAACTGAAAAACCGTCCCGTACGTTCATCACAAGCAAGCGCTGTCGTCGCAATCAGGCCGAGGAGTTCGCCACCACAGCGTACAGGAGTCAAGTCTCTCGTGATGCGCCGCACGCGTTTTCGAAGGCTCCACGGAGATCATCGGAGCTGATGCCGATTTATCTATCACCCACCGAGCGGCCGATGTACTGTACTGTGCTCGGCGTCAAAGAGTCCGCTGAAACAGGGCCTTGTGGAATGTCTACGTCGATCATCATTTACTGCGGGGAATTACTAGGTCACATGCCGTTCGCGACCTCTAGACGTTCAGAAGAGAGATGACCAGGTGTTGAGGCAGAAAGTTTCACGGCAAGCGAGCGCCTGCAAAGTTGCTGGGTCAAGAGTCATTAATGTTAAGAACTTAAGGTCCTAGATCTGGACCTCAATCAGCAGGAGTACAGAGACAAAAGGTTCTGGAAGGAAGGAGCAGGGGATACTACGGAGGAAGAACGGGGTCGGAAAGGGGATAAGCCGAAGCTGCCGTTCTCTGCGGGAGCCCCTGTAGGACGCGGTACGCGGACACAACAAACCTCCGCGCACCTTATCCTTCTTCTTCCTTGCGCACACCTCCACCACACCGCCACCACGTGCCGCCGGCCAGGCCGCCTGCCACCACCACCCACGGCCGTCCCTGCCTCCTCCAATCGCCGCCCACTGCCGGTCCGCCGTTGCCCCCGGCTTCCCTCTAAACCCCCCCCACTCCGGCGAGCTCCCCCACCGCACCTGCACCCCGCACCCCCCCTTGTTAAGTTTCTTGCTCGCCTCCGCCGCGGCCAGCCGCGTCTCCGGCGGTTCTCCTCGTCGCCGTCGGCCGCCACGGCCAGCCGCGTCGCCCGCCCGCCGTCGACTCGTCCGCAGCCGCGTAGCCCTCCCCTCCCCTCCCCTCCCCTCGCCGTCTCCTTCAGCTCCGGTGGCCGTCGCCCTCGTCTCCTTCCCTCGCTTTTGGGCCGGCCCACTTCAGCGCGTGGAGAGGACGAGGGGTACGCGGAGCTAATCAACCACCGCGGTACGCGTATTATAGGTTTTTCCGTTCTCTGCCAAAGCAGCACCCGGTTCGATCGTGGTTCCTTGTCGATCTTCGAGGCCGGCCCAGCTTGATGTCATCTGTTCCATCTTGTAGGTTCCCAGGCTGTAGATTCTCTCGGTAATGACCCATGGTCCAAAGCGTAATTGGTCCATGACATTCCCCCTCCTTCGAAATCGGCTTGCCCTCGAACCGATGCACGCGAATAATGCCACGAGGATCCCATGTACAGTACGTCGCACTTTGTCAAAGTCCAGCATCGAGCATGCCACCGAAGACGCCGCCGAGACCAAGGAAACCACAGCTCTACAACAAAGCCCCAAGGAGGTAATGACGCACACAAGCGTCGGCGTCATCGAGACCACAAGGTCTGGGTTTTCACCCGAAGCCTAATGCGGAGAGAGTAGCCACAAAGACGCCCTCAAGAGGGTCACGACACCCACATATGTCGCCGTCGTTGGTGCCAAAGCGCCAAGCTTTCGCCCGGGAAAACCCTCCCCACAATTGGTACCTCAGACACCATCGGTCCCCGAGCCGAGCTTACACACACGATCTGGGCGCTGACCAAGCCGTCGCCGCCAACACCAGGGGACCCCAACGACCACTCCTCGCCACCCACATGGTCCAAAGAGGTGGTCCATCACCACTGCACGCCGCCCTGCCGTCGAGACGCCGTGCAGTTTACCCTCGCCACCCACATGGTCCAAAGAGGCGGACTCACGCCCGTGTAGCGAGTCTCATCGTGTGGCCTGTGAGGCGGAGAGGGTAGGAATGGTTGAAACCGGAGGGCGGCAGTAGCCCGGCCATCCGAAGGAGGCCGTCCTCCACCACCGTAGGTAGTTATCGACCGGATGCGGCAGCAGGGCCACACCAGGCCCTCTAGCCCGACCGGGCCCTAGGTGGGCCCCGTAAAGTTCCCGCCGCCACGCTGCAACAAGAGAGTTGCCGCCGCCCCACCTCACCACCTCACAATAGCCAGCACCGACGCCCACTGCTCCAGGGGCGTCCACCTCGTCATGGCCCGTTCCTGGCACCATAGGCACGCCTAGCCCATGGCAGACCCAAATCGGGTCCGACTCGGTGTGTGAAAGGAAAATGATGTCACCTAGAGGGGGGGGGGGGGGGGGTGAATAAGCGATTTAAAACTTTTCCAGTTTAGGCTTGATAATTGCGGAATAAAACTAGGTGTTTAAATTAACAAGCCAACAATCTAAATATACTAAGCTCACCTATGTGCACCAACAACTTATGCTAAGCAAGACAAGTAACAAGGTGATAGCAAAATATGAACTTCAAGCATGAAGGCTATCACAATGTAAATTACATAAGTAAAAAGCTCGGGTATAAAAATAACTGAGACACGCAGAGACGATGATGTATTCCCGAGTTCCTCCTTTGTAGGAGAGTACATCTCGTTGGAGGGGTGTGAGCTTTCAAAGCTCAAGCGCCACAACTGGCCTCATCCTATTCTCTGATGAACCTTGCCAAGGCTTGGTTCACCTTCCACTATCGGAATCCTTCGAGGCGGAATCCGGAGCCTTTACAACACCAAACCGGGGCACACACCCACGAATGAATTGGGGGCTCCCGAATGACCACAAGAGGTCACAACCACCACAAAGACGTCTAGGGTCCAAAGACCCAAGAGTTTTTTTTACGGACAAACAGTGGGAAAAAATCCCACTTCAACTTTTATAAATTTTATAAGTATTTACAAGCTATTTACAAAAAATTACATCCGTAAAAAATGGTGGAAAAAGAAAAGAGCTACTAAGGTTGTGACTCCCTCCAAAGATTAAAGGGATTTTTATTTCTGTGCCCCTGGTTCCTTAGTTGTACTCACTTTTCCCCACGAGCTTAGCTTATGCTCACTTTTCCCCACTCGCTTGTCTGAAGTGCTCACAACATGTCAAACTGGACGTTTGTCGTCGGGTCAAGCTTTGACCGTTAACTCAGTCCTAACTGTCGTTGCTTACTGACGCGTGGGGCCTCCTTGCGTACTGAATCAGATCGAGCTCGAGCTCGAGCACCTCCGCCGCCGTCGTGCCGCCTCCGCCACCCTCGTGTCCTGCAGCGTCTAACCCTAGTCCACCTCCGCCATTGTCTTGCCCTCCGCCACATCTACCCCCACCCCCACCCCCATCTGGAGGAAGCAGCGATGTCGGGGGAGCGCCCACTCCGGCCCATCGACCGAGGAGAGGATTGGGTCGAATCGGCGGCGGATAATTCATGGATTACCCCTGGGTAAGCATTGTTTCCTTTCTAATTGATGTTCTGATTCGTTAGGTAGGCCGTATTGGACCGGTGGTCGCGTGAATCTGTCCAATTTTGCTGGCCTAACTCAAACCTTTATTTGCTAATCGAATAGGATTGATCCCGCGATTGCTTTCCGGCTGACTGTTAGAATGGAAGCTAGTGTGCTACGCGGTAGAAAACCGCATTTGATGTCTAGCTTTTGCTATCCGAAGGTGGTAGAAACAAGCATTTCGTTCAAAGCTTTGCGGAATGCATTAAGTTCTCCTCCATATGGTTGGACTGACGCCGATGCTGTTGAGCTGAAATATTTCAGCAGTAGTGAACAAAAATTTGTCCCACTAACTTGCGACGAGCATCTGGAATTGCTCTTCGCTACGGGTGCTGAAAGCCGCTTCGGTAAAATTCTTGTCGAGGTGCTTAGGCCACGAGGCACTGATCGGGACAAGGGGAAGGGTGTTCAAAAATCGTCTGCCTCTGCTAATAGCGAGCGCCCCGGCACTCCATGTAGGTCGAGACCAAGCAGAGTTAGTGGTTCAGCAAGTAACAATATGTCTGGTGCCACTTCTTCTGCCGCTTCTCCTATGGCTGCTGCAGCCGATGTAGAACAAGATGCAGAGCCAGACGATGAAGTGCCTCGAGCTGATGATGAGGATGAGAGGATGTACCCTGATCTTGTTGATACAGTTAGTCAACAAGCTATGGATGATGAATATCAGGAGGAAGCTATCAACGGTGCAAGATTTAATGACACTGACGATGAAGAGAGGGGGGAGAACATGGACAGCTTAGTTATCGATGAATATGATGGTGATGACATGCCAGCAATTGAGTGGAACAGGGAAGATCCTCAGCTTACTGTCGGCACAGTTTTTCAGTCGATGGTGGACTGTCGTAATGCAGTGACTACGTACTGCATTATCTCTGAAAATACATATGTGGTTGATAGGAGTGAGCCAACAAGGTTCACTGTTCATTGCCCATATCCTAGGTGCAGATGGAGGTTGCATGCATCAGTAATGTTGAGGAGCAACTTGATTCAGGTTTGTTTGTGTATTTCAGTTTATATTAATTCATTGTATATACAGATCATTGTGTAATTTTTTCTTAACTGTGTTTCTCTTTTTTATTTTGTTTCAGATAAAAAAGAACGAACACAAGCACACTTGTCCACCTGGAGGGGGAGGGGGAAAGAATAAAACAAAGCTAGCAAAGACTAGGTGGGTGGCAGATGCAGTTTTGGACTGGTTGAGAGAAACACCAACACTTGGTCCAACAGCACTCCATGGGAAGTTATTTGAGAAGTACAAGATTGATATACCTTACATGAGGATTTTCTATGGCAAGGAGATGGCTCTTGACAGGATTAATGGTGCTTGGAATGACAGCTTTCAATTGCTCTACACATTTAAAGCTGAAGTGGAAGCTGCCAGTCCAGGGAGTGTTGTAGAAATTGACAAGCATACAGTTCCATACAAAATAAGAGGGAAGACATTTGAGAAGGAGTGCTTCAGGAGGGCATTTGTTTGTTTCAAGGCTTGCTGGCAGGGATTTCTGGATGGTTGTAGGCCCTATTTGGCTATTGATGCAACAGCTTTGAATGGAAGATGGAGAGGACAGCTAGTGGCAGCTTGTGCTGTTGATGGAAACAACTGGCTATTCCCAGTTGCATTTGGTGTGGTGGAGGTAGAGTGCGAAGAAAGTTGGGTCTGGTTTCTGCAGAATTTGCGCAATGTAATAGGTACACCCCCAGGTTTAGCTATACACACTGATGCTTGCAAGGGGTTAGAAAGTGCAGTAGGAATTGTATTCCCTGGAGTGGAGCATAGGGAATGTATGCGCCACCTAGTGCAAAATTTCAGAAACAAATTCAAAGGTAAAATTTATGACGATAATTTGTGGCCAGCATCATACACATGCAGTGAGAGGAAGCATGAGCACCATTTGGGTGTGTTGTATGCTCACAATCCTCTGGTGAAGGAGTACCTAGATGCACATCATGGGAAGTTGTGGTCAAGAAGCAAATTCAATACAATCTGCAAAGTGGACTATGTGACAAGTAACTTGGCAGAGTGTTTCAATGCAAAGATCAAGAAATTGAAAGGGCTTTTGTTGTGGCAATTATTTGATAAGATTCGGCAAATGATCATGATAAAGATGGCTCTCCGGAAAAGAATTGCAGAAAAAGAATATGTTGGCCATCTTATGCTTCCATCTCTTATTAAGGCATTGCATGCCAAGGCAAGAGGTCTGAAGATGAAATGCATTCGCTCAGACACACTGGTGGCTGAGGTAACATATACTGACAGTAAAAACAGGGAATGGAGGTATCCAGTTAACCTAGCAGCTAGGGAATGCAGTTGTAGGCAATGGCAGCTCCGAGGGAAGCCATGCATACATGCCCTGCATCTGATGACGGTTATCGGTGGTGAAGATGGTGAAGTCGATCAATACATCTCTGAATATTTTTCTGTTGCAAAATTCAGGGCTGCATATGCTTCTAATGTGCCTGCACTCTTGGGAAAGGATCAATGGATCCAGGTAGATCCAGGGTTCAAACTACATTCTCCTGTAATCACTAGACCACCAGGAAGACCAAAGAAGAACAGGTTCAGAAGAGGTGAAGAGGGTCGTGTCAAAAAACAGAGGAAGTGCAAAAAATGTGGAGTTCTAGGGCACATTCGTAGGCTTTGTACCAATCCAGTGGATGCATCATTTGGAGAAGAGGAACGATGGGCAGCAACAAATGCAGAGGAGAATGCAGAGGTAGAGCTGATTGCAGCCACAGCCGAGGAGAATGAAGAAACTGAATTAGCAGTGCCGGCACCTTGGTATGTGTGCATTTCTCAACTGAATTTTGTGCATTTCTTCTCTTTTTAATCGATGGCTTATAATCTTATTTTTTCTGACCTAGCTCCAGGACAACTAGAGGCAACAGAAAAAGGCCAAGAGATGAGGAGGAATTTGAAGCCATGGCTTTTGCAGGTTTTGAGTCTATTGGAGATGAGGAAGTAATTATTCCTGTAGTTCCTTTGAACATTATTGAACCCACAGATGATCGTCAACTGGTCATAACTCCCTCAGCACCTCGACAGCCATCACCCCAAGTGCAAAGCAAAAGGAAGAAGAGAAAGGTGGATATCCCACCAAGGGAAACTAGGAGCAAGGCGGTTAAGCCGTCGTCGAACACTCGAAGCAAGACAAAGATGTGAAATTTGAATGCTAGTTGTAAACTTTGAACTTTTAGAATTTGTAATAAGGTTTCTGTTGTCATCTGTGAAAACTTTTACTTTGATGTGAAATTTGAGATCAAATTCAAATTGGAGACAAAATTTGAATTTGAGGTCATATTTGAACTTTTACAAAACCACCATTGAATTCATTTGCTCTGTGATGTGATGTTACAATGATACGTGTTAGATGATCAATTCGATCATTTTTGTGTAGTCGTGAGAAATGTGCTTCAAATGAGGTCCAAAGCTAGGGTAAACACCCCCATTTGTAATTCATGAAAAATTCGACCTTGTCTAAATGATCCAAATAATTTTGAGGAGCAACTATGTCACATATAACAACATTATGCGCTGGTTTTATGTCATTTTGATTTTTTTGAATTACTTATGCTCATTTGAACCCATCACTCTATTCTCGAACTCTAAACAACTCTATACAAGATAGCTCTTTTGTGGAAACAATTTTCAATCAATTATCCATAAACCATGTTTATATTTTTTTCTAGTAACTATATCACATATAACAACATGGTACGCTGGTTTTATGTCATTTTGATTTTTTTTGAATTACTTATGCTCATTTGAATGTGATTTCGATGTCTCACTTCTGAAAATGGTTTTTCATGAAAATGACCCTTAACCCTAAACCCAGGGTTTTTTGGTAACTATGTCTTATAAAACGACGAACTATGCAAGTTTTTTCATTTTTTGATTTTTTTGTAACTATTTGTGGCCATTTGAAGTTCAGGTCAAACCCTAATAACCCCGTTGACTGACTCAAAACCCCGGAGCATCTCTCCAAACCCTAGCGTCGAACGTCCGCCGTCGGATCGGAATCTAGCGCCAAACTCCACCCGTCAGATATGGCCTTCCACGGGCGATCCGCGCGAAGCTGGTTCTGCATCTTGATTGGCCGCAAGGGAGTTTTACCATCTGCCCCACTTTACATCTGAAATTGGATTATTCGCACATGACCACCACATGTCAGTGAGACGAGATGTTGCAAATATTAAAACTGCAAAATACAACGAGGCAAATCGTCAAATCTCCCCCTTCTCCATCTGACAGAGCAGCTCCTTCTCCAGTCTCCACCCACGCACAGAGCAGCTCGTCCTCGCCCACCATTGTCTCCCCTTTCTTCTGCTTCTTCTTCTCCAGCGACGAGAGCAGCGATTCTTCTTCTCCGGCGACGAGATATGTCGGACTCTAGTTCAGCCTCCCGCCCCTCGTGGCCCCAGCATGGTCCAGTGCCCATGGAGCGATGTCCTGACTGCGAACGCATCGCGCCATTGGTACGGTTGACTTGTACGTCGGACAAGAATGGCAACAAAGGGCGAGAGTTCGTGAAATGCGAGAGCAAGCCAGAGGGGCAGGTTAGATCTCATGATTTTGCTCTGATTTCTTTTTCCCTTTGCTCTGAATTCTTTTTCCTTGGATCTGAGATTTAGGGTTCATATTTTTGTTTCAGATCGTGAGCCATTGCGGCCATTTCGAATGGCTGGATAACTACGTTGCCAGGCTTAGAGCTAGATCTCAGAGCTCGATGCCTTTCAATGGTGCCGCAACCCGGCAGCAGAATTTGGTCTCCGACAGTGCTGCTCCGACAGTTGGGGATGCGGATCTGAAGGGGGAACTAAAGAAGATGAACAAGAACTTGAGGCAGCTGACTGAATTGAAGAAGCAGTCGAATCTCATAGCTTTAGGATTTTACTTTTGTGTAATTGCTCTAGGATTTGCTTACTTGCTAGTCGTCAGTCATTAGAGATGTTATTAGTGTGGATCTGGTGATGTTATTAGTGTGGATCTGGTGCTCTTGTGTTGCTTAAACTGGGTCTGTATCAGTTAATTATGTGCTTACCATCATTCTCTGTGTCGATCTGGTGTTCTCTTGCTTAACATCTGTTCTTGACACTTTCAGTTTCGTCAGACAACACGTAGCGCAAATGAAAAAAAAGTATAATGAGTTCTTGGGCCCAAATCGATAGGGCCAAGCTAGGTTGGTCTGGTCCATGACGTTGACTATGTGTTTTTTTGCTGTATACCCTTATTAGATTGCACATGGTGCATGTTGACTCCAATGTAGCTGCTCATCTTTTAGCTAAATCTTGTGCCTCTTTATAGTAGTGAAGTGTGGCGTGGTGTGTCCCCGGACTTGATCCGGCAGACTCTTTGTAATGACATTATGGTTGTTTAATCAATAAAGTGGCGGGTTTAGTGCAAAAAAAAGGGTGCATGTTGATTCCAAAATTGACACCAACAATTAAAAAATGGGCAAATTGAGAGCTCGTTTCTCGTTGTTTCGAATTGCACATACACAACAGTTGAGTGATATTTTTTTATACAACTCTTCTTGTTTGTTCATACAAGTCTTCTTCTTTATCTTACAACAATTCAAAAATTACCAATATGGCCAACTACAACTCTTCTTGTTTACCTTCTTTACCATGCACTACGACCACCAACGATTCAAAAACATGCAATATGGCCACCAACATTTACGCTTAAAAATTAGCTTCTTTTTGTCTAGCTTTCATATCCATTTTGACAAATTTGACTACGTTTACTTGTCTTAAACAAACATTTGTAAAAAGAAAACAACAAGAAAATAACAAGAACACCATGATTATAACGACAATAACATAGATAGATAGTAGTTCTTGGGTGCCCACCCTAGTTCTTACATAAAACACGATATAACACGACAGAGATAAAGAGTTCACGATACAACCAACAACAATACATAGAAATATAATAAAATCCCAAACACACTAGGGCAAGACATGCATCACGAGACCTAACACACTAGGGCACCGTCTTCACTGCTCCTCCTCCTGGCCGTTCTCTCCGAGATAGTACGGGAGGCTGTGGATGTTGCATGTGGGGAAGATGCTCGCCACGTCGGTGAAGAAGTTGTACGTGGTGAAACAGATGAACTCCTGCCCACCAAAAAACACCTGGCCGAGCAGGTAGTAGGCATCGAAGCGGTTGGTGAAGATGGCGCGGTAGCCTGTCGTCGTCGCGCCGGCGTGGGGACGTAGTTCCTCGAGGCGGAACATCCTCTCCGAGCCCGCCGGGAGGTGCTGATAGCCCGCACGGAGAAACCCCTCGGCAAGCGCACGAGGACCCCTCCATGGCGAGATCGCCCACACACGGAGCTCACAATCGACGACGACTCCGGCTGGGTACCGCCTCTCCGGCACGGTGGGTGGCAAGAGGAAGGTGGGGCCGTTGTACTGCATCTTCTCCTCGCCTAGCTACGCTTCGAGACTGCTTTCGAGAGTAAGGTGAAGAAGAGAAGGGGCGGCACAGATGGAAGTTGTGGAGAAGAGATAGAGGGTTGGGGGGTATAAATAGGGGAGGATGAGCCGTGTTGCTACGAACCGGCACGGCTTGTCGATCGGTATGCCTCGGCTGCTTTAATTCGCCATCCACTGAAACGATTGGTATGCCACGCGTTCATGGCTCCTCTGAATCGATGCGACTGGACCGAAAAGGCTGAGACGATGCAACGCTCTTAAACGCGGAGACGCGTGCGAGAAGAGATGAACCAGCGGCAGCGACCGTCTCTGCGTACGTTGATGCGCGGCTCGACCGTGTCTGCGTTCGTGGCTGCATCGTGGCTGATGAGCGGCACGGCAGCGACTGTCCCTGCATGCGTCGCGTCGCGGCAGCGACTGTCCCGGCGTCCGTGGCTGCATCATCGCGTCGCGTCCGTGGCTGCGTCGTCGCTGCGAGCATGCAGCAAAGCTGCGTCCAGGGCTGCATCGTGGCGGCGCGCATCGGCGCATGCATGCAGGCACGTCGTTCAGCGGAGCAATGCATAGCAGGCCTATATCGGGGCAGCACGCAGCGGTGAATGCATAACAGGCTACGGCGACGCTAAGCACAGGCCCAATAGTCCAGCGGAACCACGGCCCAATGGTCAAACCAGTGTCACCTTACAACGCGGCCCCACTTGTCAGGTCCAACGGGCGACACAGTCCAGCGCGGCCCCACTCGTTACCCAGTTAACGGTCAAACCTTGACCCGACGGCATGCCCCGCTATGAGCATTTCCCAGGGTTTCGCACAAGGGAGTGGGGAAAAGTGAGCACAAACTAAGCTCGTGGGGAAAAGTGAGTACAACTAAGGAACCAGGGGCACAGAAATAAAAATCTCAAGATTAAACTGAACAGAGTGTTTGGCCTTTATTCTATACTTAAGCCAATTCAATTCTGATAAATAAATGACTTTCCACCTCTCAAAAGTGGGCCTCTCATCCCTAAAGATTTTGTTATTTCTGATCATCCAGATGCTCCAACTTGCAAGGTCAAAATGTCCATGAAGAATGGAAGATTCAGTTTGCTTCTCATGTCATCATAGGCTTCGTGTAGGGACCAAAGACCCAAGAGTAACAAGCTCACAACTTTCACTTCCACGAATCCTCGTGGAGAGAGCAAACCGATGCACCAAATGCAATGGCAAGAGCACAAGTGCTCAAATCCTTCACTCTCAAATCCCACCAAAAGCAACTAATACTTATGGGGGGAGAAGAGAGGAAGAACAAAGAAGAACTCAACAAATGGAACTCCAAGATCTAGATCGAAAGGCTTCCCCTCACTTAGAGGGGAGATGGATTGGTGGAAATATAGATCTAGATCTCCTCTCTCTTTTCCCTCTAATTGGAGGCAATAATCATAGAGGAATAGAGAGAAATCAAAGCTTCAAGAGGTCAACAATGGATGTCAAAGCCGTGCTCAAGAGATGGGGAACTGTTGGAGAAGAAAGCCCTTTAAATAGGTTCCCGAAAATCTGAACGCTATGTATAGTTTCCGTACCCGGCGGTACTACCGCTGAACAACGGTACTACCGCCGCTGGTATCCGGGCGGTACCCAGTGCACCGCAGAACCCAGCGGCCGCGGTACCTCAGCGAGGTACCGTTGTGCTCCATGCCAGCGGTACTACCGCGGATCTACCGGTACTACCGCTGGACCCCTTCAAACTAATTTGAAGAGTCCCATCGGTAGAACGTGGCAGCTACCGTCGGGGTACCGTAGGGGATACAGAAGCAAAATGGAGTCTAGCGGTACCTCTGGCGGTACCACCAGCGGTTGTACCGCTGCCTGGAAGCAGCGGTACCTCCGCGGTACTACCGCCCGACGAAGCACCTAGAGTGCTGCAGCAGTATTGCTCCCAGGGAGCGGTACTACCGCTGACTCACGGTACTACCGCCAGACAAGAGTTATGCCTGTTACCAGAACTGTCATAACAAAAGCAAGGAAACTTCAAACGAGATGAGACCAATGAGGTTGGAAAGATAATGAAATATTAAGAACCATAAATAGAGTAAAGTCACCACACATGGAAAGGTGTGAAACTTTCCTTAAGGATAAACCGATAATATTTCCACCACCGAAAACGCAACAAGTTTTCCATATGAAATCCGTTTTCGAAGAACTTGGGCTTGTCATGAAGATCACGACAAGCACCAAAACACAACAAGTAGAAAAGCCAAATAAGAACCAAGAAATATGATATGCAAAGTATGCAAAGGTTTGATCTCTCCACAAAGATGCGATCAAGTTACTCACTTGAGAGCCTCTCTTGATAGTACACCGTCTATCCTACAACCCGATCTCCCACTAACACCATGAGACCGGTAAAATAGAAACCCTATCAAGATCATACCTTTGCGTTGCGCAATCCACTTGAGCTAGATGATGACGATCTTGATATCTTCAAGTGGACTACCTTTCTTGATTGCGCTTTGCTTGGTGAAGACTCACATATCGCTCCTCATACACCACTATGAGAGAGCCTCTCTTAGGCCCATCTTCACTTGAACATTATCTCCAAATGGGTGACAAGCTTGAATATTACTTTGGTCATCACTTTATCTTCATCTTTCAATCTTAATGCCAACACATGGTGTTCAAGCATTGCCAATGGACAAGCCTACAAGGATAGCTCAATGCAACCATTAGTCCATAGAGATTGTCATTAATTACCAAAACCACACATGAGGGCTCATGCACTTTCCGTGTGCCGCCTGCAGGAGAGCTCGCATCGCCAACCTCCGCCGCCAAGAGATGCCGCACCGCCTCTGAAAGACCGCCCCGACCGTCGGAGGCCCTCTTCGAGCTGTCGGCCGAGGCTGACTCCATGACCAATATCCAATGTATTTTTGAACCACTGATGCATGTAAAATGCATACATGAACTTTGCACTTTAATTGCTTATATTCCAATCATATTTGCATCATATAAGGGTTATATCAATGTTTTATAATGATTTTTGGGAATATTCATTTATTTCCTATTTTTATGGAATTAACCCTGCACAGGCAGAAAACCCCGTTTTCTTATTTTAATGTTTCAGGGACCCAAACGTCAACGAAATCACCTGGAAATTTACGGGCGTCAATATTTGGAAGGAAGAAGACCTGTGGGCGAAGGAAGCGAACAAACGGAGGCCCGAGGCCAAACGGGGTGGCCCACGCGCCAGGTACTGTGGCCGCGTGGGCCCACCCGTTTGGCCTCGTGGCTCCGTTGCCGTCGATCTTCGCTCCACCGACATAGTCTTGACCTAAAAACGCCTATAAAAAAGGTCCCCCGACGTTCTCTGGAAGGAGCGCCGCACAAACACAGAAACACCGAAACGGAGATCAGGAGCTGCAGATTGGAGGGGGAAAACTCCGGCGGGGCGCTGCCGGCGTGGTCTCCATCTTCTCCATCGACTTCTCCACCGTCTCCATGATGAAGAGGGAGTAGTCCACCTCTGGACTATGGGTTTGTGGAAGTAACTTATGTATCTCTCCTCTCTTGAGCTTCACTAATTAGCACCGTATGAGCTGCTGAACATGATTACGGTCACCGTTGTAATACCTTTGTGGTGGATCTTTATGAGTTAATATATGTTTGAGATTGCAATGTTTGTTTCAGTTATGAGTATAGATGCATATTATGTACCCCGTTCTTGTCTACTTGTTTTGATCAAGCATGTTTATGAGAGCGTGTGTGGGGGAACGTGTGCATTAGTTGGAGTAACGGGGGGTGGCTAGTGCAGTGAACGTGAGAGAAAGTTCTGCGATCCACTTTGGTATCTTTACCTTACTTTGTTGCCTCACTAGGGATAAACTAAAATACCATGCTACCGGGGATGTGGGCGTGACCATTGCCACTACTCCATGACTAGATCTAGCATGTTCTTATTTTCACTTCATGTCATGATACTTAATGCTATACTCTGAGTTATCTTAATTACTGAGGTGTTATGATTTAGTTCGCATCTTGGTGGAGTATAAGAGAGGTTAATAACCAAAAGATCTCTATGTTAGGACGTGATGCCCATATATCTAAGTAACTTGTTATCAAACCCTGTGTTGCAATCTCATATGTTAACTGTGTGTTCCATTGTCTACCACTTTATAAAGAGAGAGTGCATTTGTGAAACCATGAACCCCAGTCCATTTTTAATCATAAGAAACACCTTTCCAACACCATATACCACTTTTCTATTTTCAGCCATCATTAAATCCGAAAATACAAAAATACTTTTCATCTTGCATACATCATTCAAAAACCCAAAAATATCATTTATCATTGCATCCACCATCATTGCATATTTATTTCTTGTTTGCATTGCATAACTATCCTGATATCATTCTTACACCTTGTGCTTGACAACCACAGGTGAGGTTGAGGACCAAAACATCTAACCTTGTTTTGTAGGTAACCAAAAGAAGGATAAGAAGATAAATCTACCACTTCAGATTCCCCGAGAGTTCGATATTAAACCCTCGAGTCACCCCTCGTGGGGAAAACTGTCTTCCACTTACTATACACTCTGCACTTGGAGTCTCAACCTAATCCCGTTTATTTTGCAGGTATCAAGCCTTGCTCTTCGGGACCATCAAGACGTTTTCTGGCGCCGTTGCCGGGGAATCGTAGCTGAGAGATTTATCCAAGGGTGTGCATCATCGCATTCATCTCACAACAAAGTCAACGTCACCAACTTGTGCTAACACCTAAGCTTGGGGAGGTTGCACCTACGTGAGCACCATCTTATCCATCTTTACTTACAAAGCAATTTATTTGTTTTGTTAGTGTCATTGCATATCATATCATATTTATTTCAGTTTTGCATAAAAAATTAAAAATACCAAAAAAAATTGCTAAAATGGGAGAAAGAACTAAGTTGTGTGACTACACAAACACTCCTAATGATCAATTTATCACGAGAGCTATTGCCACACCTAAGATAAATGCTGAGAGTTATGAAGTAAGTCCTAGTTTGTTGAACTTGATAACTAGGGAACAATTTGGTGGTAGTGCTATGGAGGATGCCTCTATGCATCTTCATGACTTTGTTGAAATATGTGACATGCAAAAGTTTAAAAATGTGGAAAGTGATATCCTAAAACTGAAGTTATTTCCTTTTTCACTTAGAGGAAAAGCTAAAGAGTGGTTGCATTCCTTGCCATCTGGTAGTATTAATTCTTGGGATGATCTAAAAGAAGCTTTCATTAAGAAATATTATCCCCCTGTTAAAATTTTGCAAAATAGAAACAACATCCTTTCTTTTAGGCAAAATGAAAATGAACATGTTGCTATGGCTTGGGATAGGATAAAACTTATGCTTAGAACTTGTCCCTCACATGGAGTTAATGAATGGACCATATTACACTCTTTCTACAATGGTTTAAACTACATGTCTAGAAACATACTTGATTCTGCTGCTGGAGGTGCTTTTATGAGTAAGACTATAGTAGAAGCTAAAAATATATTGGAAAGCATTTTACAAAACTATAGTCAATGGCATACTGATAGGGCACCTAATCCTTCTAAGAAAGTGAACTCTATTGAAGAAACTAATGATTTGTCATCTAAAATGGATACTATTCTTGCTTTGCTTAATAAACCTAGTGTTGAAAATGTTCCTTTGCAAGAACTAGTTGGAAACAATTCTGAAAATATTGATGTCAACTTCATTAGGAACTATGGTAATAATGGGTATGGTAACAACAATTATAACTCTTATAATAAACCCCCATATGTGCCAAATAAATATGCTTCTAGTGGTAATGTTTCTAGTGACTTGGAAAACACCATTAGATCTTTTATATCTACCCAAAAAGAGCTTAATAAGGAATTTATCTCTAAGTTTGAAAAACAAGATGCTTTGTTTGAAAGGGTAGATCAGCTTACTAAGGAAGTCTCATCATTAAAGAGCATCATTACAGCCCAAAAACATGAGGAAACAATAAAATATTGCCAAGAGGTTATCAATAAGTCTTGGGAACACATTCATGAGCAAGAGAGAGTTGCTAAAGAATCTATTGGGGTAATGAAAGAGGTTGAAGTTGAGGAAGTTAAAATGCTTAATGAAGTCAAGGATCCTTTGCTTGACTTAGAAAATTGTAGCTTGCATGAATTAATATCTATCTTACAAAAATTTGCAAGTGATCCTTCCATCAACACTAACCAAGCAGGTTTTGGTTCTTATATTGCTAATCATGTCTTGAAAGAAAAGATTGCTAGGTACAACCAAGAGGCTATGATACCACCTAAGCTTGGGGATATGTGGATACCTAAGGTACTAGTAACTATTGGAAAAGAGACACACCATGCCATACTTGATCTAGGATCTAGTGTCTCTGTTTTATCTAAAGAACTATATGAAGTGCTTGAATTGAAAAATCTTGAAAAATGCTCTATTGAACTAGCACTTGCTGATGACTCTATTAAACATGCTTTGGGAAAAGTAAGTGATGTTATGGTAGAGTTACATATGACTTTTGTGCCTGTGGATTTTCTAATCATGGACATGGGGATAAAACCTCTAGTCCTATTATTCTTGGAAGACCTTTTCTTCGTACCACAGGTGCTATCATTGATTCAAAGGAAGGGAATGTAAAGTTTCAGTTTCCACACAAGAAGTGCATGGAACACTTTCCAAGGAAGAGGGAACCACCAAAGTTCAAGCTCCCTCATGAGCTTCGTCCACAATAAAACAACAAGTAAGAAGCCTAGCTATATGGCTATAAAGAAAGCGCTTTGCGGGAGGCAACCCGGTTATTTTTATGTGTGATTTTTCTTTGTGTCCTCTTGCTGTAACAAGAGATTTTGTGTCTAGTTAGGTTCTGGAGTTTTAATAAAGTGCCAAGTTTTACCCTTTTTGGTTTGAAAAAGTTGCTTATAGCGTTCGGAGATTTTATTCCTGCACAAGTCAGTGCACGGTATGATTTTTAATTCTTATTCTGTAACTCCGAATGAGCTCATATTTGAACTGTAGTTGCAACTTTTCATCCTCTGTATGCATGAATTTTTTCGGAATTTTTCGAGAAAGTTTGGTAGGGTAGAAAAATACGTTTTGCTGCTGTTTTTCTGGACAGATTCTGTCCCATTTTGTTTGATGCATGCTTTGAGCTTTTAAGTTGAATTTTTTGATCCAATTGAGTTTATGAGTAGGCATACAACATTATACACTTTCTGGACATGTCATATGAATTTTTGTTCAAGGATTATATGCAGCAAGGAACCTATTTGTTTATCACTATTAATGCACCCCACAGAAAAGAGATGGGAGAAACGGTGTTTTGAAGTTTTTTCACAGGGATTGGAGGAGATGCACCAAGAGCTATCCAAGGATGGTGAAGACCATAAGCTTGGGGATGTGAAGACAACCCCGCTGGACCTACACACTCTCGGTTTGCACACGTCCAACTTCTGTTTTTCGATCGAAACACTTTATCGCATAAACTTGGAGCGTCTTTTTGTTTTGTTTGAGTCTTGAGAGACCACCACACTATCAATTATATATGAGAGAGCTACTGGAAATATGGTTGAAATATGTTGGATGCTTTTATAAGATTGGGAAAAGGGATGTTTGACTTGATTTTTAATGATACATATAGTTGCATGATTCATGAGCTTGTTTATGAGTAATAGTTTGCAAATTCTTTTTGTAGAGCTATCACTTATTCATGTTTTGGTGCTGATTGTTATTTCACTTGGTTTAACATGGATTAGTTAGTTCTATGGACACTCATGCATGCATCTAGATGGTCAACTTTCTCCCTTTTGCTAGCCCAAAAACTCCAACAAGCAAAAACTTGTTTCCAACACCTTCAACCAAAGTTATTC